>CM036760.1:44616301-45106301 GCA_020796225.1 Arion vulgaris
GTACTCTTCTGTAACATTTGTTCTTTTCTCTGTCCATGATATTCTAAGTACTCTTCTGTAACATTTGTTCTTTTCTCTGTCCATGATATTCTAAGTACTCTTCTGTAACATTTGTTCTTTTCTCTGTCCATGATATTCTAAGTACTCTTCTGTAACATTTGTTCTTTTCTCTTTCCATGATATTCTAAGTTTAAGTTAATTGCATATCCTTTACAGGACTTTGCGAATCAATCCCAGCTTTTAAACACTGTTTGTGATTTTTCTAGGCATTATTACGTTCAGTAGTTTGCCATTGCTTTCTGAACGGATGGTGCCATCGTCCTTTGTTAAAATCCACGCGAAACAATTTGCAATCAAACTGTCCGCAGCGTGATTCGAACTCAGAACGTCGGGCTAATAGACCGAGTCACTATCCCCTAAGCCACAGACACCCATATTCTAAGTACTCTTCTGTAACATTTGTTCTCTTCTCTGTCCGTGATATTCTAAGTACTCTTCTGTAACATTTCAACTCAAAGACATTAATAATCTTCTCTGTCATCATATCAGACTCAATGAAAACCTCTGTCCATGATATTCTAAGTACTCTACTGTAACATTTCAAAGACATTAATAATCTTCTCTGTATGACATATCAGACTCAACAAACATTAATAATCTTCTCTGTATGAGGACATATCAGACTCAATGAAAACATAACATATCAGACTAATGAAACTCAACATATCATACTCAATGAAAACATAACATATCAGACAATGAAAACATAACATATCAGAACATGTCCTTCAAAACTTCCTTGTATGTCATCACAAGAAGGATGCTGGCCCTACAACACAACATCCAAAACTACATGGCACAGAGATAGCTCAGACTCAATCGAATCATCATAAGAACGCAGTCTAACAGTATAATCATTTAAAAAATCAGATCGAAAGAAGAAAAGACTCAATGAAAACATGACATATCAGACTCAATGAAAACATGACATATCAGACTCAATGAAAACATGACATATCAGACTCAATGAAAACATGACATATCAGACTCAATGAAAACATGACATATCAGACTCAATGAAAACATGACATATCAGACTCAATGAAAACATGACATATCAGACTCAATGAAAACTCTGAGTCAGAGAAGGCTCGTCCGTACGACGGGAACATGTAGAAAATGAAAGCCCTCTTCACGCAAAAAATCAGTCATAGGCGCCATAACAGATGCTTTGACTATGCTTGAAATTCTTAGCTGGCGAACTCAAGAAGAAGAGGACGATTCGATGAATATGCTTGAAATGATTGAATCTGGAAGTCTGCTCGTGAAATGGGTGGACAGCATTCCGAGATTACATCTCAAGACACTTCCTGACTTGACTGTACACGCCTGGACATCCTGGAGTGCAGGGTAACGAACGTGCTGGCTTTCTTGCAAACAATGCCCCGACTCAAGCGGCAAGATGTATGGACAGCGCCGATATCATCAATGACGTACGCTCTCATTTATGTGATATAGGCGAGTTTTAGACACTGGAACGAGTCCGAGAATTAGGAGTTAAGTTTGGACATGTCAGACAGTGTCGCCTTCGTGGTAGAGAGAGAGAGAAGATATACTAATCAACTTCACTTGGGTACAAGTTTGGACATGTCAGACAGTGTCGCCTTCGTGGTAGAGAGAGAAGATATACTAATCAACTTCACTTGGGTACGGTAAACAAGTAGACTTTAGGATGGCCGCTGCAGCGGAGGACGAATCACTGATGGAAATACCAATGTGCCGTTACGTCGATCGAACAAAATAACATTACTAATTTAACTCGAAATCGGGAAAGGTTTTAAAAAGTGTTGCATCGTGTAACATTAATTTGAAGACCACTGACGTAATGTAGTTACAAATTGAAGCTAATTTACATTTATGTTTGAGGAGGAATGGGACACAGCATGTTATACGAGATTTATTATCTTTTATCTAAGATTTATTATCCATTATCTATATTTAGCTAATAATAAATTTACACATTCTTTGAAATTAACAGCGACTGACTGGGAGCCAGGTATTTAGATGACATTTTCTTATAACAAATATTAAAATTAGAACTTACCAGAAATAGAAAACATAGGAAGAAATTGGGCGTAGCAAGATGCAAGGAGGTCGATATGCGCCCCTGGTGAACTGAGTTCAATTTCAGGTAAGTTATTTCTCCTGCCATCATCATCATCAAGTAGCTTGTCTTGAGCAGAACTTTGCCACCCTAATAGTCCTTCTGAAATTCTCTCTCTCATAGGCCAGATGTCCCGCCTCTGCAACTCTCTTGCTTAAATCATCATTTACATTCTGAATCCATCTTCTTTGTGGTCCTCTCTTCTTTTTTGCAGGGGCGTCACCTTCCATGATGGTCTTCTCCAACATTTCGTGTCTATGTCTGTTTTCTTTCTTTTTCTTTTCTCCAGTCTTGTTTGCCTCACAGCATCAAGTCAGGAAGAGAATTCTAAAACGGGCCTTTGTGTGCGCTTCGTAGATAGTGTCTTTCGTCGCCTCTGTTATCTCTCAGGTCCATCTTTTTCGTGGTCTGCCTTTTGCTTTGTACCCATTGTATCAGAGCAGCATTGCTCTTTGAGTTGCACTGTCTGATGGTAATCTGTTTATGTGGCCGAACCCTTTAATTTGTTGTTTCTTGATGAAGTCTAGTACTGATGTTGTACCCACTTTCTTCCTGATGTCTTCATTTCTCCACTGGTCTCTTCTTGTTACTCCCAGCATTCTGCGTAGACACTCCAGTCTCTCTGTATATGTCCACAATAAGTCAATCATTTTATTCTTACTCTTAACGTCAGCCAGTTTTTTTTTTACTTTGAGTTCTTTCTGAATAGATCTATTTGTTCTGATTTCTGTTCATGATACACGGATGACTATTCTGTAATACTAATATTCAAAAGCACATATATGTTTTTCACTTCCTTGTTAAATGTCTATGTTCTCCTGTCACATAGCTAAAGAGAAACTAACGAAGAAAGAGTTGTTTCTCAACTCTGGGCTTCTCCATCAAAAAACTTCATCAAGAAACAATCACTTAAATGCTTCGAATACATAAGCAGATTACCATCATATAATAGTACGCCTCAAAGAGGAATGCTACGCAGTCACAGTTGTACGAGGCACACAGTCGTGTCACAGTTGTACGAGGCACACAGTCGTGTCACAGTTGTACGAGGCACACAGTCGTGTCACAGTTGTACGAGGCACACAGTCGTGTCACAGTTGTACGAGGCACACAGTCGTGTCACAGTTGTACGAGGCACACAGTCGTGTCACAGTTGTACGAGGCACACAGTCGTGTCACAGTTGTACGAGGCACACAGTCGTGTCACAGTTGTACGAGGCACACAGTCGTGTCACAGTTGTACGAGGCACACAGTCGTCCATGAAGAAGGTGGACCACAGAAATAACAGAGACAGTGAAAGACATATTTAACGAAGCACACATAAAAGCCCGTTCTATAAATTACTTCTTATCTTGAAACTGCGACGCAAAAGACGATTACAGAAAAGAAAGAAAGAAGATGATTTCCTCGTATGGCTTATCCACACTTTGCAGAAATAGTATGGCATCTGTCGTCAATATTGTACAAAGCACGAACTACGTAGCTGCATAAACAATCCTAAGAAGACTTCCAATAAATTGAAAGCGTGACGCGAATTATGCGCTCAGAATTTGAACCAACGATATTTTGAACACAATGCAAACTGCTTAACCATTTGCTCACTGAGACCCTTTTCTTTCTTCCAGTTACAAATGGGTAAGATATTCTGAGCTGCACAAATACATAAATGTAGATGATGCTACGATGTACGTGATACGTTTCGTTAGCTACGACATCTAACCTCTATACCCAGCGAACTAGTCTGACTTATTAAATGCTATAAAAAAAAGATCTAAAGACGAAATGTTGAATCGGGTTTCTACTCCATATATCTTGATCCCTCTCCAAGGAAATGACAGGCCATCTGAGGGGCAGTAGCTCCCGGCAGCAATCCTAGTAGTCTCTGAAATAAAATGCACGCATGAACAGAACAGTTCGGTTCAGATTCGAGCTCATGACTTTCGGATAAAAAGGGTTTAAAAGCCGAAGGATTGACTTCATTGCACCGGGTTTTACCCCATACGGCTCGGTCTCTTTCCCTGCATAAATGGCACGTCCCCTGCCGAGAGTATTGCACAAAGCACGAACTCCGTTGCTCCAGCAATAATTCTAAGGGTCTCTGAAAAAAACTGCACTCGTGAACAGAATGGCGCGGTCCGGACTCGAACCCACGACCTTCGACTGACAAGGCAAAGGGTTTAATCCCATAGCCACAGAGACCTCCTTAAATATCTGCTGAAGTATTCTGCTTATTATTCTTGACCATCAGAAAGCACGGCAAAGGCTTCTTCTATGCCAAACTAACCAGTCTGATTCCTATGCCGAGCGAACCAGGTACAGAGAAGACTGATATGTCACCAAGGGCATGTGCAGGACAACATTTTTGTAGATCTCAACAAGCCGAGATGGATCACCCTCTTTCTTTAAACATGCTTACGCTGATGACTTCTGAGTGTAAACAATAAACAAGAAGAAGAAACGCTTCGATGAGACGCTTCATCTTATTCATATCCGAATATTCGTATCCGAAGTAATTGTTTTGTTTTGTAACTCATCTTGTCCACGGGGTCGTCAAAAGCGAAGAAGCTAACACGCTGCTCTAGTGACCACGATCCGTGGAAGTTCCGGTGTTTGAATCCTGCTTGGGAAATAAAAAATAATAATTGCCTGTGTGCACAAATAAGCGGTTAGACTACAGGTTCCCTGATTCATTACTTGGGGATCTAAATTACCAGTGTGCACACGATAAGCGGTTAGACTATAGGTTCCCTGAGTCATTACTTGGGGATCTAAATTACCAGTGTGCACGATGCTTAGTG
Source organism: Arion vulgaris (assembly GCA_020796225.1). Lineage (NCBI taxonomy): Eukaryota > Metazoa > Mollusca > Gastropoda > Stylommatophora > Arionidae > Arion > Arion vulgaris. The sequence goes on from CM036760.1 coordinate 44,621,265, forward strand.
CAGATCTAAGTTCCTGATTTATTCTTGGGGATCTAAATTACCAGTGTGCACACGATAAGCGGTTAGACTACAGGTTCCCTGATTCATTACTTGGGGATCTAAATTCCAGTGTGACACGATAAGCGGTTGACTATAGGTTCCCTGATTCTCTTGGGGATCTAAATTCCAGTGTCACGATACGGTTAGACTATAGGTTCTGAGTCATTAGGATCTAAATTACAAGTACCTCTGAGTCGGATGCTCGCGAATGGCGGGACTCTGGTGATAAGGAAAATAAGCCTTCACGAAAATATCAATATTCAGCGATGTTATAATAGGCATCGTTACTAAGGCTGAATTCCTAACGGGCGGAGAAAAAAAAAGGAAAAATCTTGCCTACTAAATGTCAGTTTTCTTACATTCTAGCAAAGTTACCCAACACCCCCTCCCTTCCCCACCAACCTCCCAAATGTCGCCATATTGTGCCAGCCCAACATCCTGTTTCTAAATATAGCTGTCCGTTTTAGGACAAAGAAGGCGCAAATTAGAATATTGTTGATCATTGTCGAAAATGTCGAGGTTTTCAATGTTCGACAGGAACTATTTTCTTATGCGTAGAACAAACATGTTAAGGTCACAGTGAGTGACACGGTGTGATGTTGGAAAACATGTGAGATGCGTAATAATATTATGAGCCTCGTTTTAATTCTGTTAGTGAACAATTTTCAATATTCAATAATTAGAGGCTTGACCTCTTGAGAATACTGAGTTTGGTAGATCTGCTCATTGACACAGTCTTCATTAACCAAGACATCCAGAATGAATCCTGAAATATCTACGAGAATAAACATCAACTGGACAGTAGAAGAGGGAAGGAGGAATGAAGGCCAAGAGAAACATGGAGATGTGAACAATACAAGCAGTATCTCTGTTACGGAACACTAAGAGCAACAAAAACACAGAGAAATCCCTTGTACATGTCTCCTGTGCTACAGGAAATGATGAAGTGTGCCACAAACAATGAGAAGACTAGCCTAAGACGTGTATTGTTGCACATATTTGTGTGGGGAAAGTTGACTGTAGAGTCCAATCCAGGAGCGGAATCCTCTACAACAGGTAGTGGGCGTAGTATCAAGGTTGGACATGTGGGTTCTTTATTTTCTACCTCTCCTTCCTCTTCTTCGAACACTTCATATCGATCACTTGTTAAATCACTCTTTGTGATTTGTATATGATCCGAGCATAAGAGCGATTGCACGTTGTGCTAATTATGACCCTACAATTAGACCAGCACATCCGGTTTCTGCGACGCTTTTTATTTACTAGGAAGTTTCCTAGGCCCCTACCTCAGTCGCCTCTTACAACATGTTGCGTTGATCGCAGTGTTAATATTCTTTGCTCCCCTTGCAAACCCTGACACACGGCTGGTTCTATCTTTTCACAAAGCTCGTTTACTTCACCCCACAGTAGTACAACAATTATCAGCAATCTATGTTCCTCTTGTTTTGATGCAGTGACACAATTGACGATCTTCCGCAATATTTCTCAATTAAAAAAAGAAAGATTGCGTCTAAAGCCGAAGGATTGACTTCATTGCACCGGGTTTTATGCCATATATGGCTCGGTCCCTCTCCACAGAAATGGCACGCCATCTACGTGAGAGTATTTCTCAAAGCACGAACTCCGTAACTCCATCAACAATCTTAGGGTCTCTGGAAAAATTGCACTCGTGACCAGAACGACGCACTCCGGATTTGAACTCGCAACCTTCGGAAGGCAAAGCAAGAGCTTAGATACAGAGACTTTTAATATTTGTCAATGATTTGTGTTAGATACAGAGACTTTTAATATTTGTCAATGATTTGTGTTAGATACAGAGACTCCTAATATTTGTCAATGATTTGTGTTAGATACAGAGACTTTTAATATTTGTCAATGATTTGTGTTAGATACAGAGACTTTTAATATTTGTCAATGATTTGTGTTAGATACAGAGACTCCTAATATTTGTCAATGATTTGTGTTAGATACAGAGACTTTTAATATTTGTCAATGATTTGTGTTAGATACAGAGACTTTTAATATTTGTCAATGATTTGTGTTAGATACAGAGACTTTTAATATTTGTCAATGATTTGTGTTAGATACAGAGACTCCTAATATTTGTCAATGATTTGTGTTAGATACAGAGACTTTTAATATTTGATCAATGATTTGTAGTTAGATACAGAGACTTTAATATTTGTCAATGATTTGTGTTAGATACAGAGACTCCTAATATTTGTCAATGATTTGTGTTAGATACAGAGACTCCTAATATTTGTCAATGATTTGTGTTAGATACAGAGACTTTTAATATTTGTCAATGATTTGTGTTAGATACAGAGACTTTTAATATTTGTCAATGATTTGTGTTAGATACAGAGACTCCTAATATTTGTCAATGATTTGTGTTAGATACAGAGACTCCTAATATTTGTCAATGATTTGTGTTAGATACAGAGACTCCTAATATTTGTCAATGATTTGTGTTAGATACAGAGACTCCTAATATTTGTCAATGATTTGTGTTAGATACAGAGACTCCTAATATTTGTCAATGATTTGTGTTAGATACAGAGACTCCTAATATTTGTCAATGATTTGTGTTAGATACAGAGACTCCTAATATTTGTCAATGATTTGTGTTAGCTACAGAGACTCCTAATATTTGTCAATGATTTGTGTTAGATACAGAGACTCCTAATATTTGTCAATGATTTGTGTTAGATACAACATTAAAACATTTGTAGAGCAAATGAATCAGAAATCTAAGAACAATTTTAAAGAAATCAACAACAGTAAACCCAATTTTTCATCTACGACAGACAAACAAAAAATGCTATAATAAAAGAACAAAAAGGGCCCCCACACACAAATAAACAAATTGAGACTGAAAGCAGAGAGACGTCTAAGCTAGTTTAGTGTCTTACATTTTGTATGTTTACTACTTTCAAGTGCCTCTTTTCTTTATATCCATTATACATCTTGTTTCTTCTCAGGTTTCATTTTCTTCTTGCATTCTCAGAATTTCTTTTTCTTCTTCACATTCTCAAAGATTCCATTTTTATTCTTCACATTCTCAGAGATTCCATTTTTATTCTTTGCATTCTCAGAATTCAATTTTTTTCTTCAGCATTCTCAGAGTTTTCATTTTCTTCTTGCATTCTCAGAATCATTTCTTCGATTCGAGATTCAATTTTTCTTCTTGCATTCTCAGAGATTTCATTTTCTTCTTGCATTCTCAGAGATTCAATTTTTCTTCTTCGCATTCTCAGAGATTTCATTTTTCTTCTTCGCATTCTCAGAGATTCCATTTTTCTTCTTCACATTCTCAGAGATTCCATTTTTCTTCTTCACATTCTCAGAGATTCCATTTTTCTTCTTCACATTCTCAGAGATTTAATTTTTCTTCTTCGCATTCTCAGAGATTCCATTTTTCTTCTTCACATTCTCAGAGATTTAATTTTTCTTCTTCGCATTCTCAGAGATTTCATTTTTCTTCTTCAGATTCTCAGAGGTTACATTTTTCTTCTTCGCATTCTCAGAGATTCCATTTTTCTTCTTCAGATTCTCATTGAGTACAAACAGAAGGATGCTAATGTTTTGTTAATTTGATAATGGAAATAAGTTATATTGATATTAAGAGGTAATGTGTTAAATGAATTATGATCATATGTGGATAACAGCGGATTTATGTGGATTGATGTGGATACAGAGAAGTTGAAAAATGACAGGATTTTGGATGTGCCCAAAGATCACATAATACAGAGAAAAACCTAACTGCTCTAAAATGAAAATATGTGACTAAAATGAAATAAATATAAAAATCTAGAAATGAAAAATAGATGAAAGTCATTCTTTTTTCTCTGAATGTTCCATAGCGACCACTTGATAAACCACACTCTGTTGTGATTTTTATGTGATCTGAGCTTAAGAGCGATTGTACATTGTGCCAGTTATGCGCCTACAAGTACGTTAGCACATTCGATTTCTGCGACGCTTTTTATTTACTAAAGTAGCTTCCTAGGCCCCTACCTCAGTCGCCTCTTACGGCATGCTTTGTAGGTCACAGTGTTACTATTCTTTGACCCCTTGTGAGCCCTGGCAATACACGCATCTTACGGCATGCTTTGTAGGTCACGGTGTAACTATTCTTTGACCTGAGCCATACACCATCTTACGGCATCTTTGTAGGTCACAGTGTTACTATTGTGCTCTCTTGAGGCCTGCACACGAGAAATAACAGATATCCACTACTACAATAGAATCATCCTACTGCAGAGCAAAAAACAAGAATCACCCACACTAAAAAATAAAACAAGAATCATCCACTACTCACAAGGAAAATAAAACAAGAATCATCCACTACTCGCAAGAGAAAATAAAACAAGAATCATCCACTACTCACAAGAGAAAATAAAACAAGAATCATCCACTACTTGCAAGAGAAAATAAAACAAGAATCATCCACTACTCACAAGAGAAAATAAAACAAGAATCATCCACTACTCACAAGTGAAAATAAAACAAGAATCATCCACTACTCGCAAGAGAAAATAAAACAAGAATCATCCACTACTCACAAGAGAAAATAAAACAAGAATCATTCACTACTTGCAAGAGTAAATAATGATAAATATAAATACACAACAAATGTAGCTAGCTGAGATCTCAACAAAGCAACAATACAACGAATAGTGGTAGGAAAAATAGCGGATGTTATAATCTATGATGTTTGGTCTCAAGAAACACTCTCAATACCTTCGTTCCTTTTGTATCATTTGTTTTGCACGTGTGTTTCCGGCGCCCGCAGTTGGAGCAAAGAGTAGTAACACTGCTACCAACAAGGCATGTCGTAAGAGTCGACAGAGATAGAGCCTAGGGGAAACTACCCTGCGTCGAAGAAATGGGATGTGCTGGCCTAAATTGGAGGCGCATAACTGGTACAACGTACATTCGCTCTTAGGCTGAGATCACATACAAATCACAAAGAGTGGTTTAGCAAGTTTTCGATATGGAGCGTATGATGAAGAAGAAGAAGAAGAAGCATCATTTGTTTCGCTCGTGTGTTGACGGGCTCACAAGGGAAGAAAAGAATAGTAACACCGTGAGCTTCAAGGCATGCTGTAAGAGGCGACTGAGGTAGGAGCCTAGGAAAGTTACCCTAGTAAATAAAAAGCGTCGCAGAATTCGGATGTACTGTCCTAATTGTAGGCGCATAACCGGCAAAACATACAATCGCTCTTAGGCTCGGCTCACATACAAATCACAAAGAGTGGTTAACAAATGGTAAATATGAAGCGTTCATAGTAGAAAAAGAAGTATCTTTGTATTGTCAGAAGTCGCTGTATCTTATTTTACATTACTGTGCTTTTTATGTGTTTCACCTTCGTTTCATATTGTAAGCTTTTCTTTTATGCTCAATCTTTTCCTGTCTTTTCTTCTGCCCACATTTGCAGACCAGAAGTAACAAAGCCTCAAAAGCTTAGTATGTCATGCTGTGTATTTGATGTTCTTCTCGGGGCGGATGTGTGGTCGACAGTTTTTGTTTCAAGTTGTCTTGCAACCTGTCTAGCATGTATATAAATATCCTGTAGTTAAAGGGTTAATATGGAAATAGTGAAAGTAAAAGAACCCTTTTGTTATACCATGAGGTATATTGGGGGTGTTAGGTCGCTATTTTCATGATCAATCTTCACACGATGTGTGGCGCCAATCTTCACACGATGGGTGAGCGCGGCTTCCATACCGGAGACCTGTGTTTAATTCAGTCAGGACAAGGACATTTCTGTTGTGGACATAAATGAAAAATCATATCCTTAACAGTTACTCGACGACTGCACTAACCTTGCGGCAATTAAATTCTCCAGTTTCCAGTACCACTCGTTCTACACCATCATAAAAAAAGCAGTAGTATAGACAATAACGAATGTGGTTTTTTTTGCGCGATGGGTGTGTAATGCAAACAAACTCCACTGTATACAGAGTCTTCTATATTAGAACATCAGGAAAGAAGGCGAGAGGAAGAACACGAGAAAGATGGATAGAGCTCATAGAAAATCCCTGTTAAAAATCTAAAATAACTATCACACAAGCCACTAGAACAGCGCAAGACAAAAAAAAACCCCAGAAAACGACGACACTAGGCAACAACCCGGTAACAGGGTGAAGACAAAAGAAGAAGAAATAGAAGACACGTTGAGGGATCTGGCAAACATCAAGATGGCCACTTTTACTTGCAAGTGATATTCTCTGGAACACAATTAAGGCTGGGTTGACCTAAGATGGAAATGAGATGAAGGAAATTAAAACAGGAACAAATATGACGTTACCAAAAATTAAACAACTAAAAACAGTATGGGATGATTGATTGATGTGACCATCATCACTGCACTTCTGTGAGTAACCATGTGTGCTCAGATCTCTTTCTTACACAGGAAGATCTCAGCTGCAGGGACGAACTTCGCAGCATCGGCGTGGGTCCCCGATGTAATTTTGAAGATGGTGAAGATATTATTTTATTGTAAAATGTATGGTATGAGACAGTATATAATGGGTGCAGTAGCTCATGTCTGAGCTTGTTGTCATCATCGTTTGCGATGGACTATTACTATTGTTATTATTATTACTAATTTGAGTAGGGGGACATTTGCAGAGAGAGAGAGAGAAAGAGAGATGAAGAGAGAGAGAGTAACCATTTTACTAGAGTGATATTTGTTGCAAACATAATAATTATATTAGGGGGACATTTGTTGAAAGAGAGAGAAAGAGAGAGAGAGAGAGAGAGAGAGAGAAAGAGAAATGAAGAGAGAGAGAGTAACCATTTTACTAGAGTGATATTTGTTGCAAACATAATAATTATATTAGGGGGACATTTGTTGAAAGAGAGAGAAAGAGAGAGAGAGATAGAGAGAAGGAGAGAGAGAAAGAGAGAAAGAGAGAGAGAGAGAAGAGAGAGAGAGAAAGAGAGAGAGAGAGAGAGAGAAGAGAGAGAGAGAGAGAGAGAGAGAAGAGAGAGAGAGAGAGAAAGAGAGAGAGAAAGTGAGAGTAACCATTTAACTAGAGTAATATTTGTTGCAAACATAATAATTATATTAGGGGGACATTTGTTGAGAAAGGAATAATTTGATTAGAAGGACATTTATTGATACGAAATTTGAGAAAAATAAAGAGATTATAAAGAGATTAGCGGAGAGAAGGAACTTGACCTGAACGACCTTTGTTGAAAGGAATAAATTGGTTATTGAGATATTTTGATATTTGATTAAAATGTTACAATTGATAAAAAAAATTAATTGATTATTGAACAATTGCAACAAAGAATTTAATTCAGAAAAGAAGGTAAACAAATGATGAAATTATGGGATACATTTTGTTTAGGGGATGGACGGGAGGTAGTTTTTTCCCTTGCATTCTTCGTCTTCAGCTATCTCTGGTCATGGGCTTAGTTTAATATGTACCACAAACTGGGCAGTCAGCTTCAGGTCTGTTAGGTTTCCTTCTTTATATATCTCTGGTCATGGGCTTAGTTTAATGGTACTACAAATTGGGCAGTCAGCTTCAGGTCAGTTAGGTTTCCTTCTTTTTATATCTCTGGTCATGGGCTTAGTTTAATATGTACACAAACTGGGCAGTCAGCTTCAGGTCTGTTAGGTTTCCTTCTTTATATATCTCTGGTCATGGGCTTAGTTTAATGTGTACTACAAACTGGGCAGTCAGCTTCAGGTCTGTCAGGTTTCCTTCTTCAGCTATCTCTGGTCATGGGCTTAGTTTAATATGTACCACAAACTGGGCAGTCAGCTTCAGGTCTGTTAGGTTTCCTTCTTTATATATCTCTGGTCATGGGCTTAGTTTAATGTGTACCACAAACTGGGCAGTCAGCTTCAGGTCTGTCAGGTTTCCTTTTTCAGCGATCACTGGGCATGCACTTAGTTTAATGTGGACCATAAATGGGCAGTCAGCTTCAGGTCTGTCAGTTTTCCCCAAAGCTTAGTTTTTAGGTCGATTGGGTGTGACAATATGTTGCCTCTCAGTTCACCCAGGAGAGAACAGTCTTGTAGGACGTGCTCTGGTGTATGTTCCTGCTGCTCTACACTGGCAGAGAAGTCTTTGAATTTGAATTCTGCAGTGTCCGTTACACATGCGGATTATAATAACCTAGTCTGTTCTGCTCAGGTCTTTGAGGAAGTCCTTTCCATAATCATATCCAGTATTTGTCTTACAGTCTACTGCAGATTGTCTCTATATTAGGGTTTTCACCTCTGGTTAAAGCGCCCATAAATCTCCCCGACAGCGAAACAACAGATGATCAACACCATTTTCTATACTTACTTTGTGTTACCAGAGCCAAACTTGGACAATGGACAAAGCACAGTCGCAAAAGATAGCTAAATTGAAATACGATGCCTACAAAAAAGTTACAAGAAAAGACAAAGTCAACAACATCAGCATAAGAAAGAAAGTTGGCACGGAACACTGTTTGAATTACATTGAGAAACACAGAACGAAGTGACATGACCACTTAATAAGAATTCCAAATTCCACAATATACAGAGTCTTCTACAACAGAACATCAGGAAAGAAGACAAGAGGAAGATTACGAAAAAGATGGATAGATGGTATTGCAGAATCCTGTCATAGAACAAAAACAAACTATCACTCAAGTCACAGAACAGGCAGAACAAAAACAAACTATACAAGTCTCTACAACAGCGCAAGAAAAAACAAAAGATCACCCAAGTGATAGAGACAGCGCATAGACAAAAACAAACAATCACCAAGTCAATAGAACAGCACAAGACAAAAACAAACTATCACCCAAGTCAATAGAAAAGCGCAAGACAAAAACAAACCATCACCCAAGTCACTAGAACAGCGCAAGACAAAAACAAACTATCACTCAAGTCACTAGAACAGCGCAAGACAAAAACAAAAGATCATGACCCTGGGCAACAACCCGGTAGCAGTGTGACACATATAGAAGAAAAAAGAAGAAGAGGTAAAGGACTATAAAATCGCATCAAGAGACAATCCTTACATTTAAAAAAAAAAAACTTCAATCAGAACATCCGCAAGTTCAGTTTCCTATTTGTAAAGAATTATATTTCATTTGATTAATATAACCATCATCATTGCACTTCGGTGAGTAACCACCCATGCTCTGATCTCTTTCTTACACAGGAACATCTCAGATGTCATAAATTAATTAACCAATAAACAACGGACGTTTGGACTTATCATTTCATATTTTAGACAAATCAACTTCCCGTAGAAGATTATTATAACATATTTTATGAAAGCGGAAGTAGTTCTGCGCATGTGCAATATTAAATCCCACTAATTCTGATTGCCTCCATATTGTCTTTAATCTCATCTCTCTTGATGTCATATTTTCTTGTTGTGATATGAATGTCGTCTTATCGTCTGCTGCTTAGCTTTATTTACTTCCATATGATTTCAATTTGCTGTGTATTTTAACAGAAGGAACCCGACACATAAATAAATAATAAATAAAAGAGGCGTTTCATCTTCATACATATGGCTTCCATTTCCGTCGCTGTTTCTGTGTAAATAAAATCTAAAAATGTGTACCGCTTTTGTTTTCATTCCAATATTTTTTCCCAGACTAACGCCCCTCCTACCCTTCCTTCCCTCTAAAAAAGCCAATACACACAAAGTAACGAATGCCTTATTATAGACGGATTTGCACAAAGACATGTATATAAAGTATTACGTAAGCAATAAAAAATATGAATAATTTAATAAGAAAAATGAAACCGACGTTTCGATCGTAGGCCTTTATTAAGGAAACAAAAACAAACATGGAATATTAAATAATCTGAAATTTTGTTTATTAGGGAATACAATTGCGAGTCACCATGAACACTAAAAGAGCATTGTACAACACAATATTTATCACAACATTATGCTATCAGTGCAAACTTAGACGCTGACATAATAGAGGAAAAAAACTAGTCACGACAGAGATGACGTGTCTACACAGACTGCTGGGAGTATCAAGAAGAGACCTGTTTAGAAATGAAGATATCAGAAAAAAAATTGGTACATCATCAGTACTAAACTTCATCAAGAAACAACAAATTAAATGGTTCGGCCACATAAGCAGATTACCAACAGACAGTGCACCTCAAAGAGCAGTGTTACTACGATATAATGGATACAAAGCAAAAGGCCGGCCACGCAAAAGATGGACTCAGAGAAAACAGAGACGATGAAAGACACTATTTATGAAGCGCACACAAAAGCTCGTTCTATAAATCTCTTTTAATATAAATCACCTTTAGTTTTGAGATATAAATCACATTTAGTTTGGAAATATAATATAAATCACCTTTAGTTTTGAGATATAAATCACCTTTAGTTTTGAGATATAAATCAATTTTTGTTTGGAGATATACATCACCTTTAGTTTGGAGATATAAATCACCTTTAGTTTTGAGATATAAATCACCTTTAGTTTGGAGATATAAATCACCTTTAGTTTGGAGATATAAATCACCTTTAATTTTGAGATATAAATCACCTTTAGTTTTGAGATATAAATCACCTTAGTTTTGAGATATAAATCACCTTTAGTTTTGAGATATAAATGAACTTTAGTTTTGAGATGTAAATCAACTTTAGTTTTGAGGCATAAATCACATTTAGTTTGGAGATATAAATCACCTTTAGTTCGGAGATATAAATCACCTTTAGTTTTGAGGTATAAATCACCTTTAGTTTTGAGATATAAATCACCTCTAATTTTGAGATATAAATCAACTTTAGTTTTGAGATATAAATCACCTTTAGTTTTGAGATATAAATCACCTTTAGTTTGGAGATATAAATCAACTTTAGTTATGAGATATAAATCATCTTTAGTTTGGAGATATAAATCACCGTTATTTTGTAGATATAAATCATTTTTAGTTTTGAGATATAAATCAACTTTAGTTTTGAGATATAAATCACCTTTAGTTTGGAGATATAATATAAATCACCTTTAGTTTTGAGGCATAAATCACCTTTAATTTGGAGATATAAATCAACTTTAGTTTTGAGATATAAATCACCTTCAGTTTTGAGACATAATAACCTTTAGTTCGGAGATATAAATCAACTTTAGTTTTGAGATATAAATCACATTTAGTTTTGAGATATAATATAAATCACCTTTAGTTTGTAGTTTTTCCTTTATTTGATCAAGTAGGGGCGTGTCCCTTTCGGAATGTCACTTTCATCACAGCCCGCTTGAAAAACTTCAGGGTTCTAGCGAGTTCTCTCACCTCCTCCATCATCATCAAGGTGCGTATCCTTTATAGGACGTTGCTCTCTTTGCAGCACATCTGAAATTCACTCTGTCTCTTGCCAGTTCACCCACTTCGTTGATGGTCATGTTCATGGTTTCTTTAATATCTTGTAGCCATCTTCTTTTTGTCTGCCTCTGCGACCTGGAACCCTGCCCTCTAGTATTGTTTTTTCCAGGCTATCGTGACGCTTGATGTGACCAAAGTATGTAATTTTTCTGTATAGTATGTTGTTTATCAGCCAATTCTCTTTAACATTTAGCTCTTTCAGGACATCAGTGTTCTTTCTTTTTTCTGTCCATGGTATTCGTAGGATCTTTCTGTAGCATTTAGTTTCGAAGGACTGGATTTTCGTTCTTAATTTCTGTGTAATAGTCCATGATTCACAACCATAAGTAGCCACTGGGAAAATGCATGCTCTCAATATTTTTAATTTTAGTATTTTGCAGGTGCTTTGCCACATGTTCTTCATTGTGTTTAACTTTTTGATTGCTATTGCCAATCTTCTTGAGATCTCTTTGGAGCAGTTACCGTTATTGTTAATTATTGAGCCCAGATATTCGTAGCTCTCTACACATTGTTCCTCATTATTTACTTGGATGTTAGGTAAAGCATTTTGCTTTGTCAGTTGACATGATTTTTGTTTTTGTGTATTCAAATATAGATGTTGGTCTTCACTATGTTTCTTGGTCGTCATGATTAGGTTTTCCAAACCTTTTTGCTGGTGGATAATAATACTGTATCGTCTGCGTATCTAAGCTCTGGTATGCATTTGCCACCTATATTGAGAGGGTCGTAATTCACATAGTTGGCATCATCTTTTACATTCCTCATGATGTTCTCTGCATATATGTTGAATAAGTATGGTGACAAAATACATCCCTGTCGTACCCCTTTTGAATCTCGAACCATTCAGCTATTTCACCTCCTATTTTAATGGTTGCCTGTTGTTCATGGTATAGAGATTCTATGCGTTGTATTATGTGTGTTGGAAAGTGCATGTCTTTCATGATGTTCCACATTTCTGGTGTTGTATATGGTCGAAAGCATTGCTGTAGTCTATGAAACATGCATGTAGGTCTATGTCGTATTCTCTGCATTTCTCGATAATGAGTCTCATGCTACAAATATGGTCTCTAGTGCCTCTACCTCTTCTGAAACCTGCTTGTGTTTCATGTATTTCATTTTCTAATTTTGGTTCCATCCTCTTCATTATGATTTTTAGTAGGATTTTGCTGGCGTGACTTATAAGGGCAATAGTTCTGTAGTTGGTGCATAGTTTCATGTTTCCCTTCTTTGGAATAGGTATAAATACTGATCTTTTCCATTCCTTTGGCCAGGAGGAGCTATTCCATATCTTTGTGCACAATTTATGATATACCCGAACACTGGCCTCCCCACCTGCTTGAATCAATTCCGCTGGTATATCATCGCACCCTGGTGACTTCCCTCTCTTCAGGCTTTTGATGGTCAGGCGCACTTCATCCAACATGGGCTCTGGTTCTGTCTCTTCGCTTTCTGTTATTATCTTGTGTGAATTTTTAGATGTATCTTCATACATGTTCTGCAGTACTCACGCCATCTTTCTAGTACATCTTTCTTTTCTGTTAATGTTTTGCCATTGTAATCATTTATGACTTGTATTGATAGGCTGAAGTCACGTGTCATTATATTAATTTCGTTGTACATTTCTCTCTCTTTCCCTTGTTTTCTTAATACATCAATTTTATTGCATGAGGCGACTATGTTTTGTTTCTTTTCTTTTCGGATTTCTTTCTTGACTTCTCATGAGCAGTTTTTATATTCAGTGCTTTTTCGTTTTAACCCCGTCTGTTTTAGCTTTCTTCTTTCTTCAATTAGTTTCAGTGTTTTTTCAGCAAAGTAGACCTGTTTCTTGTGTACTTTTCTGGGTATGATGTTTTGAGCGGTGGAGATTAATATATTTCTTGCCTGTCTTGCCAGTTCGTCAGGTGTCATGTCTTCTTGAGAGACTATAAGTATGTCAAATTTGTTTTGTATTTCTATGTTGTATTCTAGTGGAATGGCATTTGTATCAAAACGTATAGGGCCAGCTGCTTTCTTTGTTATCTTCAGTCTTAATTTATAAATCTGCCACCAGCAGTTCATGGTCAGAGTCACAGTCTGCTCCGGGTAGTGTCTTTACTGATAGAATACCTGTTATCTATCTTCTTTGGACCAAGATGTAATCTATTTGGTTTCTAGTGTTGCCCTCTGGTGAGGTCCAGGTGTATGGTCTTCTTGGATGTTGCCTGCTTAGGGTGTTCGTAATGGAGAGATTATTTTCTAGACAGAATTCATTTAGTTTTGTGCCTCTTTCATTTCGTTGTCCTATACTGAAAGGCCCTTTTATCTTTTTCTCCTCTTCATCTGTTTCCTTGCCAACCTTTGGCATTGAAATCGCCCATTACAATCAGGATGTCTCTTTTGCCAACTTTATCTATTGCTCCTTGTAGATTTGTATAGAATTCGTCGATCTCGTCATCAGGAGCTGTGGTTGTTGGAGCGTATGCTTGTATTATTGCAATCTTTCTATTTTTTGTCTGTAGTCTCATCATGATGAGTCGGTCATCGATAGGATTGTAACCGAGTAGTGTTGTGGATATTTTCTTCACCTCCTCCATCGTCATGTTAAAGGTTTCTTTAATGTCCTGCTACCACCTTCGTCTCCTGTCTCGTACTCCAGAAACCATGCCTCCCATTACCATTCTATCAATCTATCGATTTGTTTTAATCTATTCTTCTCTCTGCCCATTTCTTCAGATTCAATACATAGAAGTTTCACTGTTGGGGAATCAGGGGAGATTAATAAATGCTTGAAACAGGAGGATAAATTTGGGAAGTGTAGAGTTATCTCCGAAGTTGTGTCCAATATTCAAACAACATGGAGAATGAGTGAATTGAGTGTCGACCGAATCTTGGAGAGAATGACAAGATTTTCTTACGGTGATCTTGAAGTCAAGTGTCAATTTGCTCCCATACTTGACTTGTTCTGGAGAGGGGTTGTCCTAGCTTGATAGAATATGTGCGCGCGGACTTGGTGTATATGTGAATTGTATGTGAATTGTCTATGAGACAGTTGGAAAGCTTTAAGAGACGGTGAAATTAGGAAGAAATAAACAGTTTATCGCTAAGACAATTGGGGGAGAACTAAGTTCAGAAAGGTTAAGGAGGAATTAACAAGTATCTAAGCAAAAATTATCATTCCATGATAAGAGAGGTTATAAGAATATCAATATTTATCAGTATGATAATTGGTTTTAAAGATAAATTTATCATCATGTGTCGAGTTGAGGGTCATCAGTGGGTGGGGGTGTCTTTGTTATGTAGAGGTTAAATCTCTCGAATCTCGTATGATGATATTCCTTATTTAACTGATAACTGACTACTAGACTACTAATCGTATAAGGTTTGTTTGGGGGAAGATACATGTTTGCAAATAAAGATCGGTGCCATTAATTGTCTTCATTTTTCTTTTGTCGTCACAGTTTTACCGGGTTATTGTCCAGTGTCGTGTTTTCTGTTTTTGTCTTGAACTGCTCTAGTGGCTTGGGTCATAGTTATTTTTGTTCTTTGACAGGATTATGTTTTATCGATGGAAGGGAAGATTGCAATAAAACTATGTAGCAATGGTGAAACACGTACAAACAAAGTACTGCAGTTTTACATAATACAAAAACTATAACAATACACAGTCACGTTTCGACCAAAATGCCTTTGTCAAGCTGTAACCGTAATGCCCACACCCCGCCTTTGACAGTCAGGATTGTCAACTAATTTACGTTGATGATCATAACGTACGATGGATGGTAGTTATATAATGACTAAGACATAGTCGATGATTACATCCAGATTTTATTTATGTTGTTTTCTCTGTACAATAGACCAAACACGTCCGTCCATGTCAAAGGATTCATGTCGATTGTCTCTGTGTTTGTTTACTAGCTAGCAACAGTTACTCAAATCGTCACTCCCTAACTACACAAAACTCATTGTCTCGTAGTTATGTGTTGCACTTCTACTTAGAGAGTGCAACACATAGTCTCAACTATATAATATCTAATTATACTACACTAACTATCTGGCTAACTGTCTGTTCCTCAGCTGCCACCTGGGAGGGAAACTGGCTATCCACTACAAAGCAAAGGTCACAAAGGATGTCTTCCCTTCTGTTGTATCCTTTGCTTGATAAAGACATTTTGATCGAAACGTTGCTGTGTATTCTTATTGTTTTTGTATTATGTAAAACTACAGTACTTTGTTTTTACGTGTTTCGCTAGAATTCTGCTATGCCATTTAACCATCTTTTTCGTGGTCTTCCTCTCACCTTCTTTCTGATGTTATGATGTTTCTAATACCCGTTAGAAAACAAAGAAGTGAAAAGTGAGTTGTACTGCCATATTTAATACCCTTATCTCAATTGTTTTCTTTCATTTTAATCCATCTTCTCAATCTCTGGGCTTCTGAGATTTCTGTTGTGATGTCGGCGCTCGTCTCTCGTTCTAAAAGAAATACTCGACGCGTTCTCCTTGTGGATTGATCAACGTACTCTTCCAGATATATATGATCTCAATGTAGATGAGATCTGGTTCCTAGTTCTATTGGAGAAGAATGATAACACGAAGGTCTCTTAAGGAAAAGGGGGAGGTTAAAGAATGTCTACATTACACTGTGTTTTACCCTATATATAACTCGATCCCTCTCCGCAGAGAGGACACGCCACTTCCCGAAAGTATTGTGCAAAGCTTGAACTCTGTAGCTCCGACAAGAACATAAGAGTCTCCAGAAAAATACTGCACGCGTTAACAGAACGGTGCGATCGTGATTCGAATCAACGATCTACGAGTTCCACCAAAATATTTTTTAAGCGGGAATCTAACCACGGCCGCCGCCGCAGTAAAGCGTGGAATCCTAACTTTAAGCACGTAAAAGAATCCAGGGCAGTAAAAAATTGAGAAAATAGGCTTGAAAACGACTGTCACAGATGAAATAATTAATAAAATAAAATTCCCAAATATATTGTCATACTAAAAATGACATCCGAGTACGTGCTCTGTCGCTGAGATCTGTCAGATGTTAAATACATTGTCATATAAAATGACATCAAGTACGTGCTCTGTCGATAGATCTGTCAGATGTTATACATTGTCATACTAAAATGACATACGAGAACGTGCTCTGTCGCTGAGATCTGTCAGATGTTAAATACATTTTCATACTAAAAATGACACCCGAATTCGTGATCTGCCGCTGAGATCTGTCAGATGTTAAAAAGGAAATCAATGGAGTATGCATGGCTGGTTATTCAACACAATGCAATGATTATTGTCCTATCAATTAATCAATCAATTAATCCCACCGACCTGAACAATTCAATGTCAATGATATTCATAATCAATGTTGTCATTCAGAAGATCTGACAATTTCCGTATCTTTTGTTTTCTGATCAAGTGGGTGCTATACCTGTGGATCATGCGGGTGTTCTACCTGTGGATCAAGCGGATTCTATACCTGTGGATCAAGCGGATGCTATACCTGTGGATCAAGCGGATGCTATACCTGTGGATCAAGCGGATGCTATACCTGTGGATCAAGCGGATGCTATACCTGTGGATCATGCGGATGCTATACCTGTGGATCAAGCGGATGCTATACCTGTGGATCAAGCGGATGCTATACCTGTGGATCATGCGGGTGTTCTACCTGTGGTTTACGCAGGGTTGTCAATTGTAAATCGGTTATAAATGCTAGATTTTAGAAGAGCAAATACTAGAAAATATTTTGTATATTATAAAAAAATGCCAAAAGTATTTTACTTACCAATTGTGTTGTATTAATTACAGTTCGATAGTATTTCATCGTAATTTGAGAAGTCAGACTGCACATCTTCTGGTGCCTTTGAGCAGTCAGAATGCACATCTTCTGGCTCTTTTGAGAAGTCAGACTGCACATCTTCTGGCACCTTTGAGAAGTCAGACTGCACATCTTCTGGTGCCTTTGAGCAGTCAGAATGCACATCTTCTGAAGTTTTTGTTGGGTCACATGAGTCCATTGTTCCAGTTTTGGCGGTGATATCTTTAGGTAATTCAAAGTTTTTGCAGCATTTGTTATGCCTCTCTTTATAAGCCATATTTTAATTCTAGAATTGCTGAAAGCATGGGCAGCAGCATTTTATTTGTCATTTTATTTTTCACGATATTCATGCTGCTGAATAACCGCTCCACTTCAGCATTAGAATTTGGCCAAATTAATAAATTTAGGACGAAAGTTGCATCTTTGTTGAAGGGGTTAACTCCCGA
This sequence comes from Arion vulgaris, assembly GCA_020796225.1. Taxonomy (NCBI): domain Eukaryota; kingdom Metazoa; phylum Mollusca; class Gastropoda; order Stylommatophora; family Arionidae; genus Arion; species Arion vulgaris. The sequence continues at coordinate 44,638,912 of CM036760.1, forward strand.
AGAATCTCTATAATTAAATATTTCAGACCAAAATCTCTCAGTAGTTGTAATATCAGTCAAGGTAACCAAATGTATATTGTTGTATTGAATCTCAATTGATGGCTTCATTTCTTCATCGAAATGAAATAATTCTAGCAATTTTCTGTTTGTGAGTTGTGTTTTTGTCGATTTTCCGATTCATGGAATAAACTAAAATAAATATTTAAAAATGCTAACTAATTTTGTTTTAATGCTGATATTTCTGCTAAATGCTAGATTCTAAATCTGTAATGCTAAATCGCGAAAAATAATGCTAAATCTAGCAATAATGTGCTAATTGGCAACCTGTGATCTCGAACGTGTGTTACCGGGCTCTCAAAGGAAGCCAAGAATAGTAACACTGTGACCTACAATGCATATCGTAAGAGGTGACTGAGGTAGTGGCATAGGAAAGCTAACCTAGTAAATAAAAAGCATCGCATAAATCGGATGTGCTAGCCTACTTGTAGGCGTATAACTGGTACAACGTACAATCACTCTTCGGCTCAGGTCACATATAAATCACAAAGAGTGGTTAACAAGTGGTCGATATGGAGCTTTCGAAGAAGATTTATTGAATAATAAAGTCACTTATACCCACAGACAAAGCTCGTGATAGATAACGTATGTGTAGCGTGGAGCCACGCTAATTACTCACTACAAAGGTAATTGGTTCGTTCCCTGGTGGTGCGGCCGAAATAATTGCCCCTGATCTCAGTGTAAATGAGATCAAGTTCCTTGTCCTATCTGAGACCCACGAAAAAAGTACGTCCGTGTTTAAAAAATACATATACATACTATACCATATGTTGAATGTGATCACGCCCCCTCCATCAATCTGAAAATTTCTCTCTTCCACTGGAGGAAGATAATAAAACGAGACCATATGTTAAATGTTATCTTCGCTCCATCAATCCCACAATTTTTTTTCTTCCTCTGGAGGAAGATCTTGAAGAAAGGCCGTTTGTTGAGTGTTATCCCGCCCCCTATTAATCAATCCCCAAAACTATTTTCTTCCTCTGTAGGTACTTAATGAAAAGAGGTCGTATGTTAATGCTGCCCCGCCCTCACTCTATCAATTTCAAAACGTATTTTCTTTGAGAGCCGCGGTAGCGTAGTTCTTAGTGAACTCGCCTCTCAAGGCTGGTGGTCCAGGTTCAGCTCCCATAGTGGGCGTGGAATTTTTCCCGGACCGTGACGGCTCTCAGGTCGACCCAGCCTCAACTGGGTACCAGACATGCTCTGGGAAGTAAAGGCGACTGGTGCGATGCTGACCACATCACTCATCGCGTCCCGACGGTCAATGAAAATACAGGCCTAACACTGTATTGCCCTATATACCCCAAGGTATGAAAGGGTTTCTTTACTTTTTTACTTTTATTTTCTTCCTCTAGAGGAAGGTAATAAAAAGAGGCTGTATGTTACATGTTATCCAACACCTCTCCGTCAATCCCAAAATATGTTTCTTCTTCTGGAGAAAGATAATGAAAAGATGAAATATGTTAAAATTATCACTCTTTCCCCAGCTCTCCATCAATCCCACAATAATTATCTTCCTCTAAAAGTAGATAATGAAAAGAGATCTATGTTAAATAGTACCCCCACCTCATCAATCCCACAATTTATTGTCTTCCTCAAACAGTAGATAGGGAAAAGAGGTCGTATGTTAAATATTATACCACGAACTCCCCACCATTCCCACAATTTATTGTCTTCCTCAGGAAGTAGATGATGGTAAGCGGATATTTGTTAAATTTTATCTAACCACCCCATCTTACCCTCCTTCCCCCATCAATCCTAAAGCATATTGTCTTCATCCTGGAAGTAGATAATGAAAAGAATCTCAGAAATAAAACATTTGTCTGCATAAATATTCATGTCTGTTGTCTAAGTTAAGTATTGAGACAATGATCTCTAGGGAATCAAACCTAGTCCAACTCATTTAGTCACCAGTGCATTTTCTCTAGAGATCCCTTAAAATTATTACTAGAACTACGCAGTTTGTGCTTTAAGCAAAACGTCCTGTACATAGAGTGTCATTTTTGAATTTCTGATCAGTGTGATCTAACCATATTAAGTAACCCGGTGCATTGAAGTCAGTACTTGACATTTAGACGACTTAAGACAGTAATCTAGCTCTGTTGTAATTATAGAAAGTCTGTCTGTCTGTCTGTCTGAGGGTCCCAACTATGGATGTCTGTATATTTAACGAGGCTTTACTAATCTCAAGAATTATCTGACAAGTAGGCGTATCTTTTGTTTACGTAGAATACAGGAACCGAGATGGTATGATAAGATAACGATGAACTCAGAGAAGGAACTAAACAGATAACAGTGGAGAAAAGAGCTAAGGAAGAGACTCTGCGCTATGGATAGACACATTGAGTTGACCGACCGGAAGCATTGCAAAACAGGCATTATTTTGGAACGCACAAGGAAAGAGGAGTAAGGGAAGGCCTAGAGATACCTGGAGAAGAGAGCTGGAGGCTGATATTAATTTTTTATTTTCCGATCCAGAAGCACTTGAACTTTCAGCTCTTCGGCTCGATGTCATGGACATCGTAACCCTTCGGTTCGGTGCCACGAACACCGTGAATCTGATGAGCCTGTGGCTTTTCTGACAGCCCAGCCCGCGGAATTGAACCCGCACACACAGAGGGATAGTCACCCGCAGTCCAATGCGCTACGAACAATGCTGAGCAAGCGGGCTAGGCTGATATTAAAAGGATAGGCAAGATGTTGAACAAATTGAAAGAGATGGCAATAGAAAGAAAGGGATGGAAAATGTTTGTTGAATACCAGTGCTACGTTGGAAGTTGAAAAATGAAGAAGAAGAAGAAGGTCTTAAACTCAGTCTATAACATTGACTACTATAGTGGCGTATATCATATGTTAGGATTGATATAACATTGACTACTATAGTGGCGTATATCATATGTTAGGATTGATATACCATTGACTACTATAATAGCGTATATCATATGTTAGGATTGATATAACATTGACTACTATACTGGCGTATATCATATGTTAGGATTGATATAACATTGACTACTATAGTGGCGTATATCATATGTTAGGATTGATATAACATTGACTACTATACTGGCGTATATCATATGTTAGGATTGATATAACATTGACTACTATAATAGCGTATATCATATGTTAGGATTGATATAACATTGACTACTATAGTGGCGTATATCATATGTTAGGATTGATATAACATTGACTACTATAGTGGCGTATATCATATGTTAGGATTGATATAACATTGACTACTATACTGGCGTATATCATATGTTAGGATTGATATAACATTGGAACTGCAAATTCTTAATTTATATTTAAAATTGTATAACTTGCAGTTCCATATTTTATTTAAACGTTTAAACGTTGATGCTGCTTTGACAATTCGTAGCATAGTTTTTTTCTTAATATTTCCACTCTATTCAAACATTCTACTTAAATATGTGAACTGATCTGTTAATGAAAACTAAACTAAACTATACTATTGTAAATTAAACTAAACTAGCCTAAACTAAACTATGCTAACTTAATCTAAAATAAATAATCTAAACTAAATTAAACTAACCTTAACTAAACTAAACTAAATTAAACTAACTTAAACTAAACTAACTTAAACTAAACAACTAAACTAACCAAAACTAAATTAAACTTTGCTAAATAAACTATTCTACACTAAACTAAATTAAACTAACCTAACTAAACTATACTACATCAAACTAAACTTAACTAATCTACACTAAACTAATCTAAACTAAACTATACTTAACTAACTAAACTTAACTTAACTGAACTAAACGTAACTAAACTAAACTAAACGAAACTAAACTAAATTAAACGTTACTAACCTAAACTAAACTATACTAACCTAAACTTAACTAAGCTAACCTAAACTAAATTAAACTAACCTAAGCTAAACTAAAGTTAACTAAACGAAACTAAACATTTTCAACGAATATTTGTTAACAACCTTGCTAGTTCTTCGTTTTTTACGATAGGTCTGGGTTGTTTTTTTTTAATGTGTTTTAAAATCTATAATGTATATTATTATGTTTAACCATATTTTTTAAACATCAGTTGATTTGTACATTTTCTTTTAGTAGAAATGTAGAGTCTACCTCCTTCTAGCCTCTCTTCAGACCATCTGTCTGATTCCTGGTTTTACCCACAACTTCATGCAATACAGCATGCACGTAGTTTCAATTATCAATCATAATCAATTTTTCATCTCCTCCACCTCTACCTTTTTCTCCATCTCTTTCTTCGTTTCCATCTCACTTGCTTCTCCACCTACTTCCATCTTCTCCTCCACATCTACTTTTTTCTCCATCTCTTTCTTCGTTTCCATCTCACTTGCTCCTCCACCTACTTCCATCTTCTCCTCCAACTCCACCTATTCCCCATCTTATCCACCTCCTTCTCCATCTAATACTCCAACTCCTCCATCTCCCTTTCCACCTATTCCCCACATTCTCATCCACCTTCTCCTCCACCTCATCCTCCATCTAATCCTCCAACTCATCCCCCACATAATCCTCCATCTCCTCCCGCACAAATTCATCACCTACTACTCAACCTCCTACTCCTCCTCCATCTCTTCCTCCTTTCTCTCCTCCCTCATTTCCTCCATCAACTCCCCCTCCACTCCCACCTTCTTCTTTACCACCTCCATCGTCTCCTCCACTTGCTTCTTTACTCCTCTCACACACCCTCCTCCACCTCCACCTCCTCATCCATCTTTTCCTCTTCTCCCACCTCCACCTCCTCATCTTCTTGTCCTCTTTGAGTCATGACCTGGGGTTAATTTTGAGCTATCATTAATTAAAATGATGTGTTTTAAATTTGTTAAAAAGTTCTTTTTTTTCTTAAAGTTAGAGCTAATTTGCAGAGATACCTGTTTGGTTAGACACACTTTGATATAATGAACAGTCGACAAGATGTCGGGGAGATAGAATACTGAGAGAGAGAGAGAGAGAGAGAGAGAGGGGGAGAAATCAAGCCGATGATAGTTTAATTATTTGGATGTTTTCCAAAAGTCTGCTAAATGTGACTAATACAGACAAAGTTAGTCTGTTTCGTCTTGAAAGATAGATCAAGTGTTTGGGTGCAGACGTCATAACAGAAAGAGACTTGGGTTGGTGATCAGTCTTGAAAGATGGATCAAGTGTTTGGGTGCAGACTTCATAACAGAAAGAGACTTGGGTTGGTGATCAGTCTTGAAAGATGGATCAAGTGTTTGGGTGCAGGCTTCATAACAGAAAGAGACCTGGGTTGGTGATCAGTCTTGAAAGATGGATCAAGTGTTTGGGTGCAGGCTTCATAACAGAAAGAGACCTGGGTTGGTGATCAGTCTTGAAAGATGGATCAAGTGTTTGGGTGCAGGCTTCATAACAGAAAGAGACCTGGGTTGGTGATCAATCTTGAAAGATGGATTAAGTGTTTGGGTGCAGACTTCATAACAGAAAGAGACCTGGGTTGGTGATCAGTCTTGAAAGATGGATCAAGTGTTTGGGTGCAGACTTCATAACAGAAAGAGACTTGGGTTGGTGATCAGTCTTGAAAGATGGATTAAGTGTTTGGGTGCAGACTTCATAACAGAAAGAGACTTGGGTTGGTGATCAGTCTTGAAAGATGGATTAAGTGTTTGAGTTGCAGCTTATAACAGAAAGAGATTGGGTTGGTGATCAGTCTTGATGTTAGTGTTGGGTGCAGCTTCAAACAGAAGAGACTTGGTTTGACGATTTTACTTACTAGAGGATAGTTCTAGGTCCTACATCAGAAAGAGACTTGGGTTGGTGATGAAACGTTTTTGTTGAAAAATAGTCTTATTCTTCTTTGACGCTCCATATCAAGCACTTGTTAGCTACTCTGTATGATTATATGTGATCTGAGCCTACGAGTGATTGTACTTTATGTCAGTTGTGCGCCTACAAGAAGGCCAGCACATCTGATTTCTGCGACGGTTTTATTTACTAGGTAGTTTCCCCTAGGTCCTACATCAGTCGCCTCTTAAGACATACCTTGTAGGTCGTAGTTCTACTATTCTTTGCTCCCTTTGCCAGCTCCGACAACACACATGTGGCTGACAAATTGTATAGATATGAAGGATTGACTGTATTGTGCCGAGTTTCCCCATGTGGTTCCTTCCCTGTCAGAAGACAAGGCCAGCTAACCACCGAGAATGTGGCACAAAGCACGAGCTCAGTAGCTTCAGCTTAGCAATCTCATGAAATAATTGACTCGGTCCGGATTCGAACAGGCAACTTTCAGAAAGACAGGCTAACGGTTTAACCACATCGCCATAGAACCGCTTACGTATATGTTGAAGTGAAAGTAAATACGTCCCTGATTTGCTGAGTTAACAAAAATGGAAGTTAGCAAGTAGATATGCTATTGATTCTCAAATTCAAACTCTATGACCTAGACGTTTGTAGCACTTGCACCCCCACCCCCATTTTATTTTTGGTTGATTGGTCATTTTTTCCTTCGACCTCCCCATCTGGTCCAACTAATCAGTTGACATTGAATTTATAGCCATCTTGTGAGGCAGAAACAAGCTCTCTCCAACCAGATCGATATGCATTCAACTGACCACTCCCATATACAGAATATAGAACTGACCACTCCCACACACATAATATATGACTGACCACATCCACACATAGAACATTTGACTGTGCACTCACACACATAGAACATACAACTGACCACTCACACACAGAGAACATTTGACTGGCCCCTCCCACACATAGAATATACAACAGACCACTCTCACACACAGATTATACAACAGACCACTCTCACACACAGACTATACAACAGACGACTCTCACACACAGACTATATAACTGAACACTAGTACACACAGATTATATAACTGAACACTAGTACACACAGATTATATAACTGAACACTAGTACACACAGATTATATAACTGAACACTAGTACACACAGATTATACAACCTGATCACCCCACACACAGACTATACAACTGATCACTACCACACACAGACTATACAACTGATCACCCCCACACACAGACTATACAACTGATCACTACCACACAAAGACCATACAACTGATCACCCCCACACACAGACTATACAACTGATCACTAACACACAAAATATGGAACTCTCTTTCTCTCTCATGATCACCTAAAGACCGATGTACCAGATCTCTCCCTAAATTCATTCATGTGAAATCTGATTCTGCAGCCTTAGCATGGGTGGGTTTCATCAAATCTTCAGCGCCATTTATCCTGCTTATCCTTCGGCGATATGTCCGGATTCAGCCAGCGTTTACTATGTTCGCTCTCCGTTTGCCTTTGGCTGTCCCCAGCCGTCCTGCAAGGCAGCAGGTTGACTTCTACACATTTAGAACACGTGCATCCGATTTCAGCCAAACCTCCTTAGTCGTTTCTTACGACATGCGTGGCATGTAACAGTGGTTCTATTCTTTACACCCCAAAGATGGCCCCGGTAACCACTCGGGCGAAATATGGAACTGAGAATTCACATACACAGACAACATACAACTGTGTACACACATACATAGCATACAAATGTGTACTCACACATATTTAATACATACAACTAAGAACTGACACACATACAGAAACATACATCTAAGAACAGAGACACACACACACAGAACACACACACAGAACACACACCTATTTACTCACCCGTGAAAACATTTATGATTGAGAAAGGCATGACAATTAATGAAACCAGCAAATCTGTAACAGCCAAGGATAAGAGGAAATAATTGGTCACATTTTGAAGACGCTTCTCCAAAGAAATTGCCAAAATGACCAAAGTGTTCCCCGTCACGCCAAACACTACCAGAGGCGCCATCATTAAAATACTCCAGGTGTACAGGTCGTCGGCTGTCGCGGCGCCTATACTATTGGTTGAAGATGAGTTCAACTCATTGTCAAGAGCTGTGGAGAAACTGAGGTTGGGGATGATGTTGCGGAGATTATGATGAACATCGGTTTGGCTGTAGATGTGGTTTGTGATGTTGTGACTGTTCAAATAATTCACATTAAACGTTCTGAATGCGTTGTCGACAGGAAGTAATTGATGGGCGTTGTCAATATGTGCAGATGACAGACTCCACGGTGTGAGAGGAACGGCATCAAACGAAACATCTATAAGACTAGAAAGCGTGCTGTTGTGATAGGAATCCGGTGGAGGTAGCTGTTCCTGTGAGATCTGTACATCAAAGTGCGACTCCCCTGACTCATTGTCGATGTTGGTTGGTCGATAATTCGAAATATGATTGCTATATTCATTATTGGGGATGTCGTGATGATTGTTAATAATCTCTTGATGGCTGTAATATGGTTGTGTTTTAGCCTTGTGGATGAGGGATGAACTATTGTTGAAATCTCGTTGAAACACTAATGAGCGGTTGTTGCTACTTCCTAATGTTGTATAATTCGATGATGTTGTATTTGTAGTTTGATGCCGCAACACAGTTTTATCTGAGACCTTGGATAAGTTTGAGTAAAATTTCTCATCATCATCATGAGGTAATATTTCCGTCAGATTTCTGTTCGCTTTATCGTATATATTACCAAATGTTGGAGGTTTTGCGAAGTTTCCAGACGGATTTCCACTTTTGATACTGTTACCTCCATCACTAGGAGACTTCTGATGATGATGACGATGATGATGATGATGGTAGCGATGTCTGTGAAGAATACTACTATTTGCAATCTTGTTTGATTGATGGGGCTCTCTTACCGAATCATCATCCTTCATTTTGCTCCACTCTTACAAACAACTCACTTTGTCATATAAATGACACCAACTTTTACTAAAAACTCACTTTGTCCTATAAAAGGCACCTTCTTTTACTAAAAGTTTATTTTGTGATATAAATGACACCAACTTTTACTAAAAACACACTTTGTCATATAAATGACACCAGCTTTTATTAAAAACTCACTTTGTCATATAAATGACACCAGCTTTTACTAAAAACACACTTTTTCATATAAATGACACCCACTTTTACTAAAAACACACTTTTTCATATAAATGACACCCGCTTTTACTAAAAACACACTTTTTCATATAAATGGCACCTTCTTTTACTAAAAGTTTATTTTGTCATATAAATAACACCAACTGTTACTAAAAACTCACATTGTCATATAAATAACACCAACTGTTACTAAACACTCACATTGTCATATAACTGTAGGCAATGTATAGAAACCTACAAAATCTGAGGTGGTCAGACTGGATCAGATCAGATCTGGAGAAACCGAGGGTGGCTGCGGTAATACTTAATAAATTTGCGTTTTAGAACAAAGACACGTATGTATGGTATCACATAAATATGGCACCAACTGTTACTCTAAAAACTCAATTTGTCACATTAAGGACAATCATATTGTCGTAGATGGTAAACATGTTTGACGTTTGTAAAGTCATGAATTTTAAAACAACCTTATCCACTCAGACATCCAATACCCTAGCTGCTATTATACCTTAAATCTCATCTTTCCTCTTGTCATATTTCATTTAACTCCCTTAGATTTTCAAAGACAACTTCCTGGTTGTCTCCCCAAGTGTCATCACCATTTTCCAAGTTTTTCCCATATCGCGAAACTCAATTATCTGATTCATTTCAGAAAAAGTGCCGGCATTCCGTGAATTTAATGGCCTGTCTTTGGCACTCTCACCTTAGTCTGTGCAGGTGACGACGCTGTCAGTCTGTCTTACCTGATAACATTTCCTGGAATCGTCAGATTCTGGAAACGTCAAGAGCAGCAAGCGTTGAAAATATTCTCCCCCGTTTTATTTCGCTGAAGACTTTAATTTCTGTAAAATAAAATAAATTTATAAATTGTGTTTAATTTCTGTAAAAACAGAATAAATTTATAAATTGTGTTTAATTTCTGTAAAAACAGAATAAATTTATAAATTGTGTTTAATTTCTGTAAAAATGCTGTAAACTTAAATTCATACAAAAGCTAAATAATCTATCTGTATACTTAAATCCATGAAATGAAAATCGTGGTTTATCCTGAAGGACGTAGCCATCAACCACAGCAAACGAGTCGTTGATTTTCTAGGCACAACTTATACGTTCAGTAGTTTGCCATTGCTTTCTGAACAGTGAGGTCTATTTTTATCTTTTGTAAAAATCCCACAGAAACGAATTTGCTTCCAAACTTGCCCACCGTGGGGTTTGAACCAGGTATGCTAGGGTTCGTGATCGAGCTCACTACCGCTTGAGCTACAGACGCTCACTATTCATACAAAAGCTAAATAATCTATTTGTAAACTTAAATTCATACAAAAATCTAAGTAATCTATTTGTAAACTTAAATTCATACAAAAATCTAAGTAATCTATTTGTAAACTTAAATTCATACAAAAATCTAAGTAATCTATTTGTAAACTTAAATTCATACAAAAGCTAAATAATCTATTTGTAAACTTAAATTCATACAAAAATCTAAGTAATCTATTTGTAAACTTAAATTCATACAAAAATCTAAGTAATCTATTTGTAAACTTAAATTCATACAAAAATCTAAGTAATCTATTTGTAAACTTAAATTCATACAAAAATCTAAGTAATCTATTTGTAAACTTAAATTCATACAAAAATCTAAGTAATCTATTTGTAAACTTAAATTCATACAAAAATCTAAAACAAATCTATCTGTAGAGTATCATTCTCTATGTAATAATGGGGTCTAAAGGCGAGGGTATTTACTACATTGCACCGAGTTTCCCCATATAGCTCCGTTAGTAGAAATGGCTCACCATCTGCTGAAAGTGTTGCACAAAGCACAAACATCATAGCTCCAACAAAAACCCTAGAGATCCCTTTTAAAAAATGTAATTTTAACTCGGTGTGGGTTTGAACCTACAACCTTCAGAGACACAAACAAACAGTCTCAACGACTTCACCATTAAGCAGAAACACAAACAAACAGTCTCAACGACTTCACCATTAAGCAGAAACACAAGCAAACAGTCTCAACGACTTCACCATTAATCAGAAACACAAACAAACAGTCTCAACGACTTCACCATTAAGCAGAAACATAAGCAAACAGTCTCAACGACTTCACCATTAAGCAGAAACACAAACAAACAGTCTCAACGACTTCACCATTAAGCAGAAACACAAACAAACAGTCTCAACGACTTCACCATTAAGCAGAAACACAAGCAAACAGTCTCAACGACTTCACCATTAAGCAGAAACACAAACAAACAGTCTCAACGACTTCACCATTAAGCAGAAACACAACAAACAGTCTCAACGACTTCACCATTAAGCAGAAACATAAGCAAACAGTCTCAACGACTTCACCATTAAGCAGAAACACAAACAAACAGTCTCAACGACTTCACCATTAAGCAGAAACACAAACAAACAGTCTCAACGACTTCACCATTAAGCAGAAACATAAGCAAACAGTCTCAACGACTTCACCATTAAGCAGAAACACAAACAAACAGTCTCAACGACTTCACCATTAAGCAGAAACACAAACAAACAGTCTCAACGACTTCACCATTAAGCAGAAACACAAGCAAACAGTCTCAACGACTTCACCATTAAGCAGAAACACAAGCAAACAGTCTCAACGACTTCACCATTAAGCAGAAACACAAGCAAACAGTCTCAACGAGTTCACCATTAAGCAGAAACACAAGCAAACAGTCTCAACGACTTCACCATTAAGCAGAAACACAAACAGTCTCAACGACTTCTCACATCTCCACTACTTGTGTCAACTTTCTTGACATTACTATCACCTTACGCCTATCCGCTATCTCTACATCAGTATATTACAAGCCTACTGATGCACATAGTTTTCTCCTCTATACTTCTTCCCATCCCCGGGCTTGTCGTGACTCTTTGCCATTCTCGCAGCTCTTACGCCTTCGTCGCCTTTGTAGTGAGGACGATGATTTTCTTGAGAGAGCTCGCGAGATGCTTGATTTCTTCGTAGGCGCCTATACCCGGAGAGGGTGCTTGTCTCGGCTATGCGTCGAGTTCAGAAAATCACTCGCCAGCAGGCCCTTACCAGTCAGCATAGGACTACTAACTCTGACAGAGTAAAACTTATCTTAACTTACCACCCCCATAGTTCCCTGGTGAAAAATGTTTTATTCCGTCATCTGTCGCTCCTTAGATCAGATCCTGAGACCCGTTCTGTCTTCCCCAACTATCCTTTGGTGTCTTACAGACGGGACAGAAGTCTTAAGGATATGTTGGTACACAGTCGCCTTAAGTCCAATATCCAGACTCATTTTGGCACTGTCCAGTGTGGTCGTCGGCGTTGCAACACGTGTGCTTATGTGATACAGACGCGTACTGTATCTTTTCCTTTAGGCACGTTTCTTATTGACGATGGTTTCACATGCGAGTCCCGTAATCTTATATATGCCATTATCTGTAAGCGGTGTAACAAGGCTTATATCGGCGAGACAGGCAAGAGGCTCAGTGACCGATTCGCCCAACACTTACGCGACATACGCCAATGCTCTGTGACCCTGTAGCCACCCATTTCAATGACACTGGCCATTTAGGTGCTCACGATGTCCAGGTCACAGCCATCCGATCATGTTCCTCGGATGATCGCAGTCGATTTGCTCTGGAGAATCGGTTGATTTCTTTGTATGGTACCTTGCGACCACGCGGGCTCAACGTATTACATTCTTATGCTTCTTAGTACTTTCTCTTCCCATGCTTTGTAATCTATATGGGTATATGTTGCATGTATTCATGTTATATTCCATTCTTATGCTTCTTAGTACTTTCTCTTCCCTGCTTTGTAATCTATATGGGTATATGTTGCATGTATTCAAGTTATATATTTACTAGATGTTTCATTGTTTCTTTTCCTTTCTATTTCTAGTTTTTATGTGTGTTTTTGTGTTACATTTATTTCGTTATTCGTTTTTATTCCAGATTTTCCTTAGATACGTTTGTATTTGGTCGTCCATTTGTGTTTCATTTTAATTTGTCACTCCTGTTTGTTCGTTTGCTTGATAAAGGCCTTGTTGGTCGAAACGTTGCTGTATTTTGTCATTGTTTTTGTAATTTGTAAAACTACAGTACTTTGTAATTACGTGTTTCACCATTAAGCAGAAACACAAGCAAACAGTCTCAACGACTTCACCATTAAGCAGAAACACAAGCAAACAGTCTCAACGACTTCACCATTAAGCAGAAACACAAGCAAACAGTCTCAACGACTTCACCATTAAGCAGAAACACAAACAAACAGTCTCAACGACTTCGCCATTAAGACCCCCGCCTCCTCTCCCAACATCATTTGCAAAAGAAAGGAAGCATATATGTTATGTATCAATCTGTAGAAATATAATTCACTATTGTATATAAAACTGTAGGTTGGTTGCTAGAGAGCTGATAGGGTTTATCATCATGTTATTGATCAAGGGTTTATAGTTATTGATCAAGGGTTTATAATCATGTTACTGATCAATGGTTTATAATCATGTTCTTGATCAAGGAGTTATAGTTATTGATCAAGGGTTTATAATCATGTTATTGATCAATGATTTATAATCATGTTATTGATCAATCAATCAATCAATCAATCAATAAGTAAGTCTAAGCGAAGTAGAACATACAGGACAACTACTTCCCATATGAGGATGGAGGATGAGCCAGTTACTGCTGCCCTCGAGTGTCTAATTAAGACTTCTTTTACTGGTGTCGTTTTTGTATTTGACTAACAGTTGATGCTTCAGAAGATCCAGAATGACAGGTTGTGATATGAGTGGGTGTCGTCCATAGAGGTTTGCAACCTTCAGATTCTGACGAGGATCTACCGTTACCTGCATGCGCGTGTATACGGAAATGAGAGAGCAGGCAGGATTTAACCAGCAGCATTGATTGTCGTAAAGTTCATGGTGGATAAAGGGCTGTTGATGATTTTCTTGGCGATCGACTGTTGAATGGGGACACTGAAATTGATGCTGAATCTATCCATCGATTTAATGAGCTTTGATTTACCATTTAGACAAGCAGAACTGACATTTTAACTTCAAGTAGAGATGACATTTTGAACGCCCTCAGGGATTGTGGTCGCAAAGACGATTTTCATTTAAACTAATCTACGTCAACTACAAGATTGCAGGAGCTGGGATTGAAGAGTGGAGTAGCAAGAAAATAATAGCACAACAGGTATATGAGTAGGCTAATCAATCAAAATAGAACTGGTATTGTCATTCGCTGGACACTGTTGGATATATTGCGAACGAGATGGAAGCACTTAAGAACTTGTCCGGGTGCAATGAAGAGATTCCAAACTGAAACAAGCAGAACAGGATACGCGAATGAGAGAACGAGAAGTGTGTTTAACCAATGAGTCACAGAAATCACTAGTATGTATACTCTTTGACATATGCTATGGGAAACTAAGCCCATATGGGTTTGCCATAACGACATAAGGGAATAAAAGATACGTATAGTGCAGACCTTGACGATTACGTATTCTGGGAAAAATAGGTTGACGACACTCATCCGTGGTAACCTTAGTAACAACAGTGTTCAATTCAGTCGTGAAACTCGTAGAAAACAAAGATGGATGTCGACGGATTAACCATTTGAATACAGAGATGAACAGAAAGAAGAGGGAAGTAATGTCTGTATCAATAGTCAGTAAAGAGTTTTAAGAATTCCAGGGAAGTACGGAACTAGTGAATATGATCATTGCATAAATAGTAAACAAGTATTAGATGCTTCAGGAATAAACAAAGTACTAAACACAGAATTCGAACCACAAAGCTTTATTCCTTCCGGCATCCGTTGCATAGCCCTACAATACGATAGTTTTTTTAAGAATACAACCAGCTAGCTCTCTAAAAAAAGAGCTTTACTAAGAAGTGTTTTAATAAACGACGTCGTCTCTTGAAGACAGAATAATCAGGTCAGATTCGATCGTACAGTGTTTGCACAAATACATGCGATAAGCTTTCCGTGCTTGTATATTTGAGACGAAACAACAGCATACATACGTACAAGTATACACATATAACATACATGTATACATCGTTCATAGGTAGCTTCAGATTTATTGCAAGATGAGAATACGGAGTTTGAAGATTGGTTACTGGTTACTGGTTACTAAACTGACGTCATTGTACTCCGGGCAGACCCATAAGTGCTCAATCTCCCCCAACAGATATCTAAGATTATGCATACTGATGGTTCCCGTGGTTCGCTGATTAAACACACCTCTCACTCTGCCCTCAGGCATGCAGTTCTACTTGTACAACAATAACTCCAAACTGCTTAAATCGCTGGATCGATTCAACATCTATTTTAGTATCCTCATCCAACAGACACCCGCGAAGAGAACGAAGACCATCCCCCTTATCCATCTTTAACTCCCTAACAATCGATGCTGTCGATGCAAGCCTGACCGCTCTCTCAGACTTGAAGAACACCATGGGAAGCACCAGAGCCAACAAGTAATAAGAAAATAATGTATGGCTCGTTACTACTTTCGTTACTGACTCTAGTACCGCTTGTTATGGCAAAAGGTATAAGCAATTTAATGGACGCATTGCTAGTGCAGTCGCCAGCAACTGTTCAGGTTGGGATATTTCTTTTATGCCCCAGACAGAATAAATTCCTTAGACTTACCAGGGATTGAACACGAGTCTCCCGCATGAGCACCGCATTACCAAACACAGGATTCGTCCCACAACCCCCTTTTGCAGGGTCTTAATGGCAAAGTGGTTAAGTCGTTTGCCGGTTGTACTTAATGGCAAAGTGGTTAAGTCGTTTGCCTGTTGTACTTAAGATTGTGGGATCGAATCCAAACAAAGACACATGTGCATTTTTTCATGAAATCCCGAGGACTGTTGCTGGAGCTATGGAGTTTATGTTTTGTGCAGTACTCTCGGCAGACGACCTGTCATCTCTGCCAACAGGAACAGACCAATATGGGAAACTCGGTGCAATGAAGTCAATCCTTTGCCTTTGGAATATTTGGACCCTTATGTCTACATAAACAGAGGTGTCTGTAGATGAGTGTCTGCCCGTCTGCATAAACAGAGGTGTCTGTAGGTGAGTGTCTGCCCGTCTGTATAAACAGAGGTGTCTGTAGGTGAGTGTCTGCCCGTCTGTATAAACAGAGGTGTCTGTAGGTAAGTGTCTATTCTCAAAAGGGGAGACTAACTGATAAAGTCGTTAAATTAAGATTCATCATGATTAGCATGATGCTCGTTTATCACGTGTGATGATGACCAACATGTTTACTCCAAGAGAATGTAGTTGCATTATGCTTGTCTGTGTGCGCGTAGATGACCAATGAGCCAAATGCGGGCTTGAAATGTTCTTTCACAATGTGTACACGAAATACTTGCACTTGTGGGGAGTTTTACTGCCCTTCATGTTTCTGCTCTATTCGTGCAGCTCTACCTGCATCGCATGTTCAGCCTCTCACCTGCATCGCATGCTGAAGAACTGTGTAGAAAAAGTGTTCGCCAGGTTGAGCTGCTTTGATCAAAATTATCCCAGTTGTCGACATCTATGCTAAATGATTTAGTCGAGTTTTTGAGAGTGTATTTTAATCGCTTTTTTGACCACCCTGTGAGCGTTTACCACTACGCAGCTTACCATACAAGAGTCTTTTTGGTATTCTGCAATGCGGCATTCGAGCCAAATGTTATGTTATGTTATGCGATCGAAGTCATGGCACATTGGGCATTCCCATTCGTGCTCTGTCCTTCGTAGCAACAGCCACTATAAAGTACATATGTTCACAGTACCCATGAGAAGTTGATTACTCATGGGTACTGTGAGCAAATGGACTTTGAATTCGAGCCAAATGTCCTGTCCATTGTTACTGGGAGTGAATCAAGATTGTCTGGATCATATACTATCATTTGATGTTCAATATCTGTCTGATGCAGACTGCGTGAAAGTGGTTTAGCTTCCTTGCGGTTGTCGCTGGTATACCGTCCAAGTTTCGCACGCGCGAAGAAGGACCGGGAGCCCAATAGCTCGATATAATAGCATAACAAATGAGTAACATAATAAAGAAGGGAATGATAAGAGAAGAAGAAGAAGCCCATAAAGCTAAGAGACCATTCATAAAATAAATGGGACAAGATGGCCGACGAGACTAAATTAGGTAATCTCCCGATACAACGAACGAGAACACTACAAACGACACTTCCGTTTCTGAAAAGAAACTGGGATCGACATTTACCAATCCAATCACATCCACACCCTCCGCCTTCTCCAACCCACCCACTAGCTACACCCTCGAGATTCTGAAAATATCTGAAACTTCCAAAATTGTGGTTGCAAGTTGTCTTCTAATGTCATATCGATCTTACACGTTTTGGCGCTCAGAAATTGAAATGACATTTTTTACAAAACAGTGTTCGTTCCATCGTGACCTCGAGGGGGACTTGATAATGTAAACCATACGTCCATCTCCTGTTTGTGCCTCATACGTCCATCTCCTGTTTGTGCCTCATACGTCCATCTCCTGTTTGTGCCTCATACGTCCATCTCCTGTTTGTGCCTCATACGTCCACTCGAGGCGGACCATTTATGCCGATAGGAACGGAGACATATGGAAAAACCCGGTACACTGTAAGTCCTGAAGGCGTGTCATTAATGCTGAGTGGGAACGGAGACATTTGAGAAAACCCGGTACAATGAACTCAGTCAAAAAGCCGTGTCACTTAAACCAAGAGGGACGGAGACATTTGAGAAAACCCGGTGCAATGAACTCAGTCTAAAAGCCGTGTCACTTAAACCAAGAGGGACGGAGACATTTGAGAAAACCCGGTGCAATGAACTCAGTCAAAAAGCTGTGTCACTTAAACCAAGAGGGACGGAGACATTTGAGAAAACCCGGTGCAATGAACTCAGTCTAAAAGCTGTGTCACTTAAACCAAGAGGGCTGGAGACATTTTAGAAAACCCGGTGCAATGAACTCAGTCAAAAAGCTGTGTCACTTAAACCAAGAGGGACGGAGGCATACGGGGAAACCTGGTGCAATGAACTCAGTCAAAAAGCTGTGTCACTTAAACCAAGAGGGACGGAGGCATACGGGGAAACCTGGTGCAATGAACTCAGTCAAAAAGCTGTGTCACTTAAACCAAGAGGGACGGAGACATACGGGGAAACCTGGTGCAATGAACTCAGTCAAAAAGCCGTGTCACTTAAACCAAGAGGGACGGAGACATACGGGGAAACCTGGTGCAATGAATCATCGCTGTGTCACTCAGAGGACGGAACATCTGGAAACCTGTGCAATGAACTCCATCAAAAGCTGTGTCACTTAAACCAAGAGGAACGGAGACATAGGGAAACCTGGTCAATGAACTCCGTCAAAACGTGTCATTAAACCAAGAGGGACGGAGACATTGGAAACCTGGCAATGAACTCAGTCAAAAAGCCGTGTCACTTAAACCAAGAGGGACGGAGACATTGAGAAAACCTGTGCAATGAACTCAGTCAAAAAGCTGTGTCACTTAAACCAAGAGGGACGGAGACATACGGGGAAACCTGGTGCAATGAACTCAGTCAAAAAGCTGTGTCACTTAAACCAAGAGGGACGGAGACATACGGGGAAACCTGGTGCAATGAACTCAGTCTATATTCTTCTTCTTCATCCTTCGTCCCAAGTAAGGCATAAGTCCGCAATCAAATCCTCCCAAGCCGCCATCAATGTCATCTTTCCAGATCTCCCAGCTCCCGTCTGCGCGTTTTTCTAGATCTTTCCATACCTTTATTACCCTGGGGTAAGGGTAAAGAAAGCCTGTCTCGTGATGCTGTCAGGGGTTTCCTCAGTGTGTGCCCTATCCATCGCCACCTTCAACACTTATCTCTTGTTTCATCTGCCGTTTTCTCGCTCTATCCCAAAGTTCCCTGTCAGTCCAGAAAGAGTGCCATTTATGCTGAGCGGGTCGGTGACATATGGGATAAGCCATGCAATGAGCTTTCAGCCCGAAAGAGCCATTATGTGAGCGGTCGGCGACTTTGATAACCATGCAATGAGTTTCTGTCAGTCAGAAGAGTCCATTGTAGCGTTGCATGACAAGATTTCCTGTCAGTCCAGAAAGAGTGCCATTTATGCTGAGCGGGTCGGTGACATATGGGATAAGCCATGCAATGAGTTCTCTGTCAGTCAAAAGGCATTTATGCTGAGCGGGTCTGACATGGCATGCATGAACACAGATTCTTCTTCTTCTTTACATTTCGCCCCTATGGAGACATAGATCCGTGACTAATACCTGTCAAGCCCGTCTATCCAATGCCATCTTTTGCATATCTCTCCACTCTCTCCCCATTTTATTTCATTCCGTCTCCAACTCCCGTCTCCAAGTGTTACTGGATCTTGTCTTTCCTCTATTACCTTCGGGCTTCCATTGGAGAGACTGTCTCGTGATGCTGTCAGGAGTTTTCTCAGTGTGTGTCCTATCCATCATCACCTTCACCTTATCTTTGTCATCTGCTTGTCCGCTCATCCAGTTCTCAGTCCATATGGCACGAGTTACCTTTCTCTATCAGTTCCTTGGCAGCCCTGGCCGCTGATAGGAGACGTGATAACATCGCTGTCCCGCTATCCCACAGTTCCTTGGCAGTCCATATTG
The DNA here is from genome assembly GCA_020796225.1 of Arion vulgaris. Classification (NCBI taxonomy): domain Eukaryota; kingdom Metazoa; phylum Mollusca; class Gastropoda; order Stylommatophora; family Arionidae; genus Arion; species Arion vulgaris. Next base: position 44,658,599 of record CM036760.1, read on the forward strand.
GCACTTATGCCGATAGGGGCGGAGACGTATGGGATAACATCTGCCGTTGTCCCGCTCTATCCCACAGTTCCTTGGCAGTCCATATTGGCACTTATGCCGATAGGGGCGGAGACGTATGGGATAACACAGTGCAATGAAGTCAGTGCAAAAGGCGTGACATTTATGCCGAGAAGGACGGAGGAATATGGGAACACCCGATGCAATAAAGTCAATCCTTCGACTTGAGAATGTTTTTCATCAAACAATAGCCAACATTGGAAGACATTTTTCTTGTAGTCTGTTTTCTCTGGCACATGAAAGGCTGCGTTTTGACAGTTTCATTTTTGGTTCTTTTAATGCAAACGTAGTTTATGAGCTTTGGCAAGGAATAGAAAAATGGATACACACCAGGTTTAGAGGGGTCAAGATGGGGTTAGAGGGGTCATATTGGGGTTAGATGGAGTAGTTAGTTAATTATCGTTAATGAAATCTCCAGAAATAGTCGTGTAAGAAATGGTGGAACACATGACCCCCTGTGTCACATGACCGCCTGTGTCACATGACGCCTGTGCCAGTTAGAGGAGATATTGTGAGATGATGAAGATATAGAGGAAAGAAATACAAAAGAGAAAGTGCATTGCAAAAGAAATAAAGAAGAGAAAGTGCATTGTAAAGGAAATAAAGAAGAAAAGTGTCGAGAAATAAGAAGAGAAAGTGCATTGTAAAGGAAATAAAGAAGAAAGTGCATTGTAAAGGAAATAAAGAAGAGAAAGTGCGTCGCGGAGAAAATAAAGAAGAGAAAGTGCATTGCAACAGAAATAAAGAAGAGAAAGTGCATTGCAAAGGAAATCAAGAAGAGAAAGTGCATTGCAACGGAAATAAAGAAACTATGAACAACACGAAGACAAAGCAGGAAATAAGGATGAAGGCGATGAAAGAGAAGAAGAAGGAGAACAATCGAGAAAAATGTTTGAACACAGGAAGAAAAAAAGAAGAAATAAATTAAAGAAATTATAGAAAAAGAAAATTTTTTAAAAAAAAAGGTACAGAAAGTAAATGAATAAAAATGAGAAAAAAATATGAATAAAATGAAGAAGAAAAAATACAATGAACAATTTAGAAACAATTTTATAAGAAGAATATAAGAAGAAACTAGAAAATATGAATAAGATGAAAAGGAGGGGAATAATGAACAACAACTTCGCCCATTGGATACAGCGGCCCAAATTTGGGTTGTAAAGAATAGAACCACTGTTACCTGCCACGCATGTCGTAAGAGGAGACTAAGGAGGTTTGACTGAAATCGGATGCACATGTCCTAAACGTGTATAAGTCTATGCGTTTAGGGGCCTACCAAACCAATGTGCAACGTATACACGTTCTTGGCAAAGATCAAACATATCACAAAGAGTGATTAAAATTGATCGTAAAGAACGAACGCAGAGAATAAGAACAACAAAACAGAAAAGATAGGAAAACAAAAAAAAGGACGAGAGGAATAAGAATTAAAAATGAAAATCGAAAGAAATAAGGAAGAATACAAGAACAAAAGATGGCGTAGAAGAAGACGAAGATGAAATAAAAAGATTAAAGATGAAAGAGGGTACAGAAAGAAGTTCAAAGAAGAAAATTATAACAAAAAACTGATACAAATTATTAATGGAAAATTGATCAAGACAGAAATTATTTTATTTTTGTGCGTTCTTTCTTAAAAAATCAAGTTAACCACTCTCTGTGATCTGTGTGGTTCGCGCAAAGAATGGAGATACGGAGTTTGTGCTTTATGCAATACTCTCGGCAGGTGGCATGTCACTTCTGCGGAGAGGGACTGAGAATAGGGGATAAAACCCGGTGCAATAAAGTCAATCCATCAACTTTATACTTGTTAGATGTGACTACATTGCTACCCCGTAAAGTTACTACTGCATATAATACTTGTTAGATGTGACTACATTGCTACCCCGTAAACTCACTACATCATATAATACTTGTTAGATGTGACTACATTGCTGCCCCGTAAAGTTACTACATCATATAATACTTGTTAGATGTGACTACATTGCTACCCCGTAAAGTTACTACTGCATATAATACTTGTTAGATTTGAGTACACTGCTGCCCCGTAAAGTTACTACTGCATATAATACTTGTTAGATGTGACTACATTGCTACCCCGTAAACTCACTACTGCATATGATACTTGTTAGATGTGACTACACTGCTGCCCCGTAAAGTCACTACGGCATATAGGAAAACACGTAAAAACAAATACTACAGTTTTACAAAATACATAAACAGTGACGATAAACAGCAACGTTTCGACCAAAAGGCCTTTATCAAGCAAACAATACAACATGAATGACGAATTTCGAGGAACACTACAAATGGACGATTACATGTGGAAACATAAACCTATCTAATGAAAATCTGGGAATAAAAACGAACAACGAAATGAGTGCAACACAAAAACCGAAAGTGGAAAAGGAGAGGAACAATAAACAATATAGTGGATAAATGACACATGTATGGAGCAAACACACATATAGATAACAAGGCACGAGATAAGACAGTACTAAGAAGCATAGGAATGTAATGCGTTGAGTCCAATAGGTCGCAAAGTGCCATAGAATGAAATAAAACGGTTCTCCAGGGCGAATCGACTGCGATCATCGGAGGAACATGATCGGATGGCTGTGACCTGGACATCGTCAACTCCTGAATGGCCAGTATCATTGAAATGAGTGGCCACAGGAGTCACAGAGCATTGGCGAATATCGCGTAAGTGTTGGGCGAATCGGTCACTGAGCCTCTTACCGGTTTCACCAATATAGGCCTTATGGCATCGTTTGCAGGTGATAGCATAGATGATATTGCGGGACTCACACGTGAAACTGTCTTGAATGGTATAGGTAGCTTTGGAAAAGAGACAGTACGGGTCTGTATTACATATGCACATGTATTACAGCGCCGACGGCCACATTGGATGGTGCCAAAGTGACTCTGGATGTTAGGCTTGAGGCGACTGTGTACCAACAAATCCTTGAGGCTTCTGTCCGTCTGTACGCCACCAAAGGATAGTGTTGGAAGACTGAACGTGTCTCAGGATCAGACTGAAGAATAGGGAGATGATGGAATAAGACCTTTTCACCAGGGAACTATGAGGGTGGAAAGTTAAGATAAGTTTAACCCTGTCAGAATTGGGGGTTCTAAGTATGTGAGAGAGGGCCTCCTGGCGAGCAATTAGCTGAACCCGATGCATGGCAGATGTAAGCACATTCTCCGGGTATAGGCGCTGGCGGAAGAAATCAAGCATCTCATGAGCTCTATCAAGAAAATCGTCGTCCTCGCTGCAGAGGCGACGAAGGCGTAAGAGTTGAGAGAAAGGTAAAGAGTCACGACAAGCCTGGGGATGGGAAGAGGTATACAGAAGAAAGCTATGTGTATCAGTAGGCTTGTAGTATACTGATGTAGTGATAGTGGATAGGCTGATGGTGATAGTGATGTCAAGAAAATTGACACAGGAGGTAGAGATGACAGACACCACCGTTCTGCCAGTGTGTATGTATAATTTCCAACAGGACTCACATTTGTACAGACTAGTAACTGTAAGATTTTACCGTGACCCCCGGCAACATAAGGCCGGCTAGCTCAGACAGAAAACCAAAATTCCTGTTAAATGGGGGCTGGTTTTTATAAATGTTTGATAGAACACTGAAATGTTTTCTGCAATTTTACACAATTTTACGAGTTTATGGTTATTTATTGATGAAAAATGTTAATAATACTGAGCTCGGAGGGCACGGATTTTACGAACAGAAGAATCCCACATGATAGTACCCTATCTGATGTTATACTGTAGCTTGGTATCAGATCACATTAGTCTTAGATCATTGCAATGTACGGAAATCTACATATATGTTGTAGTCAGACCGGATCAGATCAGATCTGGAGATTACCGAGGCTGCGGTAATACTAAGTAAATTGGCGTTGAAGGACACAGTCATGTATATATAGTATTACATAAGCAAGATGATTGAGGACAGCGGGAAATAAAACAAAAAGAGACCATATCAAAAATAAGGAAATTAGAAGAACAGTCGGAACAAAACCTGCTATTAGATTCATTGAAAAACAGAGACTCAAATGGTTTGGTCACTTGGTGAGAATGAACCGAATACAATCCTTGCAAGAGCGTACAACCCGAAAATAGAGTCATCGATAGGAAGGGACAGACCAAGAAAAAGATGGATTGATAGAGTTATAGACATCTGAAAACTCCACAATACCACAGTATATAAAGCGACAGATTGTGCACCGGACACCGATCATCAGTTCAACCTTCTAATCTAACGGCAAACAAGTAGAAAGGGAGAAAAGAAAGAATGGATACAAGACATAAGTAAGCAAGAAATGAATAATAAAATAATAAAACTAACAAGGAACAACTAACAATAATATCTCCTGGTCTATTGTATAGTAGGGACGGATTAGCGTTATGTTGGGACGGATTAGCGTTATGTTGGGACGGATTAGCGTTATGTTGGGACGGATTAGCGTTATGTTGGGAAGTATTAGCGTTATGTATACGTGTTCGTCTATCGACTCGGGCACAACAGGATTGTAGGTTCAATCACATGCTCGACGTTACACAAGTGAGGAAAGGAATTGGCCATCCTACCTCCACCACAATAAGCCCGAGAAATGTGAAGTATCAGATACTTTATACCTCAAGTTCTGAAAAGACTACAATATATTTTCTGTGTTTTATGTTGTTGTAGATGGTTCGTGTTAGCAAAAAAGTGATGAAGACGACGTACAAGAAGAAGATAGAGATGAAAGAGTGGTAGGAAATGAGATGAAATATAAGTAGAAGGAGTGGAAGAAAAACAATAAGAAAAATAGAGGAATAGAAGAAAAGATGAAAAATCGACTGGAATAAAGATAAGAATAAGAGCTTTTATTCGTCAGTTGCATGACATGTTTATGTGTGGACAATACTTATATACAACTTGTCTCTCTCTCTCTCCCTCTCCCTCTTTCTTTCTTTCTTTTATCTCTGTTTATATTTCTCTCTCCCTTTATTTTCTCTCTTTATTTCTCTTTCTCACACTATCTCTTTATTTTCTCTCGCTTTTTCTCTCTTTCTTACATTTTCTCTCTCTTTCTCTCTCTACCGTGCACTCTTATTCTCTTTTCCTTCTTTTCTCTCTTTTCTCTCTAATATTCAAAATCTCGTTGTTCGCCGTCCCTGAAGCCATCTCTCATTCCCAACCCTGAAGTCTCCATTCATCACTTGTCTATGACTTGTCGCTTTCTCTAGAATTTTGCTATCATTCACCACTTGTTTTACAATTGGCTATCTCTTGTATATTTCTATACAACTACTGCTACTACTACTACTACTAGTATTACTATTACTACTACTACTACTGCTGCTACTACTAACTACTGCTACTATTATTACTACTACTACTACTACTACTGCTACTACTGCTGCTGCTGCTACTACTACTACTACTACTACTAATAGTACTACTATTACTACCACTACTACAGCTGCTACTACTAACTACTGCTACTATTCCTGCTACTATTATTACTACTACTACTACTTACTACTACTACTAGTGCTGCTGCTACTACTACTACTACTGCTACTACTACTGCAACTACTAATGCTGCTGCAACGTCTACTACAACTACTACAAATACTTCTACTACTGTTTCTGCTACTACTACTGCAACTACTACAACTGCCACAAAAAAACTACTACTAATACTACTACTACTGCTACCACTACTATAATACTACTATTACTTCTACAATACTATTACATTTTAAACTCCTCCCAAACAGTTTGTCTTTTTATCTCTATCTTGCTTCTTGTCTCCCCGAATGGAGCACAGGCCCTCAACTAGCTCGTGTTACGCCTTCCCATCTTTATCTAAATCTTGCTTCTTCTTCCATATCTTCTTCTAAATCCTTATTCTTGCATCCAAATCTCTTCGTGCCTCATTTGGCCTCCATCTTTTTCATTTACCTTGAAAAGAACCATATTCCTTCATTCCTACCATGACCCTGTGCAGCGAAGAGGTTATGTGCTCACCGCTCTGCCAAAGGTACTCGGTTCGCTCTCTCGTGCAGCCATAGGGATATTTTTCCAGAGATCACTGATCTCAGTGTAGATGAGATCAAGTTTACAGTCCTATCGGAGACGGACGATAAAACGTAGGTTCCGTATTTAATTTGAGCAAGTACAAAATATTTTCACCATCTTCAAAATTACATCGAGAATCCTAGCCGGTGCTAAGGAGTATGTGCACTGCAGCTGAAATCTTCCTGTGTAAGACAAAGATCGGAGAACACATGGTTGATTGAACCATCAACATTACACTTCGTTGATTTATCATATGTGCTTCCATATCTTTCTTACACAGCCAGATCTCAGCGGCAATGCACGAACTTCGTAGCACTGGCGAGGGTCTTATGTATTTTAGAAGAAAATATCTTGTAGTGATTATATTTAAAAAAAACACTTTACTATTGAATTTTGTCAGGGCAGCGGCTTCGTGAAATATTCTGATGGCTTCCCAAGGGAATGAACAGACTATCTATAGAACGAGTGGCGAGCACTGTTCTTCTTGACTTGTAACTGTCAATGGTTCTTTTACGTGCTCAAATTGAACAAGGGCTCTACGATTTATCGTCCATCTGTGATAGGACTAGGAACTCGATCTCACCTACACTGAGATCAGGATCTCTGAAAAAATATATCGATGATTCCACGAGGAAGCGAACCTAGCTCCTTTGGAACGAGAGGTGAGCACCCAACCTCTACGTGACAAGATACCTCTTGAACATGGTTACTCAACGAAGTGCAATGACGATGGTCCTATCAATCAATCACTCAATCAATCAATCAATCAATCAGTTCTTCATTCCTGCCAGAACTAAAGTTTACGGCATATGCTGCTGGTTATTCAGCCAAAAAAAGTCATATACAGAAAATAAACAAGAAGTAGACACCTTCCCCCGGATGACGTCATCGAGGTCACAACCCCTTGCCCAATTCCTGTCAAATTCCACAAAAAATTCTGGTCTGCTGAGCTCACGACCCGTACATTTTCTGGCCTGGTAGAGCGTTATTCCGGACACAATCGCTGGCCATTCATAAGCCATACACACAGCCACACACACACGCACCAACACACACACACACAGACACAAGAGGCGGCCAAAAATATGAAAAGTCCAGTTAAGTGAAGTCTGGCCGGTGTTGCTTCCTCCCACCTATCCCATCCACCCCACTGTGATATCTGCAAGTCGCGTGACATTGAGCGGTCGTAAATTAGATAAGATGGGCTGGAGGGCTGGATGGAGGGCTGGACGGTGGGTTGGTTGGAGGGTCTGGAGAGGATTAGGAGGTATAAGAACAATTTCTTGGCCACAAATTTATGATAACAATTATGGCGGGAAAGTGAACGTGTTTTGCCTGGAAAGTTTAAACGATTGTCTGTGTTATATTAGGGGTGGGAGTTGGGAGTGGTGGGATTGATGAATTGTGGGTAGTGAGGTGGGTGGCTGTAATAGTATTCATAGAAATTGTTGAGAAGATAGAGGGAGAGTGAGTAAGGAGGATAGAGAGAGAGAAGAAGGAGAAAGAGGGTATTAGGAGAAAGAGTAAGGGAGAAAGAGGGGAGAAAAGGAGAAGCGAGATATTATGAGAGATAGTAAGGAAGACAGTGAGGAAGGAAAAGGATATGGGGATTTTGGGAGAGGGAGGAAGGAAGACAGATAGGGAGAGAAGGAGAAGGGAAATATTAGGAGAGAAAGTAAGGGAGATAGAGAGGGAGAAAACGAGATGGGAGATATTGGGAGAGATGAGAGGATGTAAGAGAAATATGTATACCATTAGAGGTAAGGGAAGAGTGAGGAGGATAGAGGAGGAGAGCTAGGGAGATGGAGTAAGACAGAGTGAGAGCATGAGAAGAAATATGGAGTAAGAGATAAAGTAAGGAAAAGAGATAAGACAATATATGGGAAAGAAAGAGAAAGGAAGATGGAGAGAAGATACATATAAAGAGGGATAGATAGATTACGATAAAGAGGGAGAGGTAGGAAATATAAAAAGATATACAAGAAAGATAGCTGGGATGAGGTAGGAAGATAGAGATAGACAGAATAGGAAGAGGGAGGGGGAGGTTTGAAGCTGGAGAGAAGAAGAGAGAGAAATGGATGAAAATAAAGGGAAAAAGAGAGGAGGAGGATACAGAGGGAGGAAAGAGAGATGGATGAAAATGAGAATAGAGAGGAGAATGGTAGAGAGGCAGATATGAAGAAGATGAGAGAATAGAGAGGGAGAACAGAAGATGAGGAAAGAGGGAGAACAGAAGAGAGAGAGAGAGAGGAGGAAACAGAAAGATCGAGAGAAGAGGGAAAGATGAGAGAGAATAACAGAAGATCGAGAGAAGAGAGATAAACAGAAAGATCGAGAAAAGAGAGGGAAACAGAAATGGAGAGAATAAAAGAATCAGAGAAGAAGGAGATAAACAGAAGATCGAGACAAGAGAGGGAGGGAAACAGAAACATCGAGAGAGAAATAAACAGAAAGATCGAGAGAGAAGAGAGTAAACAGAGATCGAGACAGAGAGGGAGGGAAACAGAAAGATGAGAGAGAAATAAACAGAAAGATCGAGAGAATGAAAGCTGTTCGGTGTTTGTTTAGATGGGTTCTATTGTACCATTTGACAAATTTTGAAGTCGTCCACTCTTTAGCAGAGATCAAGTGGACACTACACTTTGATGGTAGCCAAAAAGTGGACACTACACTTTGATGGTACCCAAAAAAGGCTGAGATGCGAACGGTATGGAGAATTGTTTTGTTTAAACATTATTTTGGTATTGGTTGGACCTTACTCGGAAATTCCGCAAAGGAACGGGAAGGGGGATCTAGTGCTAGTGGACGTTGATACGTTTTAAAACTCTGAGCGGCATAAATTTTTCGAATGAGAGCTGCTCGGAGTTTGTTTAAGTAGTTTTCTGTCGCCATTTGGGGTTTAATGTAGGCTCCCACACTTTGGCCACGACTGTTGGCACTACTTTTTCTTTTCTTTGTATTTTTATTATTATCTGTGTAGTGCCCTTTAGTGTGAGAGAGTGATACCTGGTCACGTTTATTATTATCTGTGTCCTTACCCTTTAGTGTTGCAGAGAGTGATACATGGTCACGTTTTATTATTATCTGTGTTGTGTCCTTACCCTTTAGTGTTGCAGAGAGTGATACATGGTCACGTTTTATTATTATCTGTGTTGTGTCCTTACCCTTTAGTCTTGCAGAGAGTGATACATGGTCACGTTTTATTATTATCTGTGTTGTGTCCTTTAGTGTTGCAGAGAGTGATACATGGTCATGTTTTATTATTATCTGTGTTGTGTCCTTTAGTGTTGCAGAAATGATACCTGGTCACGTTTTATTATTATCTGTGTTGTGTCCTTTAGTGTTGCAGAGAGTGATACCTGGTCACGTTTTATTATTATCTGTGTTGTGCCCTTACCCTTTAGTCTTGCAGAGAGTGATACCTGGTCACGTTTTATTATTATCTGTGTTGTGTCCTTACCCTTTAGTGTTGCAGAGAGTGATACATGGTCACGTTTTATTATTATCTGTGTTGTGTCCTTTAGTGTTGCAGAGAGTGATACATGGTCACGTTTTATTATTATCTGTGTTGGCCTTATAGGTTGCAAAGGAACAGGTCATGTTATTATCGGGTGTCTAGTCCTTAGTGTGCAGAGTGATACTGGTCACGTTTTATATTATCTGTGTCCTTATTTAGTGTTGCAGAGAGTGATACTCTGGTCAGTTTTATTATTATCTGTGTTGTGTCCTTTAGTGTTGCGAAGTGATACATGGTCACGTTTTATTATTATCTGTGTTGTGTCCTTTTTAGTTTGCAGAGAGTGATACCTGGTCACGTTTTATTATTATCTGTGTTGTGTCCTTTAGTGTTGCAGAGAGTGATACCTGGTCACGTTTATTATTATTAGTCCTTAGTGTTGCAGAGTGATACTCACGTTTATTATCTGTGTTGTGTCCTTAGTGTTGCAGAGAGTGGTACATGGTCACGTTTTATTATTATCGTGTTGTCCTACTCTTTAGTTTGAAGAGTGATACTGGTCACGTTTTATATTATCTGTGGTCTCTCACATTTTAGTCTTGCAGGAGGGTACATGGTCACGGTTAAACTGTAAAACCGAGCGTCATCATCTCGAACGAGTGCTGCTCGAATTTTAAATTTGTTTATTGCCTACTGGCTCATAAAGGCTCCCACGTTGGCCGCGATCAAGCGACTCTACACTCTGACCTTAGCCAAAAGGTCAAGAAGCGAAATGGAGAAATTGCTTGCAGATTCTACGTATAGTTTAACGGTACGAGAGGAATACATTATAACGTGTGAATTGTCTGATAGGACCATCATCATTGTCCTTCGGTGAGTAACCAAATGTGCTCTGATCTCTTTCTTATACAGGAAGATCTTAGCAGCAGTGCAGGAACTTCTTAGCAACGGCGAAGGTCCCCGATGTCATTTATAAGATGGTGACGATATTTTGTAACAATTTTATTTTAATTTTTTTTTTAAATGAATTTTCCCGAGCAGCAGCTGTTCAGCCTGCTCATCTAAATTTTCCCGAGCAGCAGATGTTCAGCCTGCTCATCTCAATTTTCCCGAGCAGCAGATGTTCAGCCTGCTCATCTCAATTTTCCCGAGCAGCAGCTGTTCAGCCTGCTCATCTCAATTTTCCCGAGCAGCAGATGTTCAGCCTGCTCATCTCAATTTTCCCGAGCAGCAGCTGTTCAGCCTGCTCATCTCAATTTTCCCGAGCAGCAGATGTTCAGCCTGCTCATCTCAATTTTGAACTACCAAATGTTCTTTTACGTGATCATCCTGAACACGGGACCTACATTTTATCGTCCGCCTCCGACAGGATTATGAACTCGATGTCACTTACTGAAATCAGGGATCTCTGGAGCCAGATCCAGAAGGCTCATCGAGGGAAAGAACAGAGTGCCTTTGAAACGAGAGGCGAATACCTAACCTCTACTTTCCAGAGACTTTCCCCTGTAGACTAACAGATATTAAATATAAGTATAAATCCTGTGGGCGTCTGTAGCTCAAGCGGTAGTGAACTCAATCACAAACCCAAGCGTACCTGGTTCAAACCCCAGGGTGGGCAAGTTTGAAAGCAAATTTGTTTTCGTTGGATTTGTACAAAATGCAACAATAGACCTCATCGTTAAGAAAGCAATAGTAAACTGCTGAACGTATAAATGGTGCCTAGAAAATCAACGACTAGTTTACTGTGGTTGATGGCTACGTCCTGTAAAGGATATGCCGCGATTTGCATTTTTTTTCTCGAAAATCATTAACATAGAATGCAATTAAGTTAAGAGTTAGTTTCAAAAATGTTTCTCAGTTTGCTACAGGATATGTAATATATATAAGGAAATGTATCTCTTGTGAGATTTAAATATTTCATGAGAAGAACAAGTAAAAAAAAAAGTTCCCAGAGTTGTATTTCACCTTAAAAAGGAAACAAATATTTCTTAAGGTTACCCCCCTTGTCTAGACGAATCAGTACCCAATTTATCTCCCTGTCATGTTTATCAGCTCTTCAATAATACATGGGAGATAAGTATAGTAACATAGATAATTAAATATTTTTTGTTTAAAAATTGAATCAATAACTGAACTGAATGTGTAGAGGTATCGTTGAGTGGTCGGTGGATGTAGTGAATGTCTGCATCGGTCAATGTAGTACAAGTTGAAGTGCAGAGTATTGTACATGAATAGCACAAATTAATGTGCAGAGTAGGGTACCAAATGAAATCACAATATGCATAAATTTACGACCTATAACACTTCTAAAGCGAGTACTCAAGTTTCATATTGAAACAATACTTATGTATGGCAACGAATCATGGATAATGAACAAGCAATCAATCAGATCATTGGAAGCCACAGAGATGTGGTTTTACAGATAAATGATGAAAATTCCATGAACGACAAAGAAAACAAATGAGGATGCTTTAAATCAGGCCTTTACACACCTGAAATCTTAGCAAACAGAATCAGGCCTGTACACACTGAAATCTTAGCAAACAGAATAAAAAATTCAAGATTTTTCAGACATTTAAGGCAAAGATAAGGTTTAGAACATTTGGTGACAACAAGTAAAATTCAGGAAAGAGAGATTGTGTAAGACAGAGGGAGAAGATGTTGGATGGTCTGACATCGTGGTTCGACAAAAGATCGACGTCAAAACTGATTACCTGCACCAAGGAGAGAGAGCTGTGGAGAGACATGATCGCCTACACCGGCAGGCATGACACTTAATTGATTGAGGGTACCAAAGCAGTAACCATTAGAAAAATAAATTAGAAAATATATCAGCTTTTACCCCTAAGCTTGTAGTTTTATTAGTATTAAATCTTATTCTTTCTTGTTGGTATCTTGTCCTAGTTCAATATGGTATGCATTAACCCTTTGAACCCTGGCCACCTGTACCTTAAAAATCTCTTCACCGAAGCTTCTGGGCAAAAACAGTACACATCAGAGTTATATTAAAACACAATAATTTAGCATTCTTAAGTGCTCTATAATTTGTTATTAACTTACCCCATAATCTCTGTTATTCCTGCTTATTATATATTTGAAGAATACTAAACTTTAAAATGTATTTGATTTAATATGTGAGCACGGCCGCGAATACTCCTGTATATGAAGATATGAAGATTAAATACTTAATTAATTACTTTATCAGTACAATAAAATCACACAACAGCGTCCGCTATCTCGTAAAACGATGTAGAACACATTAAATACTTAACTAATTACCTTATCAGTACAATAAAATCACACAACAGCGTCCGCCATCTCGTAAAACGATGTAGAACACATTAAATACTTAACTAATTACCTTATCAGTACAATAAAATCACACAACAGCGTCCGCCATCTCGTAAAACGATGTAGAACACATTAAATACTTAACTAATTACCTTATCAGTACAATAAAATCACACAACAGCGTCCGCCATCTCGTAAAACGATGTAGAACACATTAAATACTTAACTAATTACCTTATCAGTACAATAAAATCACACAACAGCGTCCGCCATCTCGTAAAACGATGTAGAACACATTAAATACTTAACTAATTATCTTATCAGTACAATAAAATCACACAACAGCGTCCGTCATCTCGTAAAACGATGTAGAACACATTAAATACTTAACTAATTATCTTATCAGTACAATAAAATAACACAACAGCGTCCGTCATCTCGTAAAACGATGTAGAACACATTAAATACTTAACCAATTATCTTATCAGTACAATAAAATAACACAACAGCGTCCGCCATCTCGTAAAACGATGTAGAACACATTAAATACTTAACTAATTATCTTATCAGTACAATAAAATAACACAACAGCGTCCGTCATCTCGTAAAACGATGTAGAACACATTAAATACTTAACTAATTATCTTATCAGTACAATAAAATAACACAACAGCGTCCGCCATCTCGTAAAACGATGTAGAACACATTAAATACTTAACTAATTATCTTATCAGTACAATAAAATAACACAACAGCGTCCGCCATCTCGTAAAACGATGTAGAACATATTAAATACTTAACTAATTATCTTATCAGTACAATAAAATCACACAACAGCGTCCGCCATCTCGTAAAACGATGTAGAACACATTAAATACTTAAATAATTACCTTATCAGTACAATAAAATCACACAACATCGTTCGCCATCTCGTAAAACGATGTAGAACACATTAAATACTTAACTAATTATCTTATCAGTACAATAAAATAACACAACATCGTTCGCCATCTCGTAAAACGATGTAGAACACATTAAATACTTAATTAATTACTTTATCAGTAGAATAAAATAACACAACAGCGTCCGCCATCTCGTAAAACGATGTAGAACACATGGATTGTGTTTTACGTCTCATTTGTACACAATTTATTTTCAAATACCGAAAAATAGTGAACAAATATGCTCATACCAATATATCGGGAGCTCGGGGTATGGAACGCTTAAATTCAATCCCCAAATATCGGGAGCCCGGGTTCTAAGGTTTAAGTCTACGGATGCGAGTCATGGATAATAAACAAACGGATATAAAAATATATAAGTGCCACAGAGATGTGGTTTTACAGAAGAATGATGAGAATCCCATGGACTGCTAAAATAACTAATGTCGAAGTGTTAAATGAGGTCAAGACACAGAGAAAGCTTATCATCAATATAAGAAAGAGGTGGTCATCATTTTTCGGAAATGTGATGAGGAAAGGAGGTTTAGAACATATTTTGACAGCCGGTAAAATCGAGGGTAGGCGAGACAGAGGAAGACAGAGATAATTTTGGATAGCCCGACTTCATGGAGTGGAAGATCATCGACATCTGAGATTACAGAAAACCTACACCAGCCGGCACGGCACCTCATGACGATGATGCTGATTTATTAAGTCGCAAAGTATGGGTGTGAAGCACGTGTACATTTAACAAGGCAGTGGAAAAACATATATGTGTTTTTGAATATAATTGTTACAGAAGAGTTCTCAGTATATCATGTACAGAGACGAGAAAGACCCTAAATAAAAAAAAAATGGCTGATACTACAAATACGAATGAGAAAATTGAAGTATTTTGGACACATAAATAGACACGATGAGTTGGAGAAGACCATTATTGAAGGAGGCATCCAGATAAAGAAAAGAAGAAGACCACGGAAAAGATGGATTCAAGATGGAATAAGGATGATTTGAGCATGACGACTGCAGAGGCGGAACATCTAGCCCTATGAAAGAGAGAGAGAGATCCACAAAGTCAATGGACTCTTAAGGTGGCAAAGTTCTGCTCAGGACAAGTTTTTTGATAATGAATAATTAAGTCAATATATTCAGAACAACGCTACGTCACATATCTTCGCTGATTAGGTTAGAACAACGCTACGTCACATATCTTCGCTGATCAGGTTAGAACAACGTTACGTCACATATCTTCGCTGATCAGGTTAGAACAACGTTACGTCACATATCTTCGCTGATCAGGTTAGAACAACGTTACGTCACATATCTTCGCTGATCAGATTAGAACAACGTTACGTCACATATCTTCTCTGATCAGGTTAGAACAACGTTACGTCACATATCTTCGCTGATCAGATTAGAACAACGCTACGTCACATATCTTCGCTGATCAGGTTAGAACAACGTTACGTCACATATCTTCGCTGATCAGATTAGAACAACGTTACGTCACATATCTTCGTTGATTAGGTTAGAAATTAACATCTGGTGTGATTTAGGTAGTACATCACAATTAAAAGTTTGTAGCAAAAAAAATGTGAACTCCACGTGAATGACGCACGAAGAATACATGGCGAGTGAATATGATACGTAATGTATGACTAAATAGGCTGCAATTTTTAACATGGAACTTACGACAGCCTGAAATTTGACCGATAAGTCATACAGTATGAGAAAATAAATGTGTGCAATTCAAATATCCCCTCACAAAATAAATAAGCTCAGAATTCGTATAGAGCACATTTGGACCAGTTCGTATTCTGGGCAGGGTAGGTTGATTACGCGTTTTCGAGAAAGGAAAGACATTGGTATTTGATTTTGATACGACATTGATGTTTAGATGCACAGCATTTATCAGATGTGCAGAAAATAGTTACACAAGTTTTTTTAAAAAATAGTTCACAATACCACAACCAAAATTTCACTAAAGTTGAACATGAAATGTTAAAATTTGTATTTGATTTAAGGGTCTACATGAGTAAGGGTCTAAGGGTCTACGAGACTAAGGGTCTAGGGTATAAGAGTCTACAGGTCTAAGGGTCTACAGGTCTAAGGGTCTACGAATCTAAGGGTCTACATGTCTAAGGGTCTACAGGTCTAAGGGTCTACATGTCTAAGGGTCTACATGTCTAGAGGTCTACATGTCTAAGGGTCTACATGTCTAAGGGTCTACATCTCTAAGGGTCTACAGGTCTAAGGGTCTACATGTCTAAGGGTCTACATGTCTAAGAGTCTACAGGTCTAGGGGTCTACATGTCTAAGGGTCTACAGGTCTAAGGGTCTACGGATCTAAGGGTCTACCGGTATAAAGCCGAAGGATCCACTTCATTGCACCGAATTTGTCCCCATATGGCTCGGTCCTTCTCAGCAGAAATGGCATACCATCTGCCTAGAGTATTGTACAAAGCACGAACTCCGTCGCTCCGGCAATAATTATGGACAAAATGCACTCGTATGCAGAACGGTGCAGTCCGGATTCAAGCCCACATCCTTCGGAACGCAAAGCCCTAGAAATGTCAAGTCTTTCATACCCTAAGATCTGAACAGGCCTTTCATACACTAAGATCTGAACAAGTCTTTCATACACTAAGATCTGAACAAGCCTTTCATACCCTAAGATCTGAACAAGCCTTTCATACACTAAGATCTGAACAAGTCTTTCATACACTAAGATCTGAACAAGCCTTTCATACCCTAAGATCTGAACAAGCCTTTCATACACTAAGATCTGAACAAGTCTTTCATACACTAAGATCTGAACAAGCCTTTTATACACTAAGATCTGAACAAGCCTTTCATACCCTAAGATCTGAACAATCCTTTCATACACTAAGATCTGAACAAGCCTTTCATACACTAAGATCTGAACAATCCTTTCATACACTAAGATCTGAACAAGTCTTTCATACACTAAGATCTGAACAAGCCTTTCATACACTAAGATCTGAACAAGCCTTTCATACACTAAGATCTGAACAAGCCTTTCATACCCTAAGATCTGAACAATCCTTTCATACACTAAGATCTGAACAAGCCTTTCATACACTAAGATCTGAACAAGCCTTTCATACACTAAGATCTGAACAAGTCTTTCATACACTAAGATCTGAACAAGCCTTTCATACACTAAGATCTGAACAAGCCTTTCATACACTAAGATCTGAACAAGCCTTTCATACCCTAAGATCTGAACAAGTCTTTCATACACTAAGATCTGAACAAGCCTTTCATACCCTAAGATCTGAACAAGTCTTTCATACACTAAGATCTGAACAAGCCTTTCATACACTAAGATCTGAACAAGCCTTTCATACACTAAGATCTGAACAAGCCTTTCATACACTAAGATCTGAACAAGCCTTTCATACACTAAGATCTGAACAAGTCTTTCATACCCTAAGATCTGAACAAGTCTTTCATATACTAAGATCTGAACAAGCCTTTCATACACTAAGATCTGAACAAGCCTTTCATACACTAAGATCTGAACAAGCCTTTCATACCCTAAGATCTGAACAAGCTACAGGATATTTTCTTTATAATATGTCCCCTCTTCCCCGTCTGTTGTATAGATAGGGCCATTTCCCCCGTCTGATGTGTATATAGATAGTGTCATTCCGCCGCCTACACCAGTCTGTTGTACATATGTGCCATTCCACCCCACCCCCACACCGTTCTGTTGTATAGATGTGCCATCACACTCCCATCTGCTGTATAGATAGCGTCATCCTACCCCGTTTGTTGGATAGATAGTGCCATCCCACCCTCCGTCTGATGTATAGATAGTGTCATCCACCCCTCCGTCTGATGTATAGATAATGTCAACCCCCACCCTCCGTCTGATGTATAGATAGTGACATTCCACCACCCACACCAGTCTGTTGTATAGATGTGCCATTCACCCCATTCCCCACCAGTCTGTTGTATATATAGTGTCATCCACCCTGTCTGTTGTATATATAGTGTCATCCCACCCCAGTCTGTTGTATAGATAGTGCTATGCCACCCCCGTCTGTTGTATAGATAGTGCTATCCCACCCCCGTCTGTTGTATAGATAGTGTCATCCCACCCCAGTCTGTTGTATAGATAGTGCTATGCCACCCCCGTCCTTCTGTATAGATAGTGTCATATCCACTCCTCCGTCGGTTGTATATATAGGCCTATCCCACCCCCGTCTGTTGTATAGATATACCATCCCACCCCCGTCTGTTGACGAGACAAGTAGACACTGTTTATGTTTAAGTATGATCTGACGATGGTCTCTATATTACCAGAACTGAAAATATCAACATTAAGTTGACTATAAACCCATACAAACCATAGACATTTGGAAATCCTCCATAATTTCTAAGCATATCTTACAAGAACCATGCGCAATCACACAATTTATAAATAGTCGTCTACAGTCAGAAACATTTGGTTGTATTTCGATCCATCATTTTGATGTAAGACTATATTTCGATCCATCATTTTGATGTAAGACTGTATTTCGATCCATCATTTTGATGTAAGACTGTATTTCGATCCATCATTTTGATGTAAGACTGTATTTCGATCCATCATTTTGATGTAAGACTGTATTTCGATCCATCATTTTGATGTAAGACTGTATTTCGATCCATCATTTTGATGTAAGACTGTATTTCGATCCATCATTTTGATGGCTATATTTCGATCCATCATTTTGATGTAAGACTGTATTTCGATCCATCATTTTGATGGCTATATTTCGATCCATCATTTTGATGTAAGACTGTATTTCGATCCATCATTTTGATGGAAGAACTGTATTTCGATCCATCATTTTGATGGCTATATTTCGATCCATAATTTTGATGTAAGACTGTATTTCGATCCATCATTTTGATGTAAGACTGTATTTCGATCCATCATTTTGATGGCTATATTTCGATCCATAATTTTGATGTAAGACTGTATTTCGATCCATCATTTTGATGGAAGACTGTATTTCGATCCATAATTTTGATGTAAGACTGTATTTCGATCCATCATTTTGATGTAAGACTGTATTTCGATCCATCATTTTGATGTAATATTTCGATCCATCATTTTGATGGAAGACTGTATTTCGATCCATCATTTTGATGGCTATATTTCGATCCATCATTTTGATGGAAGACTGTATTTCGATCCATCATTTTGATGGAAGACTGTATTTCGATCCATCATTTTGATGTAAGACTGTATTTCGATCCATCATTTTGATGTAAGACTGTATTTCGATCCATCAATTTTGATGGAGTCTGTATTTCGATCCATCATTTTGATGGAAGACTTATTTCGATCCATCATTTTGATGGAAGACTGTATTTCGATCCATCATTTTGATGGAAGACTGTATTTCGATCCATCATTTTGATGTAAGACTGTATTTCGATCCATCATTTTGATGTAAGACTGTATTTCGATCCATCATTTTGATGGCTATATTTCGATCCATCATTTTGATGGAAGACTGTATTTCGATCCATCATTTTGATGGATATATTTCGATCCATCATTTTGATGGAATATTTCGATCCATCATTTTGATGGAAGACTGTATTTCGATCCATCATTTTGATGTAAGACTGTATTTCGATCCATCATTTTGATGGAAGAACTGTATTTCGATCCATCATTTTGATGTAAGACTGTATTTCGATCCATAATTTTGATGGAAGACTGTATTTCGATCCATCATTTTGATGGCTATATTTCGATCCATCATTTTGATGTAAGACTGTATTTCGATCCATCATTTTGATGTAAGACTGTATTTCGATCCATCATTTTGATGGAAGACTGTATTTCGATCCATCATTTTGATGTAAGACTGTATTTCGATCCATCATTTTGATGGAAGAACTATTTGATCCATCATTTTGATGGTATATTTCGATCCATCATTTTGATGAAGACTATTTCGATCCATCATTTTGATGGAAGACTGTATTTCGATCCATCATTTTGATGTAAGACTGTATTTCGATCCATCATTTTGATGTAAGACTGTATTTCGATCCATCATTTTGATGGCTATATTTCGATCCATCATTTTGATGTAAGACTGTATTTCGATCCATCATTTTGATGGCTATATTTCGATCCATCATTTTGATGGAAGACTGTATTTCGATCCATCATTTTGATGGAAGACTGTATTTCGATCCATCATTTTGATGGAAGACTGTATTTCGATCCATCATTTTGATGTAAGACTGTATTTCGATCCATCATTTTGATGTAAGACTGTATTTCGATCCATCATTTTGATGGAAGACTGTATTTCGATCCATCATTTTGATGGAAGATCTGATTTCGATCATCATTTTGATGGAAGTAATGATTTCGATCCATCATTAGAACTGTATTTGATCCATCATTTTGATGTAAGACTGTATTTCGATCCATCATTTTGATGTAAGACTGTATTTCGATCCATAATATTGATGGAAGACTGTATTTCGATCCATCATTTTGATGTAAGAACTAGATCAAGAAATAGCTTTAGACCGAAGAACGTTGATAAATAGCTAATAGATCATCAATGAAAGACTTAGCAGCCACACAAGAACTAGTAAATACTAAAGATCAAAGAAAAGACTAGCAGCCCACACAAGAACTAGTAAATACTAAAGATCAAAGAAAAGACTAGCAGCCCACACAAGAACTAGTAAATACTAAAGATCAAAGAAAAGACTAGCAGCCCACACAAGAACTAGTAAATACTAAAGATCAAAGAAAAGACTAGCAGCCCACACAAGAACTAGTAAATACTAAAGATCAAAGAAAAGACTAGCAGCCCACACAAGAACTAGTAAATACTAAAGATCAAAGAAAAGACTAGCAGCCCACACAAGAACTAGTAAATACTAAAGATCAAAGAAAAGACTAGCAGCCCACACAAGAACTAGTAAATACTAAAGATCAAAGAAAAGACTATCAGTCCACACAAGAACTAGTAAATACTAAAGATCAAAGAAAAGACTAGCAGCCCACACAAGAACTAGTAAATACTAAAGATCAAAGAAAAGACTAGCAGCCCACACAAGAACTAGTAAATACTAAAGATCAAAGAAAAGACTAGCAGTCCACACAAGAACTAGTAAATACTAAAGATCAAAGAAAAGACTAGCAGACCACACAAGAACTAGTAAATACTAAAGATCAAAGAAAAGACTATCAGTCCACACAAGAACTAGTAAATACTAAAGATCAAGAAAGACTAGCATCCACAAGAACTAGTAAATACTAAAGATCAAAGAAAAGACTAGCAGTCACACAAAACTAGTAAATACTAAAGATCAAAGAAAAGACTAGCAGTCCACAAGACTAGTAAATACTAAAGAATCAAAGAAAAGACTAGCAGCCACACAAGAACTAGTAAATACTAAAGATCAAAGAAAAGACTAGCAGCCCACACAAGAACTAGTAAATACTAAAGATCAAAGAAAGACTACAGTCCACACAAGAACTAGTAAATACTAAAGATCAAAGAAAAGACTAGCAGTCCACACAACAACTAGTAAATACTAAAGATCAAAGAAAAGACTAGCAGTCACACAAGTACTAGTAAATACTAAAGATCAAAGAAAAGACTAGCAGCCACACAAGAATAGTAAATACTAAAGATCAAAGAAAAGAAAGCAGCCCACACAAGAACTAGTAAATACTAAAGATCAAAGAAAAGACTAACAGCCCACACAAGAACTAGTAAATACTAAAGATCAAAGAAAAGACTAGCAGCCCACACAAGAACTAGTAAATACTAAAGATCAAAGAAAAGACTAGCAGCCCACACAAGAACTAGTAAATACTAAAGATCAAAGAAAAGACTAGCAGTCCACACAAGAACTAGTAAATACTAAAGATCAAAGAAAAGACTAGCAGCCCACACAAGAACTAGTAAATACTAAAGATCAAAGAAAAGACTAGCAGCCCACACAAGAACTAGTAAATACTAAAGATCAAAGAAAAGACTAGCAGCCACACAAGAACTAGTAAATACTAAAGATCAAAGAAAAGACTAGCAGCCACACAAGAACTAGTAAATACTAAAGATCAAAGAAAAGACTAGCAGCCACACAAGAACTAGTAAATACTAAAGATCAAAGAAAAGACTAGCAGCCCACACAAGAACTAGTAAATACTAAAGATCAAAGAAAAGACTAGCAGCCCACACAAGAACTAGTAAATACTAAAGATCAAAGAAAAGACTAACAGCCCACACAAGAACTAGTAAATACTAAAGATCAAAGAAAAGACTAGCAGTCCACACAAGAACTAGTAAATACTAAAGATCAAAGAAAAGACTAGCAGTCCACACAAGAACTAGTAAATACTAAAGATCAAAGAAAAGACTAACAGCCCACACAAGAACTAGTAAATACTAAAGATCAAAGAAAAGACTAGCAGCCCACACAAGAACTAGTAAATACTAAAGATCAAAGAAAAGACTAGCAGCCCACACAAGAACTAGTAAATACTAAAGATCAAAGAAAAGACTAGCAGTCCACACAAGAACTAGTAAATACTAAAGATCAAAGAAAAGACTAGCAGTCCACACAAGAACTAGTAAATACTAAAGATCAAAGAAAAGACTAACAGCCCACACAAGAACTAGTAAATACTAAAGATCAAAGAAAAGACTAGCAGCCCACACAAGAACTAGTAAATACTAAAGATCAAAGAAAAGACTAGCAGCCCACACAAGAACTAGTAAATACTAAAGATCAAAGAAAAGACTAGCAGCCCACACAAGAACTAGTAAATACTAAAGATCAAAGAAAAGACTAGCAGCCACACAAGAACTAGTAAATACTAAAGATCAAAGAAAAGACTAACAGCCCACACAAGAACTAGTAAATACTAAAGATCAAAGAAAAGACTAGCAGCCCACACAAGAACTAGTAAATACTAAAGATCAAAGAAAAGACTAGCAGCCACACAAGAACTAGTAAATACTAAAGATCAAAGAAAAGACTAACAGCCCACACAAGAACTAGTAAATACTAAAGATCAAAGAAAAGACTAGCAGCCCACACAAGAACTAGTAAATACTAAAGATCAAAGAAAAGACTAGCAGCCCACACAAGAACTAGTAAATACTAAAGATCAAAGAAAGACTAACAGTCCCACACAAGAACTAGTAAATACTAAAGATCAAAGAAAAGACTAGCAGTCCACACAAGAACTAGTAAATACTAAAGATCAAAGAAAAGACTAGCAGCCCACACAAGAACTAGTAAATACTAAAGATCAAAGAAAAGACTAGCAGCCCACACAAGAACTAGTAAATACTAAAGATCAAAGAAAAGACTAGCAGCCACACAAGAACTAGTAAATACTAAAGATCAAAGAAAAGACTAGCAGCCCACACAAGAACTAGTAAATACTAAAGATCAAAGAAAAGACTAGCAGCCCACACAAGAACTAGTAAATACTAAAGATCAAAGAAAAGACTAGCAGCCCACACAAGAACTAGTAAATACTAAAGATCAAAGAAAAGACTAGCAGTCCACACAAGAACTAGTAAATACTAAAGATCAAAGAAAAGACTAGCAGCCCACACAAGAACTAGTAAATACTAAAGATCAAAGAAAAGACTAGCAGTCCACACAAGAACTAGTAAATACTAAAGATCAAAGAAAAGACTAGCAGCCCACACAAGAACTAGTAAATACTAAAGATCAAAGAAAAGACTAGCAGCCCACACAAGAACTAGTAAATACTAAAGATCAAAGAAAAGACTAGCAGTCCACACAAGAACTAGTAAATACTAAAGATCAAAGAAAAGACTAGCAGCCACACAAGAACTAGTAAATACTAAAGATCAAAGAAAAGACTAGCAGCCCACACAAGAACTAGTAAATACTAAAGATCAAAGAAAAGACTAACAGCCCACACAAGAACTAGTAAATACTAAAGATCAAAGAAAAGACTAGCAGCCCACACAAGAACTAGTAAATACTAAAGATCAAAGAAAAGACTAACAGCCCAAACAAGAACTAGTAAATACTAAAGATCAAAGAAAAGACTAGCAGTCCACACAAGAACTAGTAAATACTAAAGATCAAAGAAAAGACTAGCAGTCCACACAAGAACTAGTAAATACTAAAGATCAAAGAAAAGACTAACAGCCCACACAAGAACTAGTAAATACTAAAGATCAAAGAAAAGACTAGCAGCCCACACAAGAACTAGTAAATACTAAAGATCAAAGAAAAGACTAGCAGCCCACACAAGAACTAGTAAATACTAAAGATCAAAGAAAAGACTAGCAGTCCACACAAGAACTAGCAAATACTAAAGATCAAAGAAAGATAGCAGTCCACACAAGAACTAAGTAAATACTAAAGATCAAAGAAAAGACTAACAGCCCACACAAGAGACTAGTAAATATAAAGATCAAAGAAAAGACTAGCAGCCACACAAGAACTAGTAAATACTAAAGATCAAAGAAAAGACTAGCAGCCCACACAAGAACTAGTAAATACTAAAGATCAAAGAAAAGACTAGCATCCCACACAAGAACTAGTAAATACTAAAGATCAAAGAAAAGACTACCAGCCCACACAAGAACTAGTAAATACTAAAGATCAAAGAAAAGACTAGACAGCCACACAAGGACTAGTAAATACTAAAGATCAAAGAAAAGACTAGAGCCACAAAGAACTAGTAAATACTAAAGATCAAAGAAAAGACTAGCAGCACACAAGAACTTAGTAAATACTAAAGATCAAAGAAAAGACTAGCAGCCACACAAGAACTAGTAAATACTAAAGATCAAAGAAAAGACTAGCAGCCCACACAAGAACTAGTAAATACTAAAGATCAAAGAAAAGACTAGCAGTCCACACAAGAACTAGTAAATACTAAAGATCAAAGAAAAGACTAACAGCCCACACAAGAACTAGTAAATACTAAAGATCAAAGAAAAGACTAGCAGTCACACAATAATTAGTAAATACTAAAGATCAAAGAAAAGACTAGCAGCCCACACAAGAACTAGTAAATACTAAAGATCAAAGAAAAGATTAGCAGCCCACACAAGAACTAGTAAATACTAAAGATCAAAGAAAAGACTGAACAGCCACACAAGAACTAGTAAATACTAAAGATCAAAGAAAAGACTAACAGCCCACACAAGAACTAGTAAATACTAAAGATCAAAGAAAAGACTAGCAGCCCACACAAGAACTAGTAAATACTAAAGATCAAAGAGAAAGACTAGCAGCCACACAAGAACTAGTAAATACTAAAGATCAAAGAAAAGACTAGCAGTCCACACAAGAACTAGTAAATACTAAAGATCAAAAGAAAGACTACAGCCCACACAAGAACTAGTAAATACTAAAGATCAAAGAAAAGACTAGCAGCCACACAAGAACTAGTAAATACTAAAGATCAAAGAAAAGACTAGCAGCCCACACAAGAACTAGTAAATACTAAAGATCAAAGAAAAGACTAGCAGCCACACAAGAACTAGTAAATACTAAAGATCAAAGAAAAGACTAGCAGTCCACACAAGAACTAGTAAATACTAAAGAACAAAGAAAAGACTAGCAGCCCACACAAGAACTAGTAAATACTAAAGATCAAAGAAAAGACTAACAGCCCACACAAGAACTAGTAAATACTAAAGATCAAAGAAAAGACTAGCAGCCCACACAAGAACTAGTAAATACTAAAGATCAAAGAAAAGACTAACAGCCCACACAAGAACTAGTAAATACTAAAGATCAAAGAAAAGACTAGCAGTCCACACAAGAACTAGTAAATACTAAAGATCAAAGAAAAGACTAGCAGTCCACACAAGAACTAGTAAATACTAAAGATCAAAGAAAAGACTAGCAGCCACACAAGAACTAGTAAATACTAAAGATCAAAGAAAAGACTAACAGCCCACACAAGAACTAGTAAATACTAAAGATCAAAGAAAAGACTAGCAGCCCACACAAGAACTAGTAAATACTAAAGATCAAAGAAAAGACTAGCAGCCACACAAGAACTAGTAAATACTAAAGATCAAAGAAAAGACTAGCAGTCCACACAAGAACTAGTAAATACTAAAGATCAAAGAAAAGACTAGCAGCCACACAAGAACTAGTAAATACTAAAGATCAAAGAAAAGACTAACAGCCCACACAAGAACTAGTAAATACTAAAGATCAAAGAAAAGACTAGCAGCCCACACAAGAACTAGTAAATACTAAAGATCAAAGAAAAGACTACCAGCCCACACAAGAACTAGTAAATACTAAAGATCAAAGAAAAGACTAGCAGCCCACACAAGAACTAGTAAATACTAAAGATCAAAGAAAAGACTAACAGCCCACACAAGAACTAGTAAATACTAAAGATCAAAGAAAAAACTAACAGCCACACAAGAACTAGTAAATACTAAAGATCAAAGAAAAGACTAGCAGTCCACACAAGAACTAGTAAATACTAAAGATCAAAGAAAAGACTAGCAGCCCACACAAGAACTAGTAAATACTAAAGATCAAAGAAAAGACTAACAGCCCACACAAGAAATAGTAAATACTAAAGATCAAAGAAAAGACTAGCAGCCCACACAAGAACTAGTAAATACTAAAGATCAAAGAAAAGACTACAGCCACACAAGAACTAGTAAATCTAAAGATCAAAGAAAAGACTAACAGCCCATCAAGAATAGTAAATAACAAGATGTCACTATGACCCCAGAACTAGTACTAGATCATGCCCCACAAGAATAGTAAATTGAGATCAAGAATATTGATCTGATGAGTCAATGAAGACTAGTAATAGATCAAAAGACTGAAGAATAGATATGATAGAGATAAAGATGTAGATTGATTGATAGATTGATTGATAGATAAATAGATCGACTATCTTTATTGTCTTCGTAGTAAACATGTTGCTCCAGTCTCTTTTTATACATGAGATTCAGGGGAGTGTATCTGCTGTAGCACTGGCGAGGTTTCCAGTAATTAAAGATGCTAAAATAGTTTGGAACTGATTATTCTAATATTTTAATGCATGTTATAAGTGACTTCAAGCATTGATTTGAACTTGATTGTTATTTGATTGTAAGTTAGACTTAGACAAAGTTTGTATTCGATAGATAGAACTCGATCTCTAAATGAGATTAGGAATTCTGAAAAGTAGTCCAGATAGCTCTATCGAGAAGCGATATTCTCAGAGTGCAGCACTAACCCGTAACAAGACCCGAGGAGCATGACAAATATAATAGTGAAGAGAGAGAGAGAAGAAGAGTGAGGAGAGACTGATAAACTTTCTAAAATTAATAACAAAATTTTACTGAGTTGATGTCAAATAGTCTTATAAATAAAACAATCGTGATAGAAAAATAATGTGAATATAGAAGACTCAAGCAGTTAAGACGGAGTGCACTAAAAGTTTTTATTACACAGAACGACAGAATAGGAAATCTACCTGATCACTCTGAAAGACTTTGAATCTATGTTAAAAATGCTTTTAGTAACACCCCGACTTGTCTGTATTGCTCAATAGGAGCAAAGAGCACTACACCCACACTAAAAAGCCGTAAGAGAGGAGACATGTAGGCCAGAAGCTACTAGTAAATAAGAAGCGTTCAGATATTGAGTACTGGCGACTTGTAGGGCATAACTGAGACAACGTACAACCGCTGTTAGATTGAGATCAAACAAATCACAAAAGTGTTTACAAGTTGAATTAAAGCATTTGGAAAATTTAAAAATATTGCAATAGCAGGCAGGATACAATAGCAGGCAGGATACAATAGAGGGACAGACAATAAGGGCAGGATACAAAGCAGGGGAGGATACAATAGCAGGCAGATCAATAGCAGGCGTACATAGCAGGGAGATACAATAGCAGGCAGATACATAGCGGCGATACAATAGACAGAACTGAAAGACAATAAGGCGAAAATACTTATAAAATGGTATACAAGAACAAATGGACGAGAGATGACCAGGATCAGCAGAAAAATGTATACCTACTACCAACTCAAGGGAGAAGATAACATGCTGTCATCTGTCAGCTCGCATAGCTGAGAATCGTCATGTCGTTGAAGGACAGAAAAAACGAGCTGTGCAAAACAAAAGAACGTACAACACCCACATGTCTAACCTTGATCGTGTATGCACCCACATGTGGCAGAGAATTGTGTTCGGGGAAATGGACTCAACACTCACCTCTACAGACACCAGAGAGGTGCAATAGAACACGTCTGAGGCTGTTATAATCACCGCTTGCGATGGACAGCTAGTGTTATTATTATTATTATTACTGAGCACAATAGGCTGAAGTACCATCTGTATGAAAAGTACACAATATGCTATAATGTTGTGTGCATATGTGGCAATCTTACAACTGACAGGCGGCACCAAGAACACAAGAACAGATGGTTGTGGAGATCTATGATCGCCTACACCAGTCGACATATGGTGATGCCGGTGATGAATGTGTGTGTGTGTGTGTTTATGCTTGCGTGTGTGCGCGCGCGCATCTTGCGTGTTCTGTCATATATGACTACAAGCAAGAAACTTCAATTTTTCCAAATTCTATTTTTTTGTTTTTTGTAAAAACAACAAATCATCTGGGAGTTTAGACCAATAATGCAATTATTCAGAACTGCAGACAGGCAGCAACGTCTCAGCCCTGACTCTGTTGATATTATCCATGAAACGCACAATAACATTAAGCAAATTTAGTCAATCCGATCACGTCCACGTCTTTTCATTAAAGTTTGAATGCAAACGTTCCAGCATCTTCTGTCTGTTATCAATGTAGTACATCGATATTGTCTACCACTAGACAGATATTTCTTGACTTCTTATTGATTCTTCTCTCTCTCTCTCTCTCTCTCTCAAACTTATAGTCTTGTACTTTGTCTCAACTTCTCTCTCTCTCAAACTTAATAATTTGTGTACTTTGTCTCAACTTCTTTCTCTCCCAACTTATAGTGTACTTTGTCTCAACTTCTCTTTCTCCCAACTTAAAGTGTTGTACTTTTCTCAACTTCTTCTCTCCCAACTTAAAGTGTTGTACTTTGTCTCAACTTCTTTCTCTTCCAACTTAAAGTGTTGTACTTTGTCTCAACTTCTCTCTCTCCAACTTAAGTGTTGTACTTTGTCTCAACTTCTCTCTCTCCCAATTTAAAGTATTGTACTTTGTCTCAACTTCTCTCTCTCCCAACTTAAAGTCTTGTACTTTGTCTCAACTTCTCTCTCTCCCAACTTAAAGTCTTGTACTTTGTCTCAACTTTCTTCTCTCCCAACTTAAAGTCTTGTACTTTGTCTCAACTTCTATGAAATCTTGTATATACAAAATAAAAAAAAGGAAATAGAATGGAGAAGAAAAAAAGAGAGAAGAGAAGAAGAGAAATAACAGAAAAAAGAAGATGAAAATGAAAAGAAATACAGAAAGGTGAAAACAATGAAGAAACAAAAGACAAGGAAGAAGAGGAAGAAGAAAGAAAGAAAAGGAAGAAAGATCAATAAGAACAGCAAGAAGAAGAAAATTAGATAAATGAAAATGAAGAAGAGGAAGATGAAGAAATGAGAAAATGAAGAAGAGGAAGAATAGAATGAAAATAAGAAGAAAAAGCAGAATAGAAAGAAGAAAAGGAAGAGGATGAAG
Organism: Arion vulgaris; assembly: GCA_020796225.1. Taxonomy (NCBI): domain Eukaryota; kingdom Metazoa; phylum Mollusca; class Gastropoda; order Stylommatophora; family Arionidae; genus Arion; species Arion vulgaris. The sequence continues at coordinate 44,688,119 of CM036760.1, forward strand.
AAGATAAAAGAAGAAATAATGAAGAAAAAAAGAAGAGAGAAAGGATGTGAAAAAGAAAGAATCTACTTGATTAACTGACGACATCTCATTATCGTATATTGGTCACGTCAATCAAATCTGCATGTTATTTCCTGATATTATTAAACGCAACCAATTTCTCCATCGACAAAAATCAATTAAAACAAGTCCCAAGACTACATACATAGGGGATCATTTATTCAGCAAACGGAAGAACAACTAACGAAATCCAACATAGATGCAATAAAACAAATCAAATAATAGGACAAATGGTACCAATTTTGAAATTCGAACATGTCACCATGAACACTAAAAGAGCATTGTTCAACACAATCTTTCTCCCAGCATTTTGCTAACAGTGTTAAACCTGGACAGTGACATTACATGATGGAAGAAAACGTCACAATAGAGTTGAAATGTCTACTCAGAATGCTGAGAGTATCACGAAGAGACCGGTTTAGAAATGAAGACATCAGGAAAAACAGTGTGTACAACATCAGTACTAAACTTCATCAAGAAACAACGAATTGAATGGTTCGGCCACATAAGCAGATTACCAACTGACAGTGCGTCTCAAAGAGCAATATTACACTGATACAGTGGATATAATGCAGTGGATACAGTGGATATAATGCAGTGGATACAGTGGATATAAGGCAAATGGCAGTTAATGCTAAAGGTGGACCTCAGAACTAAAAAAGGTGGTGAAAAACACTGCTTATGAAACGTTAATAGAGCTCAGTCAATCAATCAATCGATCGATCGATATAACACGACCGATTGACCTTTATAAATAGAAGAGAATAACTAACATTTCTCTCTCTTCTGTTGAGGGTGTGGTAGAAGCGCCTGGAAGTTCAAATCTCATTTGACAACGTGTCTAGGTTCAGGATACACTACTTCCGTTTTTTTTTAATTTGAAGCTTCATGTGTAGGATTGGTACGAAGATACGCCTATGGAGGATCAACGATAAGAATTATATTGAACACACCTTTGCTTCAACTTCCCTTGGAGCTTTATTGTAACACATTGATTGATTGATTGATAGATAGGACCATCATCGTTGCACATCAGTGAGTAACCATGTGTGCTCCGATCTCTATCTTATACAGGAAGATCTCAGCTGCAGTGCATGAACTCCGTAGCACCGGCGAGGAATCCCGATGAAATTTAGAAAATGGTGAAAATATTTAAATGGAATACAAGTACCAAGAAAGACAGTAAGAGACTTTGAGGGAAGATGTCTCAGAAGAATTATCTCAAGACTTTGAGGGAAGATGTCTCAGAAGAATTATCTCAAGACTTTGAGGGAAGATGTCTCAGAAGAATTATCTCAAGACTTTGAGGGAAGATGTCTCAGAAGAATTATCTCAAGACTTTGAGGAAGATGTCTCGAAAAAATTATCTCAAGACTTTGAGGAAGATGTCTCAGAAAAATTATCTCAAGACTTTGAGGAAGATGTCTCGGAAGAATTATCTCAAGACTTTGAGGAAGATGTCTCAGAAGAATTATCTCTAGACTTTGAGGAAGATGTCTCAGAAGAATTATCTCTAGACTTTGAGGAAGATGTCTCGGAAGAATTATCTCAAGACTTTGAGGAAGATGTCTCAGAAGAATTATCTCTAGACTTTGAGGAAGATGTCTCAGAAGAATTATCTCTAGACTTTGAAGGAAGATGTCTCAGAAGAATTATCTCAAGACTTTGAAGGAAGATGTCTCAGAAGAATTATCTCAAGACTTTGAGGGAAGATGTCTCGGAAAAATTATCTCAAGACTTTGAGGGAAGATGTCTCAGAAGAATTATCTCAAGACTTTGAAGGAAGATGTCTCAGAAGAATTATCTCAAGACTTTGAAGGAAGATGTCTCAGAAGAATTATCTCAAGACTTTGAAGGAAGATGTCTCAGAAGAATTATCTCAAGACTTTGAAGGAAGATGTCTCAGAAGAATTATCTCAAGACTTTGAAGGAAGATGTATCAGAAGAATTATCTCAAGACTTTGAAGGAAGATGTCTCAGAAGAATTATCTCAGGACTTTGAAGGAAGATGTCTCAGAAGAATTATCTCAAGACTTTGAAGGAAGATGTCTCAGAAGAATTATCTCAAGACTTTGAAGGAAGATGTCTCAGAAGAATGATCTCAAGACTTTGAAGGAAGATGTCTCAGAAGAATGATCTCCAAGACTTTGAAGGAAGATGTCTCAGAAGAATGATCTCAAATTTGTTGTGATCAAAGAATACATAATACTGAGATCATCTGAAAGAATACATAATACTGAGATCATCTGAAAGAATACATAATACTGAGATCATCTGAAAGAATACATAATACTGAGATCATCTGAAAGAATACATAATACTGAGATCATCTGAAAGAATACATAATACTGAGATCATCTGAAAGAATACATAATACTGAGATCATCTGAAAGAATACACAATACTGAGATCATCTGAAAGAATACATAATACTGAGATCATCTGAAAGAATACATAATACTGAGATCATCTGAAAGAATACATAATACTGAGATCATCTGAAAGAATACATAATACTGAGATCATCTGAAAGAATACATAATACTGAGATCATCTGAAAGAATACATAATACTGAGATCATCTGAAAGAATACATAATACTGAGATCATCTGAAAGAATACATAATACTGAGATCATCTGAAAGAATACATAATACTGAGATCATCTGAAAGAATACATAATACTGAGATCATCTGAAAGAATACATAATACTGAGATCATCTGAAAGAATACATAATACTGAGATCATCTGAAAGAATACATAATACTGAGATCATCTGATAGAATACATAATACTGAGATCATCTGAAAGAATACATAATACTGAGATCATCTGAAAGAATACATAATACTGAGATCATCTGAAAGAATGCATAATACTGAGATCATCTGAAAGAATACATAATACTGAGATCATCTGAAAGAATACATAATACTGAGATCATCTGAAAGAATACATAATACTGAGATCATCTGAAAGAATACATAATACTGAGATCATCTGAAAGAATACATAATACTGAGATCATCTGAAAGAATACATAATACTGAGATCATCTGAAAGAATACATAATACTGAGATCATCTGAAAGAATACATAATACTGAGATCATCTGAAAGAATACATAATACTGAGATCATCTGAAAGAATACATAATACTGAGATCATCTGAAAGAATACATAACACTGAGATCATCTGAAAGAATACATAATACTGAGATCATCTGAAAGAATACATAATACTGAGATCATCTGAAAGAACACATAATACTGAGATCATCTGAAAGAATACATAATACTGAGATCATCTGAAAGAATACATAATACTGAGATCATCTGAAAGAATACATAATACTGAGATCATCTGAAAGAATACATAATACTGAGATCATCTGAAAGAATACATAATACTGAGATCATCTGAAAGAATACATAATACTGAGATCATCTGAAAGAATACATAATACTGAGATCATCTGAAAGAATACATAATACTGAGATCATCTGAAAGAATACACAATACTGAGATCATCTGAAAGAATACATAATACTGAGATCATCTGAAAGAATACATAATACTGAGATCATCTGAAAGAATACATAATACTGAGATCATCTGAAAGAATACATAATACTGAGATCATCTGAAAGAATACATAATACTGAGATCATCTGAAAGAATACATAATACTGAGATCATCTGAAAGAATACACAATACTGAGATCATCTGAAAGAATACATAATACTGAGATCATCTGAAAGAATACATAATACTGAGATCATCTGAAAGAATACATAATACTGAGATCATCTGAAAGAATACATAATACTGAGATCATCTGAAAGAATACATAATACTGAGATCATCTGAAAGAATACATAATACTGAGATCATCTGAAAGAATACATAATACTGAGATCATCTGAAAGAATACATAATACTGAGATCATCTGAAAGAATACATAATACTGAGATCATCTGAAAGAATACATAATACTGAGATCATCTGAAAGAATACATAATACTGAGATCATCTGAAAGAATACATAATACTGAGATCATCTGAAAGAATACATAATACTGAGATCATCTGAAAGAATACATAATACTGAGATCATCTGAAAGAATACATAATACTGAGATCATCTGAAAGAATACATAATACTGAGATCATCTGAAAGAATACATAATACTGAGATCATCTGACACAACAATAATATCAATGCGGAAATGAAAATGGAGAAGATGTAAGTTGCTGGGACATACATTAAGAAAGCAGAAGACCAGACACCTACATGTTATTTTATGTTATGTTATGTTATTTTATGTTATGTTATGTTATTTTATGTTATGTTATGCGATCGACGTCATGGCACATTGGGCATTCCCATGCATGCTCTGTCCTCAGTTCACAATCCTAAAGTTCATTTGCTCACAGTATCCATAGAAGCTGATTAGTAGTATACATTCTCTCTCTACCACGAAGACGACATTGTTTACATAAATGAGTGCTCGCATTGATAAATCTGCCTGTCCATACTCGCTGCTTGAGTCTGACATTGTTGTCGCATACTTCTGTCAGTTGAGTCTAGCACATTTTCAAAATCAGCAATTCATTAACCAGCACTCTAGCATGTCCAGGTGTGTACAGCAAAGTCATTTTCTTGAGATGTGATCTCCGAATGCCCTCCACTCATTCCACACGCAGACTTCCAGATTCAATCCTTTGAAGCATATTCATGGAGTCTGATATTATAATTATATATGTTACCTGGTGCTCAGTCACTCATGAGACACTCACATGTGGATATTAAGTAAAAACTGGAAGGCAAGATGAGTAAGATCTGGTGAGACATGTAGACGAACCGTAGACAGAGAAAGAGAACAACCTGGAATGAACAGTTCTGACTTGTTCAGCTTTCAGAAAAGGCAGAAATTAACTTGCAGTAAATTCCATTTCACTGTGGCATTGCAGGCAATGAGAGTACTGATGTCTTGGCTAAGGAGGGCAGTTCCAAAGAGAAAATTTTCCGTCTTTTCAGAAGGTCAAACCCTCATACAGAGAAAATCTGCAGAAGACTGGAAGACATACAATAGATATGATTATGAAAAAGTCTCCATCAAAGACCTAAGCAAAAGAGACTAGGTAATTATTTTTCACGTACGTAGTGGACACCACAGACTCAACAAAACTTATATAGACTATAAATTAGTCAAACAGCTCTCTGCCAGTGTCAACAGGCGGAACAGACACCGGAGCGTGTCCTGCAAGACTGTCCTCTCCTGTGTGACCTGAGAAGCAACATGTGGAAACACCCAGTTGACCTAAAAACTAAGCTTTGTGAAAACCTGACAGACCTGAAGCTGACTGCCCAGTTTGTGGTCCACAGTAAACTAAGCTTATGACCAGAGATATCTAAAGAAGAACATCAAGACAGATCTGGTTGGAGAAAATTTATTGATGCCTTATGCTTCAAGGGGAGTTAAGAGAAGGTGAACAATTTTGTTGACATCATGCGCAACCCACTAATTAGCATAATTAATCATTGAGTCTCTGTGACGTAGAAGTTATGTGCTCGCCTCTCGTTCGAAAGGTACTCGGTTCGTTCCCTAGTCAAGCCATCAGGATATTTTTCCAGAGATCCATGATCTCAATGTAGATGAGATCGTGCTCTAGTCATATCGAGACGGACGATAAACGTAAGTCCCTGTTCAATGAACACATAAAATAACCCTTGGCAGTTCCAAATCCAAGTTCGAGTTCGAAGACCAGGCTAAAATAACCCTTGGCAGTTCCAAATCCAAGTTCGAGTTCGAAGACCAGGCTAAAATAACCCTTGGCAGTTCCAAATCCAAGTTCGAGTTCGAAGACCAGGCTAAAATAACCCTTGGCAGTTCCAAATCCAAGTTCGAGTTCGAAGACCAGGCTAAATTCATTGAGAAAGATCGCTGTTCAGACAAAATTCATGAGAAAGATTAAAAATAAAATTCCTACAAAATAATGTTACCATCTTCAAAATTACATCGTGGACCCACGCCGGTGCTACAAAGTTAGTGCCCTGTCGCTGAGATTTTCCTGTGTAAGAAAGAGATCGGAGCACACATGACTACTCACTGAATTGCAATAATGACGGTCGTACCAATCAATCAATATTTATGACATTTATATGATGCCATGGTTTGAATGTGTGTGCTCTTGGTTTGCAAGAATAGAACACGGCCTGGCAATATGCCCCGAAGGCACCTAATGCCATTAACACACACACACACTAATCGATACTGTACACACACACACAGATTAGAGCTTTATGTTTTAGTGCTGAATTTCAAAGACGACCAGGAATCTACCAGCTCGTACGGATTACACTACTATTTTTGTATAATTTGCAACTTGGAGAGATGGAATTTCTACTTACTCTTACAGCAGGACTTCACGCAAAAATCAATCATAGACCACATGACTACGCATGAATTCATCTGAAATCAGAGTAAGTCTTGCCTGAATGCCGGGGGAGATTGGTAATAAGGAAAGCAATAATTCACGCAAAAATCAATCAGAGACGACATGACTACACATGAATTAATCTAAAGTCAGAATAAGGCTCATCTGAATGACGAGGGACATTGGTCATAAGGAAAGCAAGTCTTCACGCAAAAATCAACCAGACGACATGCATATGCATGAATTCATAGCAAGCAGAAGAAAACAAATTTAACTTCTGGAATTCCTGGCATGCCACTTCTGACAATTCTAACGAGGTCACTTCTAAAAGACACGATTCCTCTAAGCGCAGGTAAACATTATAATTGCGGTGAAAATAAACACACACCCCAAAAAAAAATCCAGGAAAACGAAAGACAGAATTGAGAATGGTATATCTCTGTTCCAGATGTAATTGTTTTATCTGTATATTTGTTAGAAAACACATTTTATTTCTTTAGAAGTCGAAATTATATTAATTGTCACCATCCAATAGCTTGTTGAGTCGTCAAGTTAAATGTAAATAAGATTCAAATCTTTGTCAACGATGGCTTCGGCGTATTCTCAGACTGATAATGCTATGACATAGTTCCTTAGTCTTCGGAAGCTTCAAAATGGCAGGTTTTGGTATAGATGGGAGTTGTCTATAGAGGTTTCCAATCTCCAGAGACTCATGTTGATCTACTGTCCTCGTATTGGTGGCAACGAGAGAGCGGATATGCTTGCATCAAAAACATCGATTGTAGGAGAGTTTAGGATGAATAAGGGGGATGTTCTTCAGTCTCTTGACGACCTATTGTTGGATGAGGACACTAAAATAGACTTTAAATCGATAGAACGATGTACATGTTTCGCCATTGCTACATAGTTTGACTGCAGTCTTCCCTTATATCGATGTCATTGCTACATAGTTTGACTGCAGTCTTCCCTATATCGATAGAATAATTTAGGAAGTTAATAATCACACGTTGTACAAGTAGAGCTGGTTGCTTCAGGGAAGGGAACCATCAGTATGCATACCCTGCAAAATGTGCTGGAGGAGACTGGGCATCTATTGATCTGCCCGGAATGCTGTGACGTCAGATCATTAACCAATAACCAATCATCGAATCAACAAGTTAAATACAAATAAGATTCAGACCTTTGTCAAGGATGTTATGTTATGTTATGTTATGTGATGTGATGTTATGTTATGTTATCGACGTCATGATACATTGGGAATTCACATGCGTGATCTGTCCTTAGCTGTAGCAGCCATCCTAAAGTCCACTTGCTCACCGTACCCATGAGATTAGTATATCTTTTCTCTCTCTCTACCAAGTAGACGACACTGCCTCTATTTGTTTTTGTCAGCGCACTGTTAACGGGTTGTTAACCCAGTGTCGTGGTTTTGTGTATTTGTCTTGCACTTCTCTGGTGACTTGTGTGATTGTTTTCTTAGTCCCCTGGCAGAATTCAACTACGTTATATATCCACCTTTTCCTTGGTCTTCCTCTCGCCTTCCTTCCTGATATTCTGTTGTGGAAGCTTCATAGGCAGTTTGGTCTGTTCGCATTCTTACTAAGTAGCCAAACCACTTCATTCTCTGTTTCGCTATATAATTCAAGCACGGTTTTGTTCCAACCTTTTCTCTGATGCTGGTATTCGTCCGCATTGATGACATCAGCGTTGTCCATACTTCTGCCCGCTTGAGTCCGGGCATTGTTTGCAAGAAAGTCAGCACGTTCTTTACTCTGAACTTTAGCATGTCCAGGTGTGTACAGTCAAGTCATTGTCTTGATATATAATCTCCGAATGCTACCCACCCATTCCACACGACCCATTCCATGAGACTTTCAGATTCAATCCTTTGAAGCATATTTATCGAGTCTGGTATGATTTTGTCAAGGATGTCTTCGACGTATTCTCAGACTGAAATGATATGGCAGAGCTCCAACACCCCCACCCCTATCCCCAACACTTCTATAAAGAAGTAAATGGTGGAAGAGAAGAAGAAAATGATTTCCTCTTCATTTCTGTGTTACACTTCCTCTCCCCGTTATCTCTTCTCCTATCCTCCACATTTCATCCATATATATATATATATTCCCCATATTCTCATATCGTGAAATTAGCTGTATGGATCTGTATACTATCAAACAACAAACACACTAAACAAGAATAGATTGCCTCCACACCAGCACTCAAACAAGAAATAGAGAACATCCAGCCATATCTGCTATTATTGCCAACACGACAAACAAGTGGGGAGAAACCATGTCGGCATTCTAATGAGATTTTTACAACTAAGACGGACAAATAGAGGCAGATAACACACGGAAAGAATCATCATGAGGTGTGCATGTTAATAAGACCAGGTCACATTTGTATGGTCAACCAAAAGTTAAGTTCAGATAAAGACAGAAATGAGATTGGAGGTTTGAAATTGTCTAAATTATCAGTTTGTTTCATTTTGTTGTTACTTATTTAAATGAATTTGTTTATTTTTTTGGCATTCAGATACATATATTTATTATTGTGTCTTTTAAGAGCTCACGGGCTTTTGTGTGTGGTTTGTATGTGGTTTATAGGTGGTGTATGTGTGGTTTATATGTGGTGTATGTTTGGTGTACGTGTGGTCTATGTGTGGTATATATCCATTTGTGTAGTTTTTATAATGTCCACATGTGTGGCCTATAATCGTAGATATGTGTGGTTTGTGTGCGGTTTATATGTGGTATACGTGTGGTGTATGTCCAAATGTGTAATTTTGTAATGTTCAAATGTGTGGCTTATAATTATACATATGTGTGTTTTTGTAATGTCCATATGTGGGGATCTATGCTGGGTCAATTTGTGTTCTGTGCAGCTTCAATGTGTAGTCAGTAGATGTGGGCGTTTATGTAATGGTCAATTTGTGTGGTCGAAGTAGCTTCTATGTGTGGTCTATGTGTGGTTCAGGTTTCATTTTCCATCCGATGTCCATTTAAAAAGCTGCCCTAACCAATGCCCATCTGGCATACGACACATATGCCCAATCCAGATCCGTCTTTATCTTTTAATATTGGTCTTCAATGATACCCAGTTTGTACGTTTTAAAAGCTTTTTATTTGCTATAGCCCATTGTCCAGAAAATAGGTCATTGTGCAGAAAATAGCTCATTGTGCAGAAAATAGGTCATTGTGCAGAAAATAGGTCATTGTGCAGAAAATAGGTCATTGTGCAGAAAATAGGTCATTGTGCAGAATTCTTCTTAAAATTAATTTTGAAATGCATCCAAATGTTATGGGTCATTTTCCAGCATACACACACCACACACAAACATATACGCAGGCACGCATATACAAACTCTCACACACACATAAACATACACACAGACAGACATATACAAACTCCCACACACACATACACACACGTGATATTAACAAGATCAATATCCTGTAGGTGTGTGGAAACTATGCATGAGTGCTGACGTTCAGAGGTCATTTACGCAGAGGTCATAGTGAGTTACAATTTAGCAGACACCCTCAGGGCCTCACGCGACAGTTTTAGAGGTTATGCAAGGTTAATTGTAGCGTCTACGCTTAGGTTGCATCGGCTTGCGATCAGTGTGATTGTACGACGTTGCGCTGGGCTCATTGACTGCGGCATGGTCGTGGGAGGGGAGATTTCAATCTTCTTCTTCCAACGCTCCATATCGACCACTTGTAAACCACACTTTGTGATTTGTATGTGAACCCAGCTTAAGAGCAATTGTACGTTGTGCCATTTATGCGCCTACAAGTAGGCCAGCACATCTGATTTCTGCGACGCTTTTATTTACTAAGATAGCTTCTCTAGGCCCCTATCTCAGTCGTCTCTTACGACATGCTTTGTAGGTCGCAGCGTTACTATTATTTGCTCCCCTTGCCAGCCCCAGCAAGATACGGCCGAGAGATTTCAATAACTGGAAGCATACAAACACATATGAAGACAATATGAAGACAATATGAAGGCAATATGAAGACAATATGAAGACAATATGAAGACAATATGAAGACTATATGAAGACAACCTCTAACGGACAAACAGATGTTAGTACTAACAAACACATATGAAGACAACCACTAACGGACAAACAGATGTTAGTACTAACAAACACACATATATGTGAGAATGAAAGTGTGTAAGGGGTGGGAGGGAAGCGTGTGGTCAAGAAATAAGGTGAGGATATGTCTGCGAGTGGGAGGAGGTGTCCCCTAACAAGGCAGAGATAAGGTGATGATATGTCTGCGAGTGGGAGGATGTGTCCCCTAACAAGGCAGAGATAAGGTGATGATATGTCTGTGAGTGGGAGGAGGTGTCCCCTAACAAGACAGAGATAAGGTGATGATATATCTGTGAGTGGGAGGAGGTGTCCCCTAACAAGGCAGAGATAAGGTGATGATATGTCTGTGAGTGGGAGGAGGTGTCCCCTAACAAGGCAGAGATAAGGTGATGATATGTCTGTGAGTGGGAGGAGGTGTCCCCTAACAAGGCAGAGATAAGGTGAGGGTATGTCTGTGAGTGGGAGGAGGTGTCCCCCAACAAGGCAGAGATAAGGTGAGGGTATGTCTGCGAGTGGGAGGATGTGTCCCCCAACAAGGCAGAGATAAGGTGATGATATGTCTGTGAGTGGGAGGAGGTGTCCCCTAACAAGGCAGAGATAAGGTGAGGGTATGTCTGTGAGTGGGAGGAGGTGTCCCCTAACAAGGCAGAGAGAAGGTGAGGATATGTTTGCGAGTGGGAGGATGTGTCCCCTAACAAGGCAGAGAGTAGTGTAGAAAGACGAAGATAGAATGTCAACGTAGTAAAGAACAGAATGGAATAAAGAACGACTAAAATAATAACGCATATATTGCAAACATTCATCAACTGGTGTCTGCGCAGAATAGAGGGACTGAGATGGTATTATAGGGTCACAAATGAGGAACTTATGGAAAGAACAAGACATATTCCAAGAGGTTAAAAAATACACTGGCGCTGAATATGACACACTTTGAGAAAACCTATAAAGAATATTACAAGAAGGGTCCTTCTCTGGAACCCCCAGAGACAGAGAAAGAAAGAGATGCCTATAAATATAGTGAGACGAGATATGGAGGCAGAGATCAACAATATAAAGAAGAGCTGCAGGAGAGAGCTAAAGATATAAATAATTGGAATGAGTTGGTTAAGGACCTATGCCTCAACCCGGTTAAAACGGCATGAGAGAAAGAGAGAGAGAGAATAGTGCCTAATTTTGATATTAGAACTAGGCTCTGACTTCGACAATATCTAATTTTGATATTAGAACTAGACTCTGACTTCGACAATATCTAATTTTGATATTAGAACTAGGCTCTGACTTTGACAATATCTAATTTTGATATTAGAACTAGGCTCTGACTTTGACAATATCTAATTTTGATATTAGAACTAGACTCTGACTTCGACAATATCTAATTTTGATATTAGAACTAGGCTCTGACTTTGACAATATCTAATTTTGATATTAGAACTAGGCTCTGACTTCGACAATATCTAATTTTGATATTAGAACTAGGCTCTGACTTTGACAATATCTAATTTTGATATTAGAACTAGGCTCTGACTTCGACAATATCTAATTTTGATATTAGAACTAGGCTCTGACTTCGACAATATCTAATTTTGATATTAGAACTAGGCTCTGACTTCGACAATATCTAATTTTGATATTAGAACTAGACTCTGACTTAGACAATATCTAATTTTGATATTAGAACTAGGCTCTGACTTCGACAATATCTAATTTTGATATTAGAACTAGACTCTGACTTCGACAATATCTAATTTTGATATTAGAACTAGACTCTGATTTCGACAATATCTAATTTTGATATTAGAACTAGGCTCGTAACTTGAAAATCGTGGCATATCATTTAAGGGAGGTCGTCATCAACAACAGTAAACAGGTCATCGATTTTCTAAGCACCACTTATAAGTTCAGTATAAGTCTGTCCATTAATTCGTGAGCACGTTTGAAATTGATTTTCTCGAAAACTACCTGTTGGATCTCAGTGATTTATTGCAAGCAGCCTTAGAATATCCATGACGCTAGAGAAATATTTTTTCCAAGAAAATTTGATGTAGTTTGAAATATTTCTTCTTCAGGTTATATTAAAATCAACCTCACCGGATTGTACACAATAGTAACAGATCTATGGTATTGAAAAAAGAGCAATGTTCAACACAATCTTTCTCCCACATTATGTTACCAGTGCCAAACAAACCTGGACGCTGACAACAAACGATAGAAGAAAACTAGTCACAACAGAGATGAAGTGTCTACGCAGAATGCTGGGTGTAACAAGAAGAGACCGGTTGAGAAATGAAGACATCAGGAAAAAAGTGGGTACAACATCAGTACTAGACTTCATCAAGAAACAACAAATTAAATGGTTCGGTCACGTAAGCAGATTACCATCAGACAGTGCACCCCAAAGAGCAATGCTGCTCCGATACAATGGTACAAAGCAAAAGGCCGGCCACGCAAAGATGGACCTCAGAGATAACAGAGGCGACGAAAGAGACTATCTACGAAGCGCATACTAGGGCCCGTTTTAGAAATCTCTTCCTGACCTGACGCTGTGAGGCATACAGGATTCGAGAAGAAAGAAAAGGTACACAGACGCGTTTTCTAAAAATACATTATGGTAACATAGAAATATCGTGAGTATACAACAATTTCACGAAATCCCGTGCACCGAACCCAGTCGACTTTGAACGCGGAAAGCATATGACGTTATAATTGGGATACCGTTGTATAGTCATAGGTGTATCTCGCTATTTGTATGAAGCTATTGTATCATATTTGTTGGCTTATCAAAACTGACATTGATATCACATTCATAATGAGTCTGAAGTGCACATTTATAACAATGCAGAAGGTTACAGTTTTACTATACCAACACTTCCGTAGGGAATCTAAGAGAGGTCATCTATATTGCGATATTCATAACCTGAGAAACGAACGCAACTGGCGCTTGGTCTGAATAGAGAATCCTTTTCCGATGAATTAAACAGGACACAAAGTGCACTAATGTCAAGCAAGGAAGGAAAAGAACAATTGACGACTTTGACATAGATGTCATAAGACGGGAGCTCTTGAAAATGTTTGCGACAAATCAACTTGTTACTCTCAGGAAACTGAAATTAAAACTGCAATCAGATTGCAGCATAGACATTTCTAAAAGTACTCTATGGAAAATTGTAATAGCCGCCGGCTTCACCTTCAGAAAAACTATAGGCGGCAGGAATATTATTTGTGAAAAGCCACATTTAATTGCTGCCGAAGTAAATACCTGAGGCAGATCCGTGAGCGGCGGAGGCAAGGCTATGATATTGTATATTTGGACGAATCCTGGGTCAATGCTCACCACACCAATGCTAAAGAATGGCAATCAGTAGACGGTGAACAGAAAAGAAAAATACCAAGCAGCAAAGGCCAGCGTATTATACTAACACATGCAGGAAGCAGTGAAGAAGGTCTTGTCCATGACGCTGGACTTATTTTCCAATCAAAAGTACCGACGGTAGGGACTACCACACAGAAATGAATGGACATATTTTCAGGCACTGGATGGAGAAAGATCTACTTCCAATTCTAAACAGACCATCATGCTTGGTAATGGATAATGCATCCTATCACAACGCAGTATCAGCGGAAGACAAAGTACCAACTGCATCAAATACAAAAGATCAAATTAGGACTTGGCTTGCTAAGGAAAATGTCAGCTTCGATGATACATATTTGAAACCGAGTTGTTGCACCTGGTGAGGATGACAAATAAGACAAAGGTGTTTCATATTGACAAAATCATTTCGGAATACTGCCACACGTCTTTGCGACTACCTTCATATCATGCTCACCTCAATCCGATAGAGCTTGTCTGGGCTAAAGTAAAAGGGCAAGTTGCCGAACAGAACAGGACGTTTAAAATGTGTGATGTTGAAGTTCTGACACGTGAGTCCCTCTCAATGATAGACATGCAGTTCTGGAAGAAGTGTGTTGAACATGTGCTCGAGAGGAAGACGAGTACTGGCACCGAGATGGATTACAATTTGTCCAGCCAGTAACAATTATCAACCTCATGGAATCGTCAGATTCGGGATGATACAAATCATATTTTGATTACAGACTTAGAAATAGCAACGTATACATTTCCATATCCAAATGCGTCTACCATCATACAATTTGTGGTGAAGTTAAGACACCCTGGGGTCTAATGGTGACCGAAGGGGGGGACTAACTGTTGCATATTGTATCCAAGTTCACGATTGCACATAAACGGCAACACACTTAATTACTTGACCTATCAAGTTAATATGGAGATACACCTATGAATAGAATTGACATGGACAAATTCTAGGGATTACTGTAAAATCTAAAATTTGAGCCCCGTATTTGCAATTGTCATAAAAGATCAAAGGAATTCGCCGATGTGCAAAATCCGTAGCATCTATGGACTACTGGTTAGCTTTATTTTAGCGTCATGGATATTCTAAGGCTGCATGCAAAAATCACTGAGATCCAACAGGTAGTTTTCGAGAAAATCAATTTCAAACGTGCTCACGAATTAATGGACAGACTATAGTTTGTCACTGCTGTCTGAACGATGAGGTCTATTTTTATTCTTCATAAAAATCCAAGGAATTAATTTGCTTTCTCGCCGTGGAGTTTGTATCTGGTACGCTTGAGTTGTGTTTGAACTCACTACAGCTTAGGCCGTCCGAACACGGGTCGACTGGTTTGTGACTTTATTTGTAAACTGGTTTTACACTAATCACATACACAACCAGTTTGCAACCAAAACGAAACCTACCCCCACACACGAGAATGTTGAGTGTCTGAAACCAGTCACATCGGATCCACCAAGATAGGTACTTTGCTATTGTAAGAATATACTTCGTATCGATCTATAGAACTATGATTTCAAGTAGTAGTTCAGATGAAGAAGATATTATTGTAGAAACATACTTGGTATCCATCTTTAGAACTATGATGTCAAGTAGTAGTTCAGATGAAGAAGATATTATTATAGGAACATACTTGGTATCTATCTTTAGAACTATGATGTCAAGTAGTAGTTCAGATGAAGAAGATATTATTGTAGGAACATACTTGGTATCCATCTTTAGAACTATGATGTCAAGTAGTAGTTCAGATGAAGAAGATATTATTGTAGGAACATACTTGGTATCTATCTTTAGAACTATGATGTCAAGTAGTAGTTCAGATGAAGAAGATATTATTGTAGGAACATACTTGGTATCTATCTTTAGAACTATGATGTCAAGTAGTAGTTCAGATGAAGAAGATATTATTGTAGGAACATACTTGGTATTCATCTGTAGAACTATGATGTCAAGTAGTAGTTCAGATGAAGAAGATGTTATTGACTATTATCAGTATCGTAGAAATAGAAGAGGATTAAGGGAGTATTGATGTCATCCTTATATAAATAGAAATACTTATTTAAGGCTGTTTGTAGCAGCACAACAACTAAATAAAACAGATGCAAGCCATGCTGTCACCGTTATATCTTTCCTTGAATATTGCGGAAGTCTATAATTATACAAACATTCATGTTTTTCAACCTCTTCAACAAAAATGATATTCATTTTTAGTCACTCATTTTCCCTGGTGTTCACTAGCAACCATGCAACTCAACTGCTTTGCGACCTAGAAATACAGTCGCTCACAACCAGTTGTAGACTGGTTTGAAATCAGTTTAGTCGTGTGTGGTCTCCCACTCCTATTCACAAGCAAGGTCACAAGACAGTTGCATGCTCAACCGGTTTGAGACTCGAGTTGCAAACCAGTCGACCCGTGTGCGGACGATCTTACGCTACACACGCTCACAGTCGTAACTTAACCCAAAATTTAAAAAATGAATGTTGACACAAGTCATACTTCTCTTAATTTTTTAATTTAAGTAATAATTTGTTCGCTAAAGCAGATTCCAACACGCTTTGTTTTTTATTTGTTTACTTCTGTACAATTTCCATTCTGCTTATCGTCGACCTCATCTTATTCTTGCAGGCTCATTTTCGCTTTTTTCCCCAGAGATTAAAAACCTGTCTATGTGATAGAACTGAAGAACTAGCATTTCTGGCATTCTCTAGACAAGTTCTACCTGAGATCTTCCAGAAAAAAACATGTTTAATCTGTTTCAATAAGAACATTTGTCACTTACTGGTGGAGTATAGCAAGCAGATGGTTTTATATGATAGTAGCACTTGATGTTAGTGGCATATAGCACTTATTATTAGTTGCATATAGCACTTAATGTTAGTGGCATATAGCACTTGCTCTTAGTGGTATATAGAACTTGATGTTACAGGATAGTAGCACTTGATGTTCGTGGTATATAGCACTTGTGTTAGTGCATATATCACTTGTTGTTATGGCATATATCACTGCTTAGTGGTATATAGCACTTGATGTTACAGGATAGTAGCACTTGATGTTAGTGGTATATAGCACATGATGTTAGGATATAGCACTTGATGTTAGTGTATATAGCACATGATGTTACAGATATAGCATATGTAGTGATATACTCTTATGATGTTACAGATAGTAGCATGATGTTGAGTGTATATAGCACTTGTTCAGTTGTATAACACTTGTTGTCTAGGATAAGAGCACTTGTTTCAGCATACATTATGATCTTCTTTCTTTCTTCTGTGTCCTCACACTGCTACCGAGTTGTTGCCCAGTGCCATCACACTGCTACCGAGTTGTTGCCCAGTGCCATCACACTGCTACCGAGTTGTTGCCCAGTGCCATCACACTGCTACCGAGTTGTTGCCCAGTGCCATCACACTGCTACCGAGTTGTTGCCCAGTGTCCTCATACTGCTACCGAGTTGTTACCCAGTGTCCTCACACTGCTACCGAGTTGTTGCCCAGTGCCATCACACTGCTACCGAGTTGTTGCCCAGTGCCATCACACTGCTACCGAGTTGTTGCCCAGTGTCCTCACACTGCTACCGAGTTGTTGCCCAGTGCCATCACACTGCTACCGAGTTGTTGCCCAGTGCCATCACACTGCTACCGAGTTGTTGCCCAGTGTCCTCATACTGCTACCGAGTTGTTACCCAGTGTCCTCACACTGCTACCGAGTTGTTGCCCAGTGCCATCACACTGCTATCGAGTTGTTGCCCAGTGCCATCACACTGCTACCGAGTTGTTGCCCAGTGCCAACACACTGCTACCGAGTTGTTGCCTAGTGTCCTCACACTGCTACCGAGTTGTTGCCCAGTGTCGTGGTTTTCTGTTTTTGTCTTGCACTGTTCTAGTGTCTTGGGTGATTGTTATTGTTGCTCTTTGACATGATTCTGCTACACCATCTAACCATCTTTTTCGTGGTCTTCCTCTCACCTTCTTTCCTGATATTATGTTGTAGGAGACTATGTATACAGTGGAATTTTGATGTATTTTTATTAAGAGGTCAAACCACTTCATTCTTTGTTTCTCATTGTAATTCAAAGCAAGGTTCTGTGCCAACTTTCTTTCTTATGATGATGTCGGTGACTTGTCTTTTCTAGTATCCGATTTCCTAGTCACCAACATGACGCCCTGATTACGCTTGAATTTCTAGCAGCGAACGCCAAAAGAAGAAGATATGAAGGCTCTAGCTGTAAAATGTTAGTAAATATCAAAGAAACTATCAGTAATTTGTCTGGTTTTCTTGAAAGTTATTTTTAAAAATTGTTAGATCCGTCGCTGATAAGAGCTCAGTAGAAGCCAAACTAATAGAAATGATTTTCTCTCTTTTTTGTCAGCTCATCTTCCATGAAGAAGAAGTTACATACGTGGTTTCTCTCTTCTTGTATCAAAGAAACAGATTTAGTTTTGCGTTGCAAATATTGCTTGAGAAGATTAGCGTTTGTTAGCACATAATTCATCTGTGTGCGGATAGCGGTAGCAATAATTCATCTGTGTACAAGGATTTAAGCGTGTGTTAGGGACATAATTCATAATAAGCTGTGAAGAATAGCGTTGTTGACTAATTCTAGTCATAACTGTGAAGAAGATTAGCGATACTTTAGCCATAATTCATCTGTGTGAGAAGATTAGCGTTTGTTGCACATAATTCATCTGTGTGAAGATTAGCGTTTGTTAGCACTAATTCATCTGTGTGAGAAGATTAGCGTTTGTTAGACATAATTCGTCTGTGTGAGAAGATTAGCGTTTGTTAGCACATAATTCATCTGTGTGAGAAGATTAGCGTTTGTTAAATAATTCATCTGTGAGAAGATTAGCGTTTGTTAGCATAATTCATCTGTGTGTTTCGGGACTCCAAGGAAGCAAATAATAGTAACACTGTAACGTACAAGGCATGTTGTAAGATGCGACTGTGTTAGGGACGATGAAACTACTCTAGTAAATAAAAAGCGTCGAAGAAATAGGATGTTCTGACCTACTTGTAGGCGCATAACTGGCACAGAGTACAATCACTCTTAGGCTCCGATCACATACATATCACAAAGAGTGGTTTAACAAGTTGTCGATATGGAGTGTTCAAAGAAGAAGAAAGAAGAAGAAGCAGATAATTTAGTCATACATTTCCCTGACTGCATGAAACGTACACAGAGGTTTCCCTGACTGCATGAAACATACACAGAGGTTTCCCTGACTGCATGAAACATACACAGAGGTTTCCCTGACTGCATGAAACATACACAGAGGTTTCCCTGACTGCATGAAACATACACAGAGGTTTCCCTGACTGCATGAAACGTACACAGAGGTTTCCCTGACTGCATGAAACGTACACAGAGGTTTCCCTGACTGCATGAAACGTACACAAAGATTTATCTGTAGCGTAGAGGTTAGCTCAGAAGAAGCAGATAATTTCCTCATACATTTCCCTGACTGCATGAAACGTACACAGAGATTTCTCTGTGGCGTAGAGGCTAGCTGCTCGCCTCTAGTTTCAAACGTACTTGGTTCGCTTCCTCGTAGATCCATCGTGACGTTCTTTCACAGATACCTAGTAATATCAGTGTATTTTATCAGAGATCTAGTTCCTAGTTCTACCGGAGTCAGACGATAAAACGTAGGTTCCATGTTCAATTTCAACTCGTAAAAGTACTCTTGACAGTTCAACTCGTAAAAGTACTCTTGACAGTTCAACTCGTAAAAGTACTCTTGACAGTTCAACTCGTAAAAGTACTCTTGACAGTTCAACTCGTAAAAGTACTCTTGACAGTTCAACTCGTAAAAGTACTCTTGACAGTTCAACTCGTAAAAGTACTCTTGACAGTTCAACTCGTAAAAGTACTCTTGACAGTTCAACTCGTAAAAGTACTCTTGACAGTTCAACTCGTAAAAGTACTCTTGACAGTTCAAAATTGAGAAGAGCAGGCTGGAGTGCAACATATCATAATCCTGTTTATAACTTTTACAACATTGACAATCCTTCACATTTGGATTCGGTGACCCTTGCCTGTGCTACGGAGTTCGCTAGGATCTTCCTGTGTAAGAAAGAGATGGGAGCACACATGGTTACCCATTGAAGTGCAATGATGATGGTCCTATCAATCAATCAATTTGTAACCATCACACAGAATTCGAAGTCTGACCGAATTGATTAGAGCGTGGGCTCTTATGCGGCAGACCAGGGTTCAATCTCCGGTACGAACAAATATTATTTTTCTGCGGGAGGTATAAAGAAACATCATAACTTGAACATTTTCGCGGCGATTACACTAGCCACGCAGCTATTAAGTTCCACCGGGGCATACCGCCCTTCCCAATTCCTGTCCTACCACAGTCATACAAATAACTATTACATATAGAAACGACAATAGATAGAATTCAAAAAGTGGTATTTCAAACAGAAAATGCTCAAATAAAAAAATAAAAAAACTCAATTGTGTGTATATAAAACTCAAAAGTAACTTTTTGGGGGAGGGAAGGTTGGTTAAATTTTGCGGGTTATTTACCCTAACTTCAGGGAATAGATTGAACGAGCTACCCAGAATAGCTGCCACTCTTTACTTTCCAGACATTATTTCTTCTAGCAGTAACATTCTGTTCTGCAACAGCTTGATGTTAAAGAGAGTTGGTTATTAAAGAAAATAAAACCAGTGACAATTAAATATTTCGGACATATTAAACGACATGAGTGCCTAAAGAAGATAATTTTGGAAAGAAGGGTGCTTGGAAGAAGAGTGAGAGGAAGATCTAGAAGACGATGGGTGCAAGATGTCATTGACGATCTGAGAATGACTGCTTCTGACGCCGGTCAACTTGCACAGAACAGAGAGTTTTTCAGGACTACTGTCATGTGAGCCAAGTTCCGGAAGGGACAAGGTACTTGGTGATGATGATGATCATTGTATCAATGAAGTTTTCTGTCAGTTTAGCTTTTCTGTTCGTTTGTAAGACTTTGTCTGTCAGGGTAGATAGTCTGTTTTGTTTGTAAGACATGGCAGTTTGTGACACAAACAGATCATAAATATTCACAAAACTAAACGGAAACCTCGTCTCGTTCAAAACTAATTATCTTACTTTTGTACAAAGTTCTGGCACACAGCGAGAGCCTGGGAGAGTTGGCACACCATCTTCTAATCTCGTTACAGCTATTCACAAACTTCTGTTCAAATTATAAAACAGCCGGAGATTGCCATTGTAGACGATAATTTGTGTATTCTTTATGATAAGATGAATGATGGGCGTTATAGTGGATTAGTCATTCTGAAATTTGACTTGACATAGACACTAATAGTAGACTGGTCAAGTTTAGGGACAACTGAGATATTTTTATGAAATCTATGGTACACTTTTGTTGTCTATGGCTCACGGTTATAGTCTAGTTGTCTATAGTCTAGTTGTCTATAGTCTAGTTGTCTATAGTCTAGTTGTCTATGGTCTAGTTGTCTATAGTCTAGTTGTCTATAGTCTAGTTGTCTATAGTCTAGTTGTCTATAGTCTAGTTGTCTATAGTCTAGTTGTCTATGGTCTAGTTGTCTATGGTCTAGTTGTCTATAGTCTAGTTGTCTATGGTCTAGTTGTCTATAGTCTAGTTGTCTATAGTCTAGTTGTCTATAGTCTAGTTGTCTATAGTCTAGTTGTCTATAGTCTAGTTGTCTATAGTCTAGTTGTCTATGGTCTAGTTGTCTATAGTCTAGTTGTCTATAGTCTAGTTGTCTATAGTCTAGTTGTCTATAGTCTAGTTGTCTATAGTCTAGTTGTCTATAGTCTAGTTGTCTATAGTCTAGTTGTCTATGGCTCACGGTTATAGTCTAGTTGTCTATAGTCTAGTTGTCTATGGTGTGGGCGTCTGTAGCAAGCGGTAGGGAGCTCGATCACAACTCAAGCGTATCTGGTTCAAAATCCACGGCAGGCAGTTTGGAAACAAATTCGTTCGGCGTGGAGTTTCTCGCATGGTAAAAATAGACCTTAGTTCATCCAGCAATGGCACACTACTGAACGTATAAGTGGTGCATAAATCGACGAATCGTTTACTGTGATTGATGGTGACGCTCTCTAGAAAATATGACACGATTTTCATTTCATTTTCAAGTTTATGGTCAACTTGTATAGTCTAGTCTAGTCTATGGTCAACTTGTATAGTCTAGTCTAGTCTATGGTCAACTTGTATAGTCGTCTAGTCTATGGTCAACTTGTATAGTCTAGTCTAGTCTATGGTCAACTTGTATAGTCTAGTCTAGTCTATGGTCAACTTGTATAGTCGTCTAGTCTATGGTCAACTTGTATAGTCGTCTAGTCTATGGTCAACTTGTATAGTCTAGTCTAGTCTATGGTCAACTTGTATAGTCTAGTCTAGTCTATGGTTAACTTGTATAGTCTATATACGTCTATGGTTAACTTGTATAGTCTAGTCTAGTCTATGGTCAACTTGTATAGTCTATATACGTCTATGGTTAACTTGTATAGTCCTCTAGTCTATGGTCAACTTGTATAGTCTAGTCTAGTCTATGGTCAACTTGTATAGTCTAGTCTAGTCTATGGTCAACTTGTATAGTCTAGTCTAGTCTATGGTTAACTTGTATAGTCTATATACGTCTATGGTTAACTTGTATAGTCTAGTCTAGTCTATGGTCAACTTGTATAGTCGTCTAGTCTATGGTTAACTTGTATAGTCTAGTCTAGTCTATGGTCAACTTGTATAGTCGTCTAGTCTATGGTTAACTTGTATAGTCTAGTCTAGTCTATGGTCAACTTGTATAGTCTAGTCTAGTCTATGGTTAACTTGTATAGTCTATATACGTCTATGGTTAACTTGTATAGTCTAGTCTAGTCTATGGTCAACTTGTATAGTCTAGTCTAGTCTATGGTTAACTTGTATAGTCTAGTCTAGTCTATGGTCAACTTGTATAGTCGTCTAGTCTATGGTCAACTTGTATAGTCGTCTAGTCTATGGTCAACTTGTATAGTCTAGTCTAGTCTATGGTCAACTTGTATAGTCTAGTCTAGTCTATGGTTAACTTGTATAGTCTATATACGTCTATGGTTAACTTGTATAGTCTAGTCTAGTCTATGGTTAACTTGTATAGTCTAGTCTAGTCTATGGTTAACTTGTATAGTCTATATACGTCTATGGTTAACTTGTATAGTCTAGTCTAGTCTATGGTCAACTTGTATAGTCTAGTCTAGTCTATGGTCAACTTGTATAGTCTATATACGTCTATGGTTAACTTGTATAGTCTAGTCTAGTCTATGGTCAACTTGTATAGTCTATATACGTCTATGGTTAACTTGTATAGTCGTCTAGTCTATGGTCAACTTGTATAGTCTAGTCTAGTCTATGGTCAACTTGTATAGTCTAGTCTAGTCTATGGTTAACTTGTATAGTCTATATACGTCTATGGTTAACTTGTATAGTCTAGTCTAGTCTATGGTCAACTTGTATAGTCTAGTCTAGTCTATGGTTAACTTGTATAGTCTAGTCTAGTCTATGGTTAACTTGTATAGTCTAGTCTAGTCTATGGTTAACTTGTATAGTCTAGTCTAGTCTATGGTCAACTTGTATAGTCTATATACGTCTATGGTTAACTTGTATAGTCTAGTCTAGTCTATGGTCAACTTGTATAGTCTAGTCTAGTCTATGGTTAACTTGTATAGTCTAGTCTAGTCTATGGTCAACTTGTATAGTCGTCTAGTCTATGGTCAACTTGTATAGTCTAGTCTAGTCTATGGTCAACTTGTATAGTCGTCTAGTCTATGGTCAACTTGTATAGTCGTCTAGTCTATGGTCAACTTGTATAGTCTAGTCTAGTCTATGGTTAACTTGTATAGTCTAGTCTAGTCTATGGTTAACTTGTATAGTCTATATAAGTCTATGGTTAACTTTTACAATCTACTTAAGTCTATGGTACCTGGAGACAAATTCTTCTTGAAGAACTGAAGAGTGATGGAGTATCATGTGAGACCATAAATAAAACAGCCTGAGACCGAGAAAAGTGACGAACAACTGTTGAGGCCCTATGGTCCACGAGGAGCGGAGAGGAATATGTAAGTAAGCAAGTATATAACCTACTTGTATAGTCTCTTAACTATTTCACTCCGTAATTATATTTACCTTCAGAAGCATTTATAATGCAATGTATACTGAGGTGGCAAGTATAACAGTTTTGTGTCATCTTAGAGAATACCACGAGACAATGTATCGGTTCAAAATAGCGAATGGGTTAAGTCTATTAAGAAAAGAAAGTTTAAGATTTTTAAGAAGAAGGTGGGGCGGGGGATCAATTGGTTATTGGTTATTGGTTACTAAACTGACGTCATTGCACTCCGGGCAGACCCATAGGTGCTCAGTCTCCCCAACAGATATCGAAGAGTATGCATACTGATGGTTCCTGTGGCTCGCTGATTAAACACACCTCTCACTCTGCCTCTCAGGCATCCAAGTTTGACTTGAACAACGGGTAACTCCAAACTGCTTAAATCGCTTGATCGATTCAACATCGATTTTAGTGTCCTCATCCAATAGAGAGTCGCGAAGAGACCGAAGAATATCCCTTTATCCATCTTCAACTCCCCAACAATCGATGCTGTTGATGCAAGCCTGTCCGCTCTCTCATTACCGTAAACACCCGCATGCCCAGGACAGTATATCCACGTAAGCCGCTGGAGGTTAGAAACTTCTATAGACGACATCCACTCATACCGAAACCTGTCCTTCTGGATCTTGTGAAGCATCGACTGAGAGTCAGAGACAACAATTGCCCCAGTAAATGAAGTCCCAGAAATCCAATGTAGGGCAGCAGTAACGGCCTCAACCTCCATCCTCATACTAGAAATAGTTGTCCTGTATGCCCCACTTCGCTCTGCAACAACCCTACCATGCGCATAAGCCAAGAAACCCCAGCCGGATTTCTCACCACGTTGAACCGACCCATCAGTATATACGACAACATCATCATCCCTTGCAATATCTTCTATCAGCTGCTTAACTGTGAGATCAGCCTTCATGTTGCCCCAATCTCTACATTCTCTTCCAAGAGTAATGATAACGTTGAGATAGTTCATCATGCCACCATCTGTTGGGATCCATTCTTCCCCTTTTGGTAGAGTCGCAACCGTAGTCACCTGGCCAATTGTTCTCTCAGCCTGGGCCATCCACGACATGCCACGCTTGATTCTCGTGCCCTTAACATCATTAGGGGGGAGCAAGAAAAGAAGATGTTGAAGAATAATATGATAAAGAGGAAGAAGAAGGCGTTGGAGAAGAAGGTGAGGGAGAGACGAAAGAAATTAATAGAAGGTGAGGGAGAGACGAAAGAAATTAATAGAAGGTGAGGGAGAGACAAAAGAAATGAATAGAAGGTGAGGGAGAGACAAAAGAAATTAATAGAAGGTGAGCGAGAGACAAAAGAAATTAATAGAAGGTGAGGGAGAGACAAAAGAAATTAATAGAAGGTGAGGGAGAGACAAAAGAAATTAATAGAAGGTGAGGGAGAGACAAAAGAAATTAATAGAAGGTGAGGGAGAGACAAAAGAAATTAATAGAAGGTGAGGGAGAGACAAAAGAAATTAATAGAAGGTGAGGAAGAGACAAAAGAAAAGGTGAAAGAAAAGTAGGAGAAATGGGAAGAAAATTGTTGCGAAGATAAGGGAAAGAAGGAGAAAGAAAAAGAAGATGATAGAAGAAAGTGAAGGAGACAAGATTGAAGAGAAAGAAATGTAAAGAAAGATATATGTATTTAAAAAGCGCATGGAAGAGAAAAAAGAAGAAGACGAGAGAGTGGGACAACGTGAAGAAGACGAGAGAGTGGGACAACGTGAAGAAGACGAGAGAGTGGGACAACGTGAAGAAGACGAGAGAGTGGGACAACGTGAAGAAGATTTTGAAAAGAAAGTTGAAGAAAAGAAAGAAGAATCTGAAGAAGAAGATGTTAGAGAAGAATATGAGTAAGAGAAGTAAAAAGTTAACTAGTAGAAGCAGAAGCTGGAGTAGAGAAAAAAAAGAAGAGGCAAATAAAGAAGAATATTAAAACGAAGAAGAATGTGAGTAAGAGAAGTAAAAAGAACTAGTAGAAGCAGAAGCTGGAGTAGAAGAAAAAAGAGAGGCAAATGAAGAAGAATATTAAAACGAATAAGAAATGAATGAAGAAGTAGAAGAATATGTGGGAAGTCCCAACTACTGTGTTGCCATGACAATTAGGTCGGTGTAGATGTCATGCTAGTGAAAATAAGAAGAAGAAAACGTTTATTTCAAAAAGTAAATCATCCATATCAAGCTTGGGTAAGATAGATAATGGTCGACAATTTACGTCAGTGTGTTAGAGAAGAGTTCACGACTTCTTCGTTTCAGATGTAGCAAGCGAGTGTGTTAGAGAAGAGTTCACGACTTCTTCGTTTCAGATGTAGCAAGCGAGTGTGTTAGAGAAGAGTTCAAGACTTCTTCGTTTCAGATGTAGCAAGCACTGAGGTTATCTGGAAGAAAGATAGTTACATGTTGAAATCTCAAGAGATTGGTAAATATAAAATGTAAACAAACATACATCTATGGAACAAAAACAAATAAATACTGTGGTCCACACACGTTAAATCTGATTAGTGAGTCGTCTCCCTGTAGAGTTGTGGTTTTAATGTATTTACAATATTTGTCTGGTTTTTTTAATATTGAAACAGTCTTACAGACTTCTATTTGTGCGGTTCCTGATATTTCTTTTTCACTAACAGTATTATAAAATCGTTTTCGAAATTCGTTTCCGTGGGATTTTTGCGAAAGGTAAAAATAGACCTCACCGTTTAGAATGTAATGACAAACTACTGAACGTATGAGTGGTGCCTAGAAAAATCCACGACTCATTTACTGTGGTTGATGGTGATGCCATGTAAAGGATATACTACTATTTTCATTCATTGAAAAATAGCTTTTTATAACATACATGGACAACATAAGTAGAGAAGCAGGAATAGAGAAAGAAAATCATATTTCAGAACTTTTATTTACAGATGACCAAGTACTGATTGCAGAAAATGAAGAATCTCTCCAGAACCATTTGAGTTTAGTTAACATCAAGGGGGAGGAGTACAACATGAAAATAAATATAATAAAGATAGAGACAATGGCAATAAGTAGACAACCAGAAAGCCTTACAATAAAACTCCAGAACGTAGACTTAAAACAAACAAGTGAGGCTAAATACTTAGGAGCAATTTTCACAGCAGATGGAAGTATCGATAGCGAAATCAGCAATCGTTGCACAAAAGCTAATCAAGTACTGGGACAGTTAACACCACTGTTGTTACATAAAGAGATACTGCTAACAACTAAAGCAAATCTCATAAGAACAATTTTCTGGCCAACACTATGTTACCAGTGTCAAACATGGCCAATAACAGCAGCTAATGAGCGGAAAATCATAACGACAGAGATGAGATGTCTTAGAAGAGCTGCAGGTGTGACAATAAGAGACAAAATTAGAAATGAAGAAATCAGAAGGAGACTGGATGTGAAACCAGTTATGCAATTCATAAAAGAACAGCATATTAAATGGTTTGGACACCTGACCAGAATGGCCTGGTATCGCCTACCACAGAGAGCCACAGAGAAAAAGTATAATGAGTACAAAGCAAGAGGAAGACCACGCAAAAGATGGAGCGACGGCATCAAGAACAACCTTACAAACATGAATATCAGCTTACAAAGTGCCTTAAAACAAGCACACACAAGATCACTACGTTTCACCCCCAACACTTCTATAAAGAAGTAAATAGTGGAAGGGAAGAAGAAGAAAAATAGTTAACATCAGTGAGGGAAATGTACAGAAACATACAGATCTGAGGTGGTCAGACCCGTGTGGAGGCTGCGGTAACACTGAGTAAACGGGCGTATGGACGTAGACAAGTCTATTACAGTATTACATGAGAAAGGAAAAATGAAATATTACATATAAAAAATGACAGCACTCGATGTTTCGACCACAGGCCTTTATTAAGAAAACAAACACAAACATCTAATAATAAATAAATTAAAACAAAGTTCTAACTAAAAAACAGGACGACAAGAAATGTACATACGACCTGCTTCCTGGTACCGTGTTTACGTTTGACAATTTCAGTGAATTAACTGATTCAGTCCCGTGGAACACTCTAGTGCACATATTTCTTATCTGCGTGTCCCAAGCGTCTTTTAAAAGACGGCTACTATTGCGTTGAGTTTTATTAATTTTCACTCCGATTGTAGTTTTATATCAACCGGAAACTAAGTAGAAAGGAAGTACTAACGATAACCAAATCACAACATCGTGGTTTTGACTAGAATCAGAAGTGAAACCAAGTTTAATTTTCGTTTTCAAGTTACCCTGTGATTAAAAAATAATGTCTAACAATTCAGAGTCTAGAAATGGTTTGTTATCAGCTCGTTCTGCACGTTTTACAGCTGCAGAAGCGCGAGATTGGTTGCATGAAGATGTAGATACTGATAGTGAAGATAGTGAAGCTTCTGATTCTGATGACACAGAAGTTTGTGATTTAAATACGTCGATTATTAATAATTTAAATAATACTAGTAGTGTTTCCCAACCAGCTGCGAGAGGGCGTTGCCCCAGTCAGGTTCCAGATGGTCGTGTTGCTAATTTGCGAACAGTTAGTAAACCATATATTCCGTCAATATTTTCTTAATTTTTGTGTATTCATAAATGGATTACTTATATAAAGAGAGCAGTTACACTGATTTATTCACCATATTGTTCCTCAAGGCCCTTGGTAAGTTGGATTTTTGTTCTCACAATTTCAATTAATTTTTTATTACATGCTAATATTTGTCATGCACAGTCAACACAACATTATATTTTCGCATACAATAAATATTTTATGAAAGTACAATCATTTATCTTTAATTTGATATATAATAAGTTCAACTTTAAATCACATTTAGAAACAATATTTTAATTTAACTAAAGTATGTGTGCAATATTTTTGAAGCTAAAAATATAATTCCGTCCAGAGGTGAAAAAAACCTGGTACTGAATCAGTTAAACAACCTTGAGTTTCTCTTAAATAAATTACTGTTTGCAGACGTTAAGGCAATTATATCAACAACAGAAGAACGGTTACAACAACACATTAACAGACTTCAGTTAACATGCAATGAATACAATATGAGAATAAACATTACAAAATCGAGGTTATGACATTTGCTAGAGAGGAAATAACTACCAACATCTCCATGGACAAACCTCAATAAAATACACAATTTAAAAACTTCACATACCTGGGGAACAGTTTTTCAGAAACTGGAAGAATAACTAACGAAATCCAACATTAATGCGATAAAACAAATCAAATTATAGGCAAACATGTCATAATGAATACTAAAAGAGCACAGCATGATCTTTCTTCCAACATTATGCTATTAGTGCCAAACCTAGACCCTGACATCAAACAATAGAAGAAAACTAGTCACAACAGAGATGAAGTGTCTACACAGAATGCTGGAAGTAGCAAAAAGAGACTGGCTTAGAAACGAAGACATTTGGAAAAAAGTGGGTACAACATCAGTGCTGAACTTTATCAAGAAACAACAAATTAAATGGTCTCACCACATTAGCAGATTACCGACAGACAGTGCGCCTCAAAGAGCAATGCTACTAAGATACAATAGATACAAGGCAAAAAGTTGTCCACTCAAAAAGTTGACCACATAAATAACAGAGACATTGAAAGACATCAAGTACGCAGCTCCCACCAGTCATCATTTTAGAAATCTGAAATGATCCTGCATCATGACGATGTGAGACTAAATGTGATAGATTTAATATAAAGATAAAGAAAGTGCTCTAGGAGAAACGCCACTATAAAGGTTGGTGGTGTAATTAGCTCACATTTGCTAGACATTATAGTGGTTCACGGTATGGACTGAGTTAAGTACAATTCTGGATACTTGTCCAACCAATCAGACGAGTCATCAGAAGATGACCCTGAACGAGCTGCAGAAACAGGTCCTACTCTATGGGCAGGATTGATTGATTGATTGATAGAACCGTCACCACTGCACATTGGTAAGTAATCATGTGTGCTCTTTCTTACACATAAATATTTCAGCGGCAGTGCACGAACTCCGTAGCACTAGCGAGAAACCCTGAAGTAGTTTTTAAAGGTGGTGAAGATATTTTGTAGAAATTTTATTTATATTCTTTCCTAAGTAATTTTATTTATATTCTTTCCTAAGTAATTTTATTTATATTCTTTCCTAAGTAATTTTATTTATATTCTTTCTTAAGTAATTTTATTTATATTCTTTCTTAAGTAATTTTATTTATATTCTTTCCTAAGTAATTGTATTTATATTCTTTCTTAATGAATTTTATTTATATTCTTTCTTAATGAATTTTATTAATATTCGTTCTTAATGAATTTTATTTATATTCTTTCTTAATGAATTTTATTTATATTCTTTCTTAATGAATTTTATTTATATTCTTTCTTAATGAATTTTATTTATATTCTTTCTTAATGAATTTTATTTATATTCTTTCTTAATGAATTTTATTTATATTCTTTCTTAATGAATTGTATTTATATTCTTTCCTAATGAATTTTGTCCGGGCAGTGGCTTTTCAGCCTACTCTTTTCGATTTTAAACTGCCAAGGGTTCTTTTACGTGCTCAAATTTAACACGATACCTACGTTTTATCATCCGTCTATGATAGGACTAGGAACTCGATCTCACCTACACTGAGATCAGGGATCTCTGGTAAAATATCCTGATGGCTTCACGAGGTAACGAATCGAGTACCTTTGGAACGAGAGGCGAGCACGTAACCTCTACGTCACAGAGACTACAAGATACGAATCTACAACATCACTTAACCTCTACGTCACAGAAACTACAAGATACGAATCTGCAACATCACCTAACCTCTACGTCACAGAGACTACAAGATACGAATCTGCAACATCACTTAACCTCTACGTCACAGAGACTACAAGATACGAATCTGCAACATCACCTAACCTCTACGTCACAGAGACTACAAGATACGAATCTGCAACATCACGTAACCTCTACGTCACAGAGACTACAGGATACGAATCTGCAACATCACCTAACCTCTACGTCACAGAGACTAAAGGATACGAATCTGCAACATAACCTAACTTCTACGTCACAGAGACTACAAGATACGAATCTGCAACATCACCTAACCTCTACGTCACAGAGACTAAAGGATACGAATCTGCAACATAACCTAACTTCTACGTCACAGAGACTAAAGGATACGAATCTGCAACATAACCTAACTTCTACGTCACAGAGACTACAAGATACGAATCTGCAACATCACCTAACCTCTACGTCACAGAGACTAAAGGATACGAATCTGCAACATAACCTAACTTCTACGTCACAGAGACTACAGGATACGAATCTGCAACATCACCTAACCTCTACGTCACAGAGACTAAAGGATACGAATCTGCAACATAACCTAACCTCTACGTCACAGAGACTACAAGATACGAATCTGCAACATCACGTAACCTCTACGTCACAGAGACTACAGGATACGAATCTGCAACATCACCTAACCTCTACGTCACAGAGACTACAGGATACGAATCTGCAACATAACCTAACTTCTACGTCACATAGACTACAAGATACGAATCTGCAACATCACCTAACCTCTACGTCACAGAGACTACAAGATACGAATCTGCAACATCACTTAACCTCTACGTCACAGAGACTACAGGATACCAATCTGCAACATCGAAATTGAAGGGAAAAAAAACAAGATGAAATTCCTGTTAGTCCTGTTGTCCAGTTGGCACCAAAAACGATTTTTAAATCTATTCCAAATACATTTAATTGTATTTCTAATTTTGTAGACGAACTAAATTCTCTGTAATATCCCAGACAATTCTGCAAGCACGTACTAAAAGACCTCATCAGCGATCGGTATAAGAAATAGCTCACACAAATGTAAACACTTTTTAAAAGTTATTATAAGGGAATTTCCTCAATTCTAGTTTTTGTGTGTGTACGTCTTCTTTCGGTTAACTTTCTTGTTGACAATATGGCTGTCGTTGTGTTGCGATCGTGACGTTTACCTGCCTTCAAATCTTCCTCGGGAGAATCGTATTTTGATAGCGGATTAAGACAGTCAGAACAGATTGTAGGGATTGAAGAAAGTGTGAAAGAGAAAAGAGAGAACACGAAAGAGGGAGAGATGATATATTAAAAAGAAGAAGGTATCAGGAGAAAAGTGAGTGAGAAAAGGACGAGTAAAATGAAACGGGGTGAAAAATGTTGTAAACAATAGAACTACTGTTACCTGCCCCGCATGTCGTAAGAGGCGACTGAGGAGGTTGGTAGTGGTGCTAGCTACCCCAACCCGTAAAAAAACCATTAGATAGCTACAGAAAAAAAATAAACAAGAAAATTCATAGCTCGCCGCCAGAGTAAGTAGAAGGACCCCAAGGGGGGAGACAGAATGCAATAAAATGGGGAGAGGGTGGAGAGATACGATGACATTTACAATGAGAAAAGATGACATTTGACAGGTGGGCTTGGAAGGTCTTGGTTGTGGACCTATGTCTCCCTAGGGGCGAAGGGTGAAGAGAAAAATGAAACGAGAGAAATTAAAATAGAGGCATCAGAGAGATAGACAGAAAGATTGACAGAGAAAAGAGATTGATTGATTTGTTGGACCATCACCAATGCACTTCGGTGAGTAATCATGTGTGTTCCGATTTCATTTGACTAATTTACAAAGATCTTAACGGCAGTACGCGAACTCCGTAGCACAGGCGAGGTTCCCGACGAAATCTAGAAGATTGTGAAAATATTTTGTAGAAATTTCTTTTATTTTCCAATTTTCTGAAGAATTTTTCTCTGGTATATACTTTCCACTTGATTTACTCAATTTTGAGCTGTGAATGTCTCTTTTACCCGCTCCACATGAGTACAGGACCTACGTTTTATCGTCCGTCTTCGATAGGACTAGGAAATCGATCTCACCTACACTCAGATCAGGAATCTCTGGAAAAAATATCTCAATGGTTACATGAAGAGTGAACTGAGTACATTTGGAGCGAAAAGCGAGAATCTAACCTCTACACCACAGAGCTACCAAGAAAAAAAAAGTAGAAAATAAAAAAATGGCAAAGTAAAAAGGAGAGAAATGGAAAGAGGAAACGGAAAATGAGATATTAAATCATATCGCTATGCGTAGTCAAGGAGTTGATAGTTGACCTAGCCGATAGAATATATATAATGAAATCGCTTACCGCCCGTGTAGTGCCGGGATACGCAAGGAATACAAAGAATAGAAAGGCTGTGACCTACAAGGAATGTCATAAGCGGCGAATGATGTAAGACCTAGGAAGCTACCTAGTTAATAAAAAGCATCGCAGAAATCGAATATGCTAGCATACATGTTGGCGCATAATTGGCACAACGTACAATCGCTCTTAGGCTCAGATCACATACAAACCCCACATGTAACCTAATAGAACAAATGGCATCAGTTTTGAAATACAAAAATGTCGCCATGAACACTGAAAGAGAATTGTACAACACAAACTTACTTCCAACATTATGCTATCAGTGAAAAAACTGGACGTTGACATCAAACTATAGAAGAAAACTAGTCATGACAGAGATGAAGTCTCTACGCAGAATGCTGGGAGTAACATGAAGAGACCGGTTTAGAAATGAAGACATCAGAAAAAGTGGGTACAACATCAGTGCTGAACTTCATCAAGAAACAACAAATTAAATAGTTCTGCCACATAAGCAGATTACCAACAGACAATCAAAGAGCAATGGTACTCCGATAAAGAGCCTCAAAGAGCAATGGTACTCCGATACAGTGGATACAAATCAAAAGCCGGCGGACGTCAAAAATAACAGGCGCGTCCTATAGGAGACGGACGATAAAACATAGGTCCCGTGTTTAATTTGAGCACGTAAAAGCACCCTTAGCAGCTCAAAATCCAGGGCAGGCTGGAAAGCCACAGCCCGACACAATTTATAAAAACTTCTTACAAAATATTTTTACTATCTGTTAATTTATAGAGGGGAGCCTCGCCTGCGCTACTGAGTTAGTACACTGCATCTTAGATCTTAAAGTGTAAAAAGAGATTGGATTACACATGGTTACACAC
Source organism: Arion vulgaris (assembly GCA_020796225.1). Classification (NCBI taxonomy): domain Eukaryota; kingdom Metazoa; phylum Mollusca; class Gastropoda; order Stylommatophora; family Arionidae; genus Arion; species Arion vulgaris. Next base: position 44,722,285 of record CM036760.1, read on the forward strand.
CCGAAGTGCAATAGTGATGGCATCATAATCAATATCAATCAATCAATCAATCAATCAATCAATCATCAGTCAATATCAATCAATCAATCAGTTCTATTGAATGTTATATCTAAAATTCCTGAAATATTCTCTTCATATCTTGATGTATTGCCCAGTTCTGACATCCATATAAAAAAGTGATCGATATTACTAGCCATGTGTATGTGCGTATCTTTCACATAAAACTCATGTTACTTGACCAAATCACATTTAGCTTCAATATGGCTGCTACTCAGATCAATAACTTGTTGTACAGACACTAGTATGAATATGTATCCATGTCCAGAGTGGAAGTAGTCTGTAGACGAAATGTTGATTTCATTGCACCGGGTTTACCCTATGTAGCTCGGTCCCTCTCGGCAGAAGCAGCACGCCACCTACCTAGAGAACAAAGTGAGAGCTCCATAGCTTCGGTAACTTCTTCTTCTTGCGTGTGCCCGCTATGAATTCAGATGTAGTCAGGGCGCGTGGTATGCTCTTCTGACTGATTTTTGCGTGAATGCTTGGTTTCTTTTTTCCAGTGTTCCCGGCGTTACATGAGTGCATTCTCCGACTTCAACGGTAGCTCCGGTAACCATTCAAACTCTTCGGGGGCAAAAATGCAATCGTGAACAAAATGGGGTTTTTGGTTTTCAAACTCACGACCATCAGAACTTAAGGCAACGACTTGACCACTTGGACACAGATACCTCCAATTATGAGTGTAGGAGATGAGACTGAAACTTGACCACTTGGACACAGATACCTCCAATTATGAGTGTAGGAGATGAGACTGAAACTTGACCACTTGGACACAGATACCTCCAATTATGAGTGTAGGAGATGAGACTGAAACTTGACCACTTGGACACAGATACCTCCAATTATGAGTGTAGTAGATGATACTGAAACTTGACCACTTGGACACAGATACCTCCAATTATGAGTGTAGGAGATGATACTGAAACTTGACCACTTGGACACAGATACCTCCAATTATGAGTGTAGTAGATGATACTGAAACTTGACCACTTGGACACAGATACCTCCAATTATGAGTGTAGTAGATGATACTGAAACTTGACCACTTGGACACAGATACCTCCAATTATGAGTGTAGGAGATGAGACTGAAACTTGACCACTTGGACACAGATACCTCCAATTATGAGTGTAGGAGATGAGACTGAAACTTGACCACTTGGACACAGAAAACCTCCAATATGAGTGTAGTAGGATACTGAAACTTGACCACTTGACACAGATACCTCCAATTATGAGTGTAGTAGATGATACTGAAACTTGACCACTTGGACACAGATACCTCCAATTATGAGTGTAGGAGATGATACTGAAACTTGACCACTTGGACACAGATACCTCCAATTATGAGTGTAGTAGATGATACTGAAACTTGACCACTTGGACACAGATACCTCCAATTATGAGTGTAGGAGATGATACTGAAACTTGACCACTTGGACACAGATACCTCCAATTATGAGTGTAGGAGATGATACTGAAACTTGACCACTTGGACACAGATACCTCCAATTATGAGTGTAGGAGATGATACTGAAACTTGACCACTTGGACACAAATACCTCCAATTATGAGTGTAGTAGATGATACTGAAACTTGACCACTTGGACACAGATACCTCCAATTATGAGTGTAGGAGATGATACTGAAACTTGTAGTAACTGCTAGACATGAACACATTACCATCATCAACATGACTATCATGAACATCAGCATAATCACCATTATCATCATCATGATCGTCCTCTCCACCATCATCCTCCTTCATCAACATCATCACCGTTATCATCACCATCATCCTCACCATCATAATTATCATAACCATAATCATCATCACCTTCATCATCATCACCTTCATCATTATTATCATCGCCTTCATCATTATCACCTTCATCATAATCCTCATCGCCATAATCTTCAGCATCAAAAATATCATCAACATCATCATCCTTAGTATCATTTCTATCATCACCGACATGCCAACCACCACCACCACCACGACCATCATCATCCAACAACATTACCAATTTCTTAGACAGAATACCATTTCTAAAACATAATTATTCCAAACAGAGAGAATTGACACAACATTTCCAACACAACTGCCAGATTCTATTCCATAGAAAGAACGACATTGTAATATATTAAAACTGAGGAGAAAATAGTTCGAGAGCTCTGTGACTGAGACAAGCAATGTATCATTTAGGGGCTTGTTATTTTTTTACAGTCAACTCAATTTATCTTAGCTAGGGTGGTGCGGAAAATTTATCAAGACTAGAGAAAAATTGAATATTTAGCAAGACGAATTGTGCAAGAAATGTAATTTTCTAAGCAAGCCATTTCCATTTTTTTGAAAGAAAGAAAAATTATCATGTTGTTTATTAGCTAAATATGTATCTGGTTTGTTAGTTAGCTTGGTAACTAGTTAGTTAGTTAGCTTGGTAATTAGTTAGTTAGTTAGCTTGGTAACTAGTTAGTCAATCAATTAGTTCTTCTTCTTCATCAAACGCTTCATATCAACCACTTACTAACCACTATTTGCGATTTGTATGTGTTTTGAGCCTAAGAACGATTGTACGCTGTGCCAGTTATCCGCCGAAAAGTAGGCCAGCTCATCCGATTTCTGCGATTCTTTTTATTTACTAGCGTAGCTTTACTAGACTCTTATCTGAGACGTCTCTTGTGACATGCCTTGTAGGTAGCAGTGGTACTATTCTTTGCTTCCTTGCGGGCCCACAACACACGGGCGTGTCAGTTAGTTAGTTAATCAGTCAATTAGTTAGTTAGTTAGTTAGTTAGTTAATCAGTTAGTTAGTTAATCAGTAGTAAGTTTATCAGTTAGTTAGTTAGTTAATCAGTTAGTTAGTTAATCATAATTAGTTAAGTAGTAGTTAATCAGTTAGTTAGTTAATCAGTAGTTATCTAACGTTAGTTAGTTAGTAATCAGTTAGTTAATCAGTCAATTAGTTGTTAGTTAGTTAATGTTAGTTGTTAGTTAGTTATTGAGTTAGTTGTCAGCATTAGGTTAGTTAGTCAAGTAGTTGAGTTAAGTTAATAGTCAAATAGTTTCGCGAATTAATCAGTCAGTTAGTGTACATTGTTAGTCAATCAGTTAGTTAATTGTCATAAGTTAGCTAGTTAGTGTTAAGTTAGTCTGTCCAGTTAGTTAGTAATAGTTAGTTAGTCAAGTCCAGTTATTAGTAGTTATATTAGTCAATCAGTTGTTAGTTAATTAGTCAATCGTTAGTTAATTGTCATCAGTTAGACAGTACGAACTGTTAGTTAATTGTCAGTCAGTTAGTTAGCTAGTTAGTTAATTAATTAGTCAGTTAGTTAGTTAGTCTGTCAGTTAGTTAATTAATTAGTCAATCAGTTAGTCGGACAGTACGAACGTCTTTGATCTTCTTTGATCTTCATTGAACGTCTTTGATCTTCTTTGATCTTCTTTGAACTTTTTAAATCTTCTTTGATCTTCTTTGAACTTTTAAAATCTTCTTTTATCTTCTTTGAACTTCTTTGATCTTCTTTGAAATTTTTAAATCTTCTTTGAACTTCTTTGAACTTCTTTGATTCTAACTTTGAACTTCTTTGAACTTCTTTGATCTTCTTTGAACTTCTTTGAACTTCTTTGATCTTCTTTGATCTTCTTTGATCTTCTTTGATCTTCTTTGAACTTTATCTTTTGAACTTCTTTGATCTTCTTTTTTGAACTTCTTTGAACTTCTTTGATCTTCTTTGATCTTCTTTGAACTTCTTTGATCTAATTTTGAAATAAATAAAGTCTTCTCAACCAAAGTTGAAATAAAGAGATTCGTCTGTAATGTACTTCAAAAGTGATATTTCCTAATTATATTATTTTCCACACTCCTGATGTTTCCTTTAAACTATCAGCGCTGTTTTCCTCCTTCTCACTTGCATTATACCGCTATGATATTAAACAATTACATTTCTGTTTTGTATATCTCCCAAACACCCGTATCTCCTAACTATGATTTCTATCTATATTTAAACCGTTTTATTTTTTAGCTTTTGCGAACGTATCTCTGTTAATTTGTTTCCATGATGTATTTTTAACTTTGTGCTATTACCTTATCTAAAACTTATCTTTTTTTTCTAACGGTTTGTTCAGTTTTCAAGAGATGGAGGTCTTTGTGGTGGAGGTTAGGTGCCTACCTCTCGTTACAAAACTACTCGGTTCGCTCACTTATGTAGCCATCAGGATATTTTGTCAGAGATCACTGTTCTTAGTGTAGGTGAGATCCAGTTCGTAGTCATATCGGAGACGGACGATAAAATGTAGATCCTGTGTTTAAGTTGAGCACGTAAAAGCATCCTTGTTAGTTCAAAAATCGAGAAGAGCAGGCTGGAAAGCCGCTGCCCGGGCAGAATTCATTTGAAAAATAAAACAGACTCCAGCACAATATCTTCACCATCTACTAAATTACAACGAGAACCACCGCCGGTGCAATGAAGTTCATGCACTGTCGCTGAGATCTTCATGTGTAAGAAAGAGATCAGAGCACACATGGTTACTCACCGAAGGGACATGATGATGATCATATCAATAAATCAATCAGTCAAGAATGCAACTAAACCCCACTGTATACAGTCCTCTACAACAGAACATCAGGAAAGAATGCGAGAGGAAGACCACGAAAAGATGATAGATGACATAGCATAATCCTGTCATAAAACAAAAATAATCACCTAAGTCACTAGAGCATTGCAAGACAAAAACAGAAAATTACGATACTGGAAAACAACCAGGTAACAATGTGACGACAAGAAAAAGAAGAAGATGTTAACTGTTAATAATTTCGTAAATGTTAACTATCATGTACGTTAACTCTTTCTTCTCCGAAAAAAACCCCCCACCCACCAAAAAAACCTTCAGCTTTCTTGTTTGTCGACACCTCATTTCGAAATGGCTTCCAGATCCAGAAAAGCAATTTTACACGTTATCTTTTGCCGTCAATAAAATTTCCCTCTGTCATGATATTTTTATATTATGCTTCTTCCTCTTCTTCTTTTTTTTCAAAGTTTCTTGGAAAAGATATTGTCTGTTCTCAGCTGTTTCTTCGTATAATTTTTTTTTGTTTTGTCTTTTCAAATATGCAATCTCTATTTTTACAGATTTATTTTGATGCTTGTTTGCTCACGGCATCGACGTCATTTCATTGTGAGGTGTCCTATATGGGCGCAGTCTTTCTCAATAGACTGTGAGATTGATGTATGATGGGACCAAATTCCCCGATGGAGGACTAGACACAAGCTGCATGGGGGATGTAGTGATCAGCGACTTATGGAAGAAAAGATAAAAAATAAGAAGGTGAAGAAGGTGAAGAAGAAGAAGAGGATGATGAAGAAGAAGAAGAGGAAGATGAAGAAGAAGAAGTAGAAGTAAATGAACAAGAAGAAGATGAATTAGAAAAAGAAGTAGAAGAAGAAAAAGTAGAAGAAGAAGAAAGAGAAGAAGAAGAAGGAAAATATGAAGAAGTAGAAGAAGATGAAGCAGAAGAAGATGAAGTAGAAGAGAGAAAGAAATGAAGCAGAAGAAGATGAAGCAGAAGAAGATGAAGTAGAAGAAGATGAAGCAGAAGAAGATGAAGTAGAAGAAGATGAAGCAGAAGAAGATGAAGCAGAAGAAGATGAAGCAGAAGAAGATGAAGAGAAGAAGATGAAGCAGAAAAGATGAAGCAGAAGAAGATAGAAGTAGAAGAGAGATAAGTAGAAGATAGAGAAGAGAATGTAGAAGAAAATGAAAGACAGTAAGAAGAAGAATAAGAAGTTGAAGAGAAAAGTAGCAAATCAAGAAGAAGAAATAGTAGAAGAAACAATAGAAAAATCATAAGAAGGAGAAGGAGAAGAAATAGAAGAAACAATAGAAAAAAAGAAGAATAGAAGGAGAAGAAAATAGTAGAAGAAACAATAGAAAATCATAAGAAGGAGAAGGAGAAGAAAAAGAAAAAAAGACTACTTCTTATCAGTTTTCTGACTCTAGAATTAACAGTTGACATTTAACCTTGACATCTTAAACAGTAACAGATTCATCATGACCAGAGAAATGTGTTTTAATGTCGGCTTGAAGCTGCTTTAATCAGATTTTTAACTTGAACACTCAAGACAAAAATAGAATTGTCATCAAGCAGTGGACGCATGCAAAATATTAAGCAACTTGCATTTCGTAAAAAAGGTTATTAGTTTATGAATGTGGAAGAGGGCTCGTTGATAGTGAGGGTGATAACACTCTGACCTAGTGATTGATTGATTGATTGATTGATTGATCATCATTGCAATTCGATGAGTAACCATGTGTGCCCCGATCTCTTTCTTACACATGAAGATATCAGCTGCAGAGCACAAACTCCGTAGCACCGTCGAGGGTCTTGATGTAATTTAGAAGATGGCGAAGATTTTTATGTAGAAATTTTATTTTTAATCTGTTCCAATGAATTTTGCCTGGACATCGTCTTTCCTGCTTGCTCTTCTCATTTTAACAGTCAATTGTTCATTTCCTGCTCAAATTGAACACGGGACCTACGTTTTATCATCCATCTCTGATAGGATTAGGAACTGGATCTCATATACACTGAGATCAGGAATCTCTGGGAAAATATCCAGATGGTTCCACAGGGGAGCGAACCTGATACTTTTGTCACAAGAGACGAACACCTAACTTCTACTCTACAAAGACTCCTTCTCTAACCTAGTGGCTACGGGCCATGGGAAGTAGATGCTCGGATCTAGCTAGAAGAAACAGTCTTGGTGTGTACACGGTAAGCGATTGGAACACCTTGATACAAAGACTCATTCTCTAACCTAGTGTCTACGGGCCATGGGAAGTAGGTGCTCGGATCTAGCTAGAAGAAACAGTCTTGGTGTGTACACGGTAAACGATTGGAACACCTTGATACAAAGACTCATTCTCTAACCTAGTGTCTACGGGCCATGGGAAGTAGGTGCTCGGATCTAGCTAGAAGAAACAGTCTTGGTGTGTACACGGTAAGCGATTGGAACACCTTGATACAAATACTCATTCTCTAACATAGTGGCTACGGGCCATGGGAAGTAGGTGCTCGGATCTAGCTAGAAGAAACAGTCTTGTGTACAGGTAATAGATTGGAACACCTTGATACAAAGACTCATTCTCTAACATAGTGCTACGGCCATGGGAAGTAGGTGCTCGGATCAGCTAGAAGAAACAGTCTTGGTGTGTACACGGTAAGCGATTGGAACACCTTGATACAAAGACTCATTCTCTAACATAGTGGCTACGGGCCATGGGAAGTAGGTGCTCGGATCTAGCTAGAAGAAACAGTCTTGGTGTGTACACGGTAAACGATTGGAACACCTTGATACAAAGACTCATTCTCTAACCTAGTGGCTACGGGCCATGGGAAGTAGGTGCTCGGATCAAGCTAGAAGAAACAGTCTTGGTGTGTACACGGTAAGCGATTGGAACACCTTGATACAAAGACTCTTCTCTAACATAGTGGCTACGGCCATGGGAAGTAGGTGCTCGGATCAGCTAGAAGAAACAGTCTTGGTGTGTACACGGTAACATTGGAACACCTTGATACAAAGACTCATTCTCTAACCTAGTGGCTACGGGCCATGGGAAGTAGGTGCTCGGATCTAGCTAGAAGAAACAGTCTTGGTGTGTACACGGTAAACGATTGGAACACCTTGATACAAAGACTCATTCTCTAACCTAGTGGCTACGGGCCATGGGAAGTAGGTGCTCGGATCTAGCTAGAAGAAACAGTCTTGGTGTGTACACGGTAAACGATTGGAACACCTTGATACAAAGACTCTTCTCTAACATAGTGGCTACGGACCATGGGAAGTAGATGCTCGGATCTAGCTAGAAGAAACAGTCTTGGTGTGTACACGGTAAGCAATTGGAACACCTTGATACAAAGACTCATTCTCTAACCTAGTGGCTACGGGCCATGGGAAGTAGGTGCTCGGATCTAGCTAGAAGAAACAGTCTTGGTGTGTACACGGTAAGCGATTGGAACACCTTGATACAAAGACTCTTTCTCTAACCTAGTGGCTACGGGCCATGGGAAGTAGGTGCTCGGATCAAGCTAGAAGAAACAGTCTTGGTGTGTACACGGTAAGCATTGGAACACCTTGATACAAAGACTCATTCTCTAACCTAGTGGCTACGGGCCATGGGAAGTAGGTGCTGGATCAGCTAGAAGAAACAGTCTTGGTGTGTACACGGTAAGCAATTGGAACACCTTGATACAAAGACTCATTCTCTAACATAGTGGCTACGGACCATGGGAAGTAGGTGCTCGGATCCAGCTAGAAGAAACAGTCTTGGTGTGTACACGGTAAGCGATTGGAACACCTTGATTTACTAGGACTCATTCTTTTACATGATGGCTCCAAGCGACACTTGGTAAGTGCTCGATCCTGAACAGTCTTGGTAGTGTGACGTGAGCGTTGAGCACCTTGATACAGCTCCTTCTCAATGTGTAGGCCACCTAGAAGTAGGCCAGGATCAGCTGAAGAAACAGTCTTGATGTTGTGTACAGGTAAGCAATTGGACACCTTGATCCAACAGATCCTTCTCTACACATAGTGAGCTCAGCCATGAAGTAGGTGCTCGGATCTAGCTAGAAGAAACAGTCTTGGTGTGTACACGGTAAGCGATTGGAACACCTTGATACAAAGACTCTTTTCTAACCCTAGTGGCTACGGCCATGGAAGTAGATGCTCGGATCTAGCTAGAAGAAACAGTCTTGGTGTGTACACGGTAAGCAATTGGAACACCTTGATACAAAGACTCATTCTCTAACATAGTGGCTACGGGCCATGGGAAGTAGGTGCTCGGATCTAGCTAGAAGAAACAGTCTTGGTGTGTACACGGTAAGCAATTGGAACACCTTGATACAAAGACTCATTCTCTAACATAGTGGCTACGGGCCATGGGAAGTAGGTGCTCGGATCAAGCTAGAAGAAACAGTCTTGGTGTGTACACGGTAAACGATTGGAACACCTTGATACAAAGACTCATTCTCTAACATAGTGGCTACGGGCCATGGGAAGTAGGTGCTCGGATCCAGCTAGAAGAAACAGTCTTGGTGTGTACACGGTAAACGATTGGAACACCTTGATACAAAGACTCATTCTCTAACATAGTGGCTACGGGCCATGGGAAGTAGGTGCTCGGATCTAGCTAGAAGAAACAGTCTTGGTGTGTACACGGTAAGCAATTGGAACACCTTGATACAAAGACTCATTCTCTAACATAGTGGCTACGGGCCATGGGAAGTAGGTGCTCGGATCCAGTTAGAAGAAACAGTCTTGGTGTGTACACGGTAAACAGATTGGAACACCTTGATACAAAGACTCATTCTCTAACATAGTGGCTAGCGGCCATGGGAAGTAGGTGCTCGGATCAGCTAGAAGAAACAGTCTTGGTGTGTACACGGTAAACGATTGGAACACCTTGATACAAAGACTCATTCTCTAACATAGTGGCTACGGGCCATGGGAAGTAGGTGCTCGGATCCAGCTAGAAGAAACAGTCTTGGTGTGTACACGGTAAGCAATTGGAACACCTTGATACAAAGACTCATTCTCTAACATAGTGGCTACGGGCCATGGGAAGTAGGTGCTCGGATCTAGCTAGAAGAAACAGTCTTGGTGTGTACACGGTAAGCAATTGGAACACCTTGATACAAAGACTCATTCTCTAACATAGTGGCTACGGACCATGGGAAGTAGGTGCTCGGATCTAGCTAGAAGAAACAGTCTTGGTGTGTACACGGTAAACGATTGGAACACCTTGATCCTTTACTTGGGGATCTTCTTCTTCTTCGTCGAACGCTCCATATCGACCACTTGTTAACCACTCTGTCTGATTTGTATGTGATCTGAGCCTAAGAGCGATTGTACGTTGTTCTTGTTATGCACCTACAAGTAGGCCAGCACATCCGATTTCTGCGATGCTTTTTATTGACTAGGTAGCTTCCTAGATCCTACATCAATCGCCTCTTACGACATGCCTTGTAGCTCACATTGTAACTATTCGTTGCTCCACTTGCGAGCCCAGCAGTGTACACGAGCGTATATTTTTGTGGATAAATATAATAAACATGTTTGAGGAGCCTCTGTGTCGTAGAGGTTACGTGCTTACTTCTCGCTGCAAAGGTACTCGGCTCAATCCCTCGTGAAGCCATCGGGGCGCTATTGTTCCAGAGATCCCTGATCTTAGTGTAGGTGAGATCGAGTTCCTAGTCCTAGTAGATACGGATGATAAAACATAGCTCCCGTGTTCAAGCTGATGACATAAACGTAACTGATGACAGTTCACAATCGAGACTGTTCAAGCTGATGACATAAAGACTGTAACTGATGACAGTTCACAATCGAGACTGTTCAAGCTGATGACATAAACGTAACTGTGATAGTTCACAATCGAGACTGTTCAAGCTGATGACATAATAAGGACGTTCAGCTTAGCGTGACATAAACGTAACTGATGACAGTTCACAATCGAGACGATCATGTTAGAAAGCCGCTGCCGGGACCAAATTCATTAGAAAAATGTAGAAAATAAATGTTCTGCAAATATTTTTACAATTTTCTAAATTCATCGGGATTCTCGCCGAGGCTACGGAGTGCATGCACTGCTGTTGAGATTTTATGTGTGCAATAAAGAGATCGGAGCACATATGGTTACTCACCGAAGTGCAATGATTAGGATAATATCAATCAATAAACAGTCTAGATATCCAATATGACCTTCATTATTTGCCCGGCATCTAAATAAAAAAAACTTCTTTTGTAGAATGTTAGAAAACAAATTTAACACATGAATTAACAAGTGCCACAGCATGCGCCTGTTTGTCTGTCCCATTTGGTCATGGGTCGCAGACTGCGCCATGATTTGTTTCATTGTTAAATTAACTATAAATGTGCTTTAACGCATTCTGTTCGTTTATCATCAATACTCGTCGTGCCCAAGTGCACAAAAAGCGGAAACCAGAGTAAGTGATTCGAATCCTGTGTTTGGTCATTTGTTTTTTTCGGTAGCTCTTAATAGTTGCACACTGTCTATTTATTCATTGTTTCCGCTGCTTCCCCAGGGAGGGGGGTTCTTACACAAAAACTCCTTGTTCTCACCAATCAAATCAAGAGTTTTGGGTTATGGTTTTCTCTGTGTCTGTAGCTGTTTGCTTTTCTGCGTGGGGGAGGAGTCGTTGACCCCACAATAAATCCCTCCCAGTTGTTTTTTACCACACGAGAAAATAAACAGTATGTCTACATTTATTCCTGCCCTGAAAGCCACACGGAAGAATGGGGAAGGAGGAGGAGGGATTCTGATCACAGATTTTAAAAAAAATTACGCACTTTGTTATCGCGCTACAATAGCACACCAGGTATATGAGTATTCTCATCAATTAACGACATGGAACTGATACAGTTAATCGTTAGACGCTGTTGGAGATATTCTGAAGGAGATCCAAGCACTTATGTCCAGAATGCAATGTAGATATTCTAAACTGAAAAGTTCGTTAAGTTAACTACAAAATTATACAAATCTGTACATAGCCATTCCAATTGAGAAATTGAAAAGAAATTAATTAGGTCACAATGTACTATTCAATGCGATAGTCAGAGTGGTAGTACGACATCTTTTGAAGCCATTGTCAGAACAGAAAGGATTCACGCCCACTTGAGTCCGGTTGTACAATAGAATTGAATCCTCTCACATGTTATAACATAGAGAATAAAATTACCTTCACCTGCTTTGATAGTTACCTCTACGTTCCGGAACAAAATAAATGAACAAGTGAAAACTCTCAAGGAATCCAATTTGACATTGTTATGGTTTAAAAAACTCATGTGGCAGAATAGTCAAGGAATCTAGTTGTGCATTTAGTATGACAACAAGCAGCATATCAATGGAGGTAATGGCAGTGACTATGGCTGCATTTAGTATGACAACAAGCAGCATATCAATGGAGGTAATGGCAGTGACTATGGCTGCATTTAGTATGACAACAAGCAGCATATCAATGGAGGTAATGGCAGTGACTATGGCTGCATTTAGTATGACAACAAGCAGCATATCAATGGAGGTAATGGCGGTGACTATGGCAGTTCTCTTGTTGGAGTCACAAAACTACACTCATATGTGCATTCTGAGTTTTTAGTTTGAGATAATTCTATTTCCTCCTGTGCCGCAGTAGCGTAGCTGTCAGTTTCCGATCGAACGGCCCCCAGGTCGACCCAGCCTCAATTGAGTACCAGGAAAAACTCTGCGAAGTAAAGCGAGATGTTCACCACATCACCCATCGTGTGCCGACGGTCAATGAAAAATACGAAACTAACTGTATGTTGCTCTATATACTACATGGTATTAAAAGGTTCTTTACTTTTACTTTTTTACTTACCGTTCTCTAATCCACCCTTTGTTTTTTTTTTTAATTGAAGAAATCGTCGGCATCTCAACTATGACACCCTATGTATAAAATCTGCTTGCAAGCCACCATTTTATCCATCAAACATCACATATCTACGCACACACAGACAAACATAACGCGACTACATTTCATTGGGATAAAATTGTGTGGTCATCATCATCTGTGATGGACGAGCATCATCATCATCATCTGTGATGGACGAGCATCATCATCATCATCTGTGATGGATGAGCATCATCATCATCAATGTAATTAATATATCTTGGAATGAAGGTGATATATTCATGAGAAATATTTCGAACAGAGAATTAATCAATCTCTGCCATAATAAAACAGAAATGGGTAAATCTAGTAATTGATGTAGGCATTAATGAACATTGATGGCAACTAACTCATCGATGGATGAGATCTATTGAACACATTTTTCAACCACAACTTTCAAATAAATGTCTGCTGCTATTTTGGTGAAATCAATAATTTCCATCAGATATTTCATGCACCAGGTTTCTCCAGACTGATAGTAGGGGTTAGTATATGAGGTCAAGGGTATTTGTACCTGGACATAATGGAGTACAGACAGAGTATATAGGTTTGTGTGTTGTTTTAGATTGTCCTCACTTATAGCTTGACCATCTGAGGGAGGACAGAGGTGGGGGAGGAGAAAGACTTACAGGTCAAAGTTCGTTCATATCATACAAAATGTTATAATATCATCTACTGATGGATGTTAGATGTTGGATGTTAGATGTTGGATGTTGAATGTTAGATGTTGGATGTTAGATGTTGGATGTTACATGTTGGATGTTATATGTTGGATGTTAGATGTTGGATGTTAGATGTTGGATGTTAGATGTTGGATGTTAGATGTTAGATGTTGGGTGTTAGATGTTGGATGTCGCTGTACAGTGCCGGGGCCCGCAAGGGAAGCAAAGAATTGTACCACTGCGACCTACAAGGCATATTGTAGGAGGCGACTGATGTAGGACCTAGGAAAGCTATCCTAGTAAATATAAAAAGTGTCGCAGAAATCGGATGAGCTGACCTACTTGTAGGTGCATAACTAGTACAACATACAATCCTCATAACCTCAGATCACATACAGATCACATACAGATCACATACAGATCACATACAGATCACATACAGATCACATACAGATCACATACAGATCACACACAGATCACATACAGATCACATACAGATCACATACAGATCACATACAGATCACATACAGATCACATACAGATCACATACAGATCACATACAGATCACACACAGATCACATACAGATCACACACAGATCACATACAAATCACACACAGATCACATACAGATCACATACAGATCACATACAGATCACATACAGATCACATACAAATCACACACAGATCACATACAGATCACACACAGATCACATACAGATGACATACAGATCACACATAATGGTTAACAAGTGATCGATATGGAGCGTTCCAAGTAGAAGAAGATTCATCTACTATATATATATAAAAATGAATGTTTGTCTGTTTGTGACCTATAGACTCGAAAAATACTGAACATATTTTTAGCTGAAATTTACAGGATATGTTTGTTTTGATGTCGGGATGCTACCTGTCATAGTTTGAAATAGGTAGCGCTGAAGATTTTCGAGAAAAAAATTAAAAATCTGCAGAAACATTAATTTACACAAGTTTCTAGATTCGATGACGTATGTTTTAAAACTATGGAGACCTCGATCTCTTTCATAGCATAAAATAATCGTTTCAAGGCAATTTTACAAACAAGCTGAAGTTTAAATACGCAATCCAGGTTTGTTTCTTCATAGGATTTCTACTCATTTCGAATCATGATAAGAGAAATATCAACTGGGACGCGATATTAGTAGCAATGAAACAGTATGTCAACTGGGACACGACATTAGTATCAATGAAGCAGTATGTCAACTGGGACGCGACATTAGTAGCAATAAAGCAGTATATCAACTGGGACGCAAAATTAGTAGCAATGAAGCAGTATATCAACTGGGACGCGACATTAGTAGCAATGAAGCAGTATATCGACTGGGGCGCGACATTAGTAGCAATGAAGCAGTATATCAACTGGGACGCGAAATTAGTAGCAATGAAGCAGTATATCAACTGGGACGCGAAATTAGTAGCAATGAAGCAGTATATCAACTGGGACGCGAAATTAGTAGCAATGAAGCAGTATATCAACTGGGACGCGAAATTAGTAGCAATGAAGCAGTATATCGACTGGGACGTAATTCAATTTTATGTTGGAGGCGTAGCGACGCGCGCAGGGTACAGCTAGTATCCTATAAAGTGTTATCCCAACACCTACTTATTGATTGATTGATTGATTGATTGATTAATAGCACCATCATCACTGAATTTCAGTGAGTAACAATGTGTGCTTCGATCTCTTTCTTACACAGAAAGATCTCCGCAGCAATCCACGAAGTATGTAGCACCGGCGAGGTTCCCCGATGTAATTTTGAAGATGGTAGAGATATTTTGTAGGAATTTTATTGTTAATTCTTTGTAATTTAATTTGACCCGGGAAGCGGATTACCAGCCTGCACTTCTTGATTTTGAACGGCCAATGATTCATGTACGTGCTCAATTTGAACACGGGACTTACGTTTTGTAGCCCGTCTTCGATAGGACTAGGAACTCGATCTCACCTACGCTGAAATAAGGGGTCTCAGATAAAACATGCAAATTGCTCCACGAGGGAACGAACCGAGTAGCTTGGAACGAGAGGCCAACACCTAACCTCTACACTACAGAGACTTCATTACTGCTAGATGTTGAGTGTTATCATATCATCTAGTGTTAGATGATGGATGTTGAATGTTGGATGTTATATGTTGGATGTTGAATGTTATATGTTGAATGTTGGATGTTGAATGTTGGATGTTATATGTTGGATGTTGAATGTTGGATGTTATATGTTGGTTGTTATATGTTGAATGTTGGATGTTATATGTTGGATGTTGAATGTTGGATGTTATATGTTGGTTGTTATATGTTGAATGTTGGATGTTATATGTTGAATGTTGAATGTTATATGTTGAATGTTGAATGTTGGATGTTATATGTTGGATGTTGAATGTTGGATGTTATATGTTGTTGTTGAATGTTGATGTTATATGTTGAATGTTGATGTTATATGTTGAATGTTGGATGTTATATGTTGGTTGTTATATGTTGAATGTTGGATATTATATGTTGAATGTTGGATATTGAATGTTGGATGTTATATTTGATGTTGAATGTTGATGTTATATGATGTTGAATGTTGGATGTTATATGTTGGATGTTGAATGTTGGATGTTATATGTTGGTTGTTGATATTATATGTTGAATGTTGGATGTTATATGATTTGAATGTTGGATGTTGAATGTTGATGTTGGATGTTATATGTTGAATGTTGGATGTTATATATGTTAATGTTGGATGTTATATGTTGAATGTTGATGTTATATGTTGAATGTTGATGTTATATGTTGAATGTTGGATGTTATATGTTGAATGTTGGATGTTATAAGTTGAATGTTGGATGTTGATGTTTATGTTGATGTTATATGTTGGATGTTGATATTATATGTTGAATGTTGGATATATATATGTTGAATGTTGGATTTAATGTGAGTTGGATTATATGTGATGGGAGTTGATGTTATATGAGTTGAATGTTGGATGTTATATTGATGTTGAATGTTGGATGTTATATGTTGATTGAATATATGTTGAATGTTGATGTTATATGTGAATGTTGATATTGATTGATTATGTTATATGTTGAATGTTGGATGTATATGTTGAATGTTGGATGTATATGTGAATGTTGATGTTATAGTGAATGGATGTTATAGTTGAATGTTGATGTTATATGTTGAATGTTGATGTTATAAGTTGAATGTTGGATGTTATATTTGAATTGATGATATTGAATGTGGATGTTATATGAATGTTGGATGTTATATGTTGATGTTATATTGATGTTATATGTATTGAATGTTGATGAATTGGATTTTGAAATATTATCGTATCATGTTTCTGTTTTCTAGATCAGATGAGATCAAGTTGCATCATCATAATGACAGTTCAGAAAGCAATGGCGAAACCACTGAACGTATAAGTAGTGCCTAGGAAATCGACGACTCTTTCCTGTTGATGGGACGTCATTCAACGATATCTAAATTGATAAATCTATTCCTTCTCAAACTTGATAATCTATTCCTTCTCAAACTTGGATAATTCTATTCCTTCTCAAACTTGGATAAATCTAAGATATTCCTTCTCAAACTTGGATAAATCTATTCCTTCTCAAACTTGGATAAATCTAAGATGTTCCTTCTCAAACTTGGATAAATCTATTCCTTCTCAAACTTGGATAAATCTATTCCTTCTCAAACTTGGATAAATCTAAGATATTCCTTCTCAAACTTGGATAAATCTATTCCTTCTCAAACTTGGATAAATCTATTCCTTCTCAAACTTGGATAAATCTATTCCTTCTCAAACTTGGATAATTCTAAGATATTCCTTCTCAAACTTGGATAAATCTAAGATATTCCTTCTCAAACTTGGATAAATCTAAGATATTCCTTTTCAAACTTGGATAAATCTAAGATATTCCTTCTCAAACTTGGATAAATCTATTCCTTCTCAAACTTGGATAATTCTATTCCTTCTCAAACTTGGATAATTCTAAGATATTCCTTCCCAAACTTGGATAAATCTATTCCTTCTCAAACTTGGATAAATCTATTCCTTCTCAAACTTGGATAAATCTATTCCTTCTCAAACTTGGATAAATCTAAGATGTTCCTTCTCAAACTTGGATAAATCTATTCCTTCTCAAACTTGGATAAATCTAAGATGTTCCTTCTCAAACTTGGATAAATCTAAGATATTCCTTCTCAAACTTGGATAAATCTATTCCTTCTCAAACTTGGATAAATCTATTCCTTCTCAAACTTGGATAAATCTATTCCTTCTCAAACTTGGATAAATCTATTCCTTCTCAAACTTGGATAAATCTAAGATATTCCTTCTCAAACTTGGATAAATCTAAGATATTCCTTCTCAAACTTGGATAAATCTAATACCCAAATAATTGTCTACAAGTTTCCTAATGTCTTCATGAAATTATTTCATTTGTTAATTCAAAGTAGTTTGAAATGAGATTATCAATTGCTAAAGTGATGGAAGGGATGACATGTTGGAAGATGAGAAGACAAAGAGAAATGACAAGATATGAGTTATAGAGTTAGAACATGGGGCAAAAAATAAAGACGAGTTCGAACCTGGGCAAGAAATATACACAAGGAATGATATATGAGTTCAGTGAAAGAGAAACGGAGATGGGAGATTTAGAAGAAAGAAGAGGGATGGAGGTTTAGGAGAATGAAGTGAGATGGAGATTTAGGAGAAGGAAGGGAGATTGGAGATTTAGGAGAAGGAAGTGAGATGGGAGATTTAAATGAAGGAAGGGAGATTGGAGATTTAGGAGAAGGAAGTGAGATGGGAGATTTAAATGAGGAAGGAGATGTGAGATTTAGGTGAAGGAAGGGAGATGTGAGAGTTAAATGAAGGAAGGAGATGTGGAGATTTAGATGAAGGAAGGAAATGTGACATATAGATGAAGGAAAGAGAAATGTGACATATAGGTGAAGGAAGGAAATGTGACATATAGATGAAGGAAGAGAAATGTGACATATAGATGAAAGGAAGAAATGTGACATATAGATGAAGGAAGGAAATGTTGACATATAGATGAAGGAAGGAAATGATGACATATAGGTGAAGGAATAGAAATGTGACATATAGATGAAGGAAGAGAAATGTGACATATAGATGAAAGGAAAGGGAAATGTGACATATAGATGAAGGAAGGAAATGTGACATATAGATGAAGGAAGGAGATGAAAGATTTAGGAGAGGAAGGGAGATGTGAGATTTAGGTGAAGGAAGGGATATGTGCAATTTAAGAAATGTTCAGCCATTCTTTCTAAATCATCAGATCTTATGAAAATATCGCAAAAATCGTAGCATATCCTAAAGGACGTAGCCATCAACCACAGTAAATGAGTCGTTGATTTTCTAGGCACCACTTATACGTTCAGTAGTTTGCCATTGCTTTCTGAACGGTGAGATCTTTTTTTACCTTTTGTAAAAATCCCACGGAAACGATTTGCTTCCAAACTTGCCCACCGTGGGTTTGAACCAGGTACGCTTGGGTTCGTGATCGAGCTCTCTGTCGCTTGAGCTACAGACGCTCAGATCTTATAGTAAAGTAAAAATAAGTAAATAAATCATTGTTATACCACGTGGTATATATGATATTATGATGTTAGGCCCGTATTTATCATTGTTATACTACGTGGTATATATGATAGTATGATGTTAGACCCGTATTTATCATTGCCTGTCAGTACAGGATGAGTGGTCAACATTACGTTAGCTGCCTTTACTTCCAAGTGCTTGTTCTGGTGTCCAATTGAGACTGGGTCAACTTGAGAGCCGTTACGGTCGAAAACAAATTCCTGGTTCAGACTGGTTCATTATATTTCGTCAACATACCAGACACTGCAGACTCAACAGACACTTACAAAGACTAGAAATAAGATAAACAGCTTTCTGCCAGTGTCATCAGTCGGAACAGATACCGGAGCATATCCTACAAGACTGTCCTCTCCTGTGTGAGCTGAGAAGCAGCATGTGGCTACACCGAGGTGACATAAATGCTAAACTTTGGGGAAACCTGACAGACCTGAAGCTGACTGCCCAGTTTTTAGTCCACAGTAAATTAAGCGCATGACCAGAGATCGCTGAAGAAGGAAACCTGACGATGGCTGTCCTGTTTGTGGTTCACAGTAAACTAGGTGCATGGTCTGAGATCGCTGAAGAAGAAAACCTGACAGACCTGAAGCTGACTGCCCAGTTTTAGTTCACAGTAAATAAGCGCATGACCAGAGATCGCTGAAGAAGGAAACCTGACGATGGCTGTCCTGTTTTATTTTGGTTCTTCAAATTTAAACTAGGTGCATGGTCTGAGATCGCTGAAAAAAATCCTGACAGACCTGAACTGACTGCCCAGTTTGTGGTTCACAGTAAACTAAACCCATGACCAGAGATCGCTGAAGAAGAAGAATACACCGGGAAACCCCCCCACCCCCATTCGCACCAAACAAAATGTATCCCATAATTTCATCATTTATTAACTTTCTTCTTTTCTGAATTATATTTTTGGCTGCAATTGTTCAATAATCAATTAATTTCTCTTTTTATCAATTGTAACATTTTAATCAAATTATCTCAATAACCAATTTATTCTTTTCAACAAAGGTCGTTCAGGTCAGGTTCCTTCTCTCCGCAAGTTTCTTTATAATCAATTTATTTTTCTCAACGTTCGTATCAATAAATATCCTTATAATCAAATGATCCCTCTCTAAGCGCATGACCATAGATCGCTGAAGAGTAAGGACAAGAAGAAGAAGAAGAAGAAAGTTCTATTTTAAAAGTGTACCAGTTATGTTTTACAAAGAATTTTACACAACTACCATTAAATGGTAGTGTGGTCTTTATATTATCTATCCATCTTTTTCTTGGTCTTCCCTTGACTCTAGTACCTGATCTCTTTTATTGTATGCTGTTATTGATGGTTGGTTGTATTCCATTTGAGCATTTAATGAAAATGGAATACAACCAACTACCACTAACAGCATACAATAAAAAGAGATCAGGTACTAGAAGTCAAGGAAGACCAAGAAAAAGATGGATAGACAATATCAATAACACAATAAATAAACACGGATATAACACAAATAGGGCTGATCTCATCTGACTCTGGAACGCAAATTAAAGCTCCCACTCCTACACTTAACGGCAAGACTGGACAAGCAATACCATCATCCGTCTGGGGAAAGGCACTAGAGAGACCTTCAAATAGTTTATGTAAATAATCCTTTTTTAAATATTACATTTTGGCACGAGATTTACCTTTTCGGAAAAGTGGTACTGTTCAAACGGTTTATCAGGTAGCTTACCACACTTTAAGACTTGACTTATTCCTCTCCGCTCCTCGTGGAGCATAGGGCCTCAACAGTTGTTCGCCACTTTTCTCGGTCTCTTTATGGTCTCCCAAGTTGGTCTCCCGAGTGTTTTCTTTATGGTCTCCCAAGTTGGTCGAGCACTATTTAGTTCCTCGAGAAGACTTTGTCTCCAAGTCTGTTTATGGCATCCTTTTGTTCGTTTTCCTTGCGGGTTTCACTCAAGTGCTTGTCTAGTGACACTCGACTGAGTCTTTCGTAGGGTATATCCGACCCATCGCTATTTTCTCCTCTTGACCTGGGTCATCGTGCTGGGTATTCCAGGTTGGAGGTTGTGCGACGGGTTAACTATCCATCCATTTAAAAATGAACGCAGTTACAGAAAACAAACACAAATTGTATTATAACAGTTGAACAAATTACTTCAACAGATTTGAAGCTTCCTCTTTTAAAACTCGTTAAATTATCCATGTTATGCTTCCATATGTTATCAAAAGAAAAATTCATTTCCTCAAAAATGTGGCTTTGATTATCTACTCTGTCTTAGGACTTATGTTTTTGGAGGAACATAGAAAACAAATTAAAACCTGCTGAAGAATATTTGTGTCGGCAGTGGAAACTCAAGTGTAAATGTCTGGCATCATGTTCCGGTGTTTAGCTACCAGGTGTAAGATAATTATTGCAAGTCGTGGCTGTAGTATTAAATAGATAAGAATTTTACAAAGTGATAATAAGTCTTACTGTTATCTTCTTTATCTTTCTTGACTATAATCTTGTTTTTGGCTCATAGGGTAAGGATAAGAAGAGATTTCTAGAGCAGGTTTTTGTTTGCGCTTCTTTAATCATGTTTTATCTCACAAAGTCAGGATAAGAAGAGATTTCTAGAACAGATTTTTGTGTGCGCTTCTTTAATCATGTTTTATCTCACAAAGTCAGGATAAGAAGAGATTTCTAGAACGGGCTTTTGTGTGCGCTTGTCTAATCGTGTTTTGTCTCACAACGTCAATATAAGAACGATTTCTAGAACAGGCGTTTGAGAGCGATTCATAAACAGTGTTTTTTTGCTACCTCTTTTATTTCTGAGGTCTACCGTTTGCATGGACTGTCTTTTGCTTTGCTTATCCACTATATATGCTCTTTGTATCCACTATATCTGATATATAGCATTGCACTTTGATGCGCACATCTTCTTTTTCTTCGATCTTCTCCTCCTTCTTGCGTTCGTTCTTTACGACCAATTTTAATCACTCTTTGTGATATGTTTGATCTTTGTCAAGAACGTGTATACGTTGCACATTGGTTTGTAGGCCCCTAAACGCATAGATTCTTACACGTTTAGGACATGTACATCCGATTTCAGCCAAATCTCCTTATTCTCTTCGATCATTTACTTCTTTATAGAGGAGGGGCGGAAGGGATGTAGTGATCTTGTGTGTGCTTGTCTTAAGGCACTTTGTAAGCTGATATTCATTTTCGTAAGGTTGTTCTTGATGCCGTCACACTCGCCCGAGCGGTTACCGGAGCCAAAATTTGGGGTGTAAAGAATAGAACCACCGTTACCTGCCACGCATGTCGTAAGATGCGACTAAGGAGGTTTGGCTGAAATCGGCTGTACGTGTCCTAAATGTGTAGAAGTATATGCGTTTAGTGGCCTACCAAACCAATGTGCAACGTATACACGTTCTTGACAAAGATCAAACATATCACAAAGAGTGATTAAAATTGATCGCAAAGAACGAACGCAAAGAAGAAGAAGATGCCATCGCTCCATCTTTTTCGTGGTCTTCCTCTTGCTTTGTATTTAGTATCCCTATCCTAGTTCGATCTTTCGTGAACGTGGATCGCTTACTACAACATTTCCTGTTATCTACTTGGGCCTTCCCTTTGTGTGGCAAATAATATCTTCTATCGGCTTGCCGGTCCTGTCGTAGATTCATTTCTAACTGCACACTTTTGTTACCTAACACTAAGATAACTTTCAAACACATTTTAACGCTTTTTGTCACTAACACATCCCGGAATGTTAATATGTACATGAATTTCATCTTGCACACTGTCAGATGATAATCTGCTTATGTGGCCGAACCATTTAATTTGTTGTTTCTTGATGAAGTTTAGTAATGATGTTTTAGTCACATTTCTCTTGATGTCTTCATTTCTAAACTGATATCTTCTTGATACTCCCAGCATTCTGTGTAGACACTTCATTTTTGTCGTGACTCGTTTTTTCTCTATCATGTGATGTCAGTGTCCAGGTTTGCCAATGATAGCAAATGCTGGGAGAAAGATTGTGTTGTACAATGCTCTTTTAGTGTTCATGGTGAGGTGTTAGTAATACCAGGTATTTTTGGTGAAAGTTGCAGTACGATGCAGACCTACAAGGCATGGCGTAAGAGACGACTGAGGTAGGGGCCTAGGGACGCTACCCTAGTAAATAAAAATCGTCGCAGAAATCGGGTGTGCTGGCCTACTTGTAGTCGCATAACTGCAAAGTACAATCGCTTTTAGACTTAGATCACATACAAATCAGAAAGAATGATTAACAAGTGGTCGATATGGAGCGTTCGAAGTAGAAGAAGAAGAAGCTGCATCTTCTTGTTCTACTTTGTAAAACAACATTACTTTGTTTTTAACTTGTTTCGCCGTTGACAATTTTTATTCACAAAACAGGAAATTTACACGAATAACTAAACAAATGTTTACAAAGAACTCGTACATAGGACTTGTTTACTTCACTTAAACAAAAGTTTCCTTTTCAAAATGAATGCCAAAAAAGTTGTGTTTTTAACATAATTGATTATCTCTGAATGTCATGGACGAAAGATCGGATTGAATTTTGGGTAACGAAATACCGTTATATTGTTTTTGCTTTTCATCTTCTCTTGTTGCCAATGGAATTTAAACAACAAAAAATGAGAACTTTAAGAAAAGGAATTTTCTAAATTTATTTAACCCAGAATTTGAAAATAAAATCAGTACCGGTTAAAAGAAAAGGATTTAGTAACAATAAACATCAAAAGTGCAATAAATAAATAGAAATATAATAATAATTCCTCTCGTACCGTTATACGTTACATAGGGCCTGCAAGTAATTTCTCCATACCGCTCTATCCTGGGCAACTCGCTCAATCTCCTCCATGGAACTGAGATCGATATTTCTTGTCTCTCTCAGCAAAGTTCGTTTCAGGGTCTCCTTAGGTCGACCTTTCTTTCTTGAACCCTTTGCATCCCACTTCAATGCCTGCTTTGATATTCGTTGATTATTTCTCCTCAAGGTGTGCCCAACATATCTCATCTTCTCTTTCTTATAACAGTTGTCACTAGTGGTTGATCAGACATATCTCTGATTTCATCACTTCTCCTGAATTCATTCCATTTTATATTCATTATTTTTCGCAGACATCTATTTTCAAATGTATTCAACTTGCTTTCTATATCTTTAGTCATTTTCCAACTCTCGCTGGCATATGTTAGGATTGATACAACATTTGAATTGAAAATTCGTAATTTAGTTTTAATACTATATAACTTGCAGTTCCATATTTTATTTAGACTCTTAAAAGCTGATGTTGCTTTGCCAATTCGTATCATAATTTCTTTTTAACATTTCCTGTGCATTCAAAATTGCTACCTAAATAGGTGAACTGCTCTGTTATTTTTATCATTTTAGATTCCAGTGTGATATCTGCATTAATTGCCGTATGTGTCTTCATTATATTTGTTTTTTCATAGCTTATCTGCAGTCCAACTTTTGATGCTATAGATGACAAGTTGTCTGTTTTTCTTTGCTTGTCTTGGTTGTTTCTACTTAACAAGGCAATATCATCTGCAAAATCCAAATCTTCTAGTTGACTATTTTCTACACAATCGATGCCAGTTTCGCCCCTGCAACATTTTCACATCACCCATTCAATGGCCACTCCAAACAATAACGGAGATAGAAATATAATTTGTAATAATTAGGATTGTTTCATAGCGAAGTTAGTCTAAAAAAAGATACAAAACATAACTACATGGACAATAACATAACTACATGGACAATAACATAACTACATGGACAATAACATAACTACATGGACAATAACATAACTACATGGACAATAACATAACTACATGGACAATAACATAACTACATGACAATAACAAACTACATGGACAAAACATAACTACATGGACAATGAGCAAAACACAGTCGCAAAAACATAACTACATGGACAATGAGCAAAGCACAGTCGAAAAAACATAACTACATGGACAATGAGCAAAGCACAGTCGCAAAAACATAACTACATGTGAAATGGGATGCCTATGAAAAGTTACCAGCAACACCAGAAAAGATAGTTACCAACATCACTATAATAAAGAAAGTTGGCACAGAACCTTACTTGAATTGCATTGAGAAACAAAGAATAAAGTTGTTTGGCTACTTAATAAGAATGCAACAAAAGCTCCACAGTATACAGAAGAGTCTTCTGCAACAGAATATCAGTAAAGAAGGCGCGAGGAAGACCACGAAAAAGATGGTTAGATGGCGTAGTAGAATCCTGTTAAAGAGCAAAAATAACTACCGCCCACGCCACCAGAACAGTGCAAAACAAAAACAGAAATCACAACATTGGGCAACAATCAGGTAACAGCGTGACGACACCGGGCAACAATCCGGTAACAGTGTGACGACACCGGGCAACAACCCGGTAACAGTATGACGACAAAAGAAGAAGAAGATAATGTGAATTGAAAACACCATGTGGTAGTGACCAGGTATCGGTAAAATTCCAGGGTTCGGAGCCAGCTATTGCTAAATTCTCTCTCTATGAACGAGGTACGTCGTTGAACTACATGAGACCTTGATCCTTGACTTCTTCTTCTTTTGATGTCACACTTTACTCTGTTGTTTTCCAGTGTCATGGTTTTCTGTTTTTCTCTTGCATTGCTCTAATTCAACGGTTCTCAAACTTTGCATTACCACGGATTCCCTTTTTAAATACATTTTGCTGCCACGGACCGCCAAAAGTTTCTATATAGGAAAAATCTTCTAGCAATGGAGTTATTATTACACAACACCAATAGTCAAGCTGACTTAGTTCTTAGACTGCGGGAAACTTTAAATGATCTTTCATTTTAACCTGTCATAAATTTAAACTCCGGTCTGGCAGCGGATCAAGTTTACCACTGTTTTTATACATGCTTTTAAAATTTATTTTTCTGTTTGAAATATCAAAGAACATAATATTTTTTCGAACGTTTGAAGACCCCTGTGAGTACCCGCAGATCCCAGTTTGGGAAGTGCTGCTCTAATTATATGTCGCTCTCTTCATAAACTCTTCATTTGTGACTATATCATGGCATACCATGTCTTCTACTGATTTCTATCTTTACAGAAATGCTATTGTGAAACATTTATTTAGCTTGTTCTATCCAAAGTCCGTTTAAAAACCTCAAATACTATTTTTGGTAATTAACCTTTTTTAAAGCGAAATAATTGTTCGTGCAAATCGAAGCTGGTTGATGTGATGAATACAGCTGCGGAGGGTTGTGAATGCTGTAATTGTTCTGCAACTAACCTGATCATAATGTATTTATAAATCATCTATTATTTGTCCGTGAAGGTGACGTGAAACTTTCTATGGGGCAGCAACAAAGACCAAACATGTCAACTGGAACGAAAAATTGATCTATCGATCCACATGACCGATTTAATCAATAAGTGAAGTGTTTATTTTTAGTGTACGATATGTATCTTGTTGGTTTATCTATCAATGTTCTTATTACTGTTGGCTATAATCTTCTCGCTGTTGTTGGCTAATCTTCTTGTTACTGTTGGCTATAATCTTCTCGCTGTTGTTGGCTCATGTTTTTCTTACTGTGTTTCCAATGTTCTCGCTGTTGTTGGCTAATCTTCTTGTTACTGTTGGCTATAATCTTCTCATTGTTGTTGGCTAATCTTCTTGTTTATGCGAGCTAATGGTAATGTTTGTGTTAAAGCAAGAGTTGAAAGGTTGGACAAGACTTGGTGAAGAACAGAGTAAGATAATACAGATTAGACAAGACTTGGCGAAGAACAGAGTAAGATAGATACAGATTGAGACAAGACTTGGCGAAGAACAGAGTAAGATAGTACAGATTGGACAAGACTTGACGAAGAACAGAGTAAGATAGTACAGATTGGACAAGACTTGGCGAAGAACAGAGTAAGATATACAG
This sequence comes from Arion vulgaris, assembly GCA_020796225.1. Taxonomy (NCBI): domain Eukaryota; kingdom Metazoa; phylum Mollusca; class Gastropoda; order Stylommatophora; family Arionidae; genus Arion; species Arion vulgaris. The sequence goes on from CM036760.1 coordinate 44,749,057, forward strand.
ATTGACAAGACTTGACGAAGAACAGAGATAGTACAGATTAGACAAGACTTGGCGAAGAACAGAGTAAGATAGTACAGATTGGACAAGACTTGACGAAGAACAGAGTAAGATAGTACAGATTGGACAAGACTTGGCGAAGAACAGAGTAAGATAGTACAGATTGGACAAGACTTGACGAAGAACAGAGTAAGATAGTACAGATTGGACAAGACTTGGCGGGCAAGAAACAGATGACAGATGTAAAAAGCAGATTGGACAAGACTTGACGAAGAACAGATAGTACAGATTGGACAAGACTTGACGAAGAACAGAGTAAGATAGTACAGATTGGACAAGACTTGGCGAAGAACAGAGTAAGAGAAGAGAGGTTAGACAGGACATGCGAGGAAGAAATTATGAGCAGAGATGTTAGTATACTGTCCTGTATACTTAATTCTGCTCTCCGACGACCCAACCATGCACAGTAGCTAAGAAACCCTTGAGTGACCTCACACCACGAAGAACTTAACCATCAATAAACAAGTTCACAATTCAGTAAAACAAGGGATGCATTCTTGCATTTAAAGACACCACTCAGCTAGAACTATGCCGCAGTGTCTGATAAATATATCACGGTCTATTTGTAACGATATACTCATGGAACGGAACTGAGACAAGTATATCAATTTCAATACCTTCAAATACCACGGAGTCCTGGTAACATCAGATGGTAGATACAGATAAGAAATAAAGAACAGAATAGGGCAGACCAAAGCAATGTTCCAGAAAATGAGAAGCATTATATCAACAAGTCACTGTCAATTGAGATCAGAATGAGAGTCATTCAGTGCTACATAGAACTACAGTAGTCATATGCTTGTTTCAAAGATTAAGCCATGCATGTTTAAGTTCACACTGTCTCACGGTGAAACCACGAATGGCTCATTAAATCAGTCGAGGTTCAATAGATGGCACGATGGAGTACCTTAAGGTTCATGAGGTCATGGTGGTAACATGAGCCAGGGTTGCGAGGGGGCGCGATAACCAAGACCCTGCCCACAACCTCCACGCGGTGACCCTAGAAACAGACTCTGGTTCCGGTCTGGCTAGGGGGGCAGGGATCGGGGAGAACTACTGGTAGTGGTAGCAGTGCAAGTACGGAAATGCAATACAGGTCCATACTAACAAAATACACATATCTCCTGGCCGATGTCCAACAAGATATTGCCTAAGTTCCCGAACGTAAAGAAACAGCAGGTCCGAACATTAGCGAAGGCCGATACTTTACACGGTGTTTTATACGAGTAAGACGCCGTCCGAGGACAAGCTTATAAGCCCCGAGAAATATTTCTCACAGTCAGAACGGGCAAAACAGCGTAACTCACTGTCCTGGCGTAGATCACAATGCCCAAATATACGGCAAAGCTGATCGTAAAGGCGTAGATCCGAGCTGACATTGTCGGCGCAAAGGATCGTACCCTAGGGAAAGCTCACCCTAGTAAATCAAAAGCTGGCTGAAAACGGACGGACGGGCCTAGTCACCATGGGCGCACAATCGTCCCGACGTAGATCACTTCGTTCTTGCCAGTGGACCAATTATACATCACAATAAGAATGATCAAATTGGCCGTGAAGAATGAACGAAGAAGAAAAAGAACCAATACTGAGATATGGATGCGAGTCATGGACAATGAACACACAGATTGAAATATCTCTGAGGACCACAGAGATGTGGTTTTGCTGAAGAATGATGAGAATCTCATGGATTGCTAAAATGGGGAAATGTTGAATGAGGTCAAGACACAGAAAACTTATTATCAATATAAGAAAGAGGCAGTCATCATTTTCGGACATGTCATGAGAAAGGAAGGCTTAGAACCAGTTTAACAGCCCGTAAAATCAAGGGGAGACGAGACAGAGGAAGACAGAGAGAGAACATTTTGGATAGCCCGCCTTCATGGCATGGCAGAGCGTCAACATCTGAGATGATAGCGTACACCAGAGACAGAGATTTGTGAAGATCAATTATCATCTACGCCAGCCGACACGGCACCAAATGATGATGATGATACTCACGAATGACGTAATATTTACATTTGTGATCATTTTCTCCGAACCATTTAACGACCAATGGTTAATTATTGATCTATTACAGCGTACTGTGTCTAAGACAGGATCAATAGAAAGTACTGGGTCATTGGAATAATAGATTTGTGACGTCAATATTCGAATAAATGTGAGGAAATCTATCTCCATTATCTTCGAATTCCTGTCGATATTTGAGTGGAAAGTAATACCACTCTATGACATAAGTGAATGATCAACAAATACAAAAACCACAAGCTGATTAGTTTCAAACAAATATGCATATATTCGCAGGAGCTACGCCTAGGATGATTAAATAATATTATGGATTTTTTTTTCCTGCCGAAATGTGGTGTTAATTTTAGAACACTCGCCCAGCAGTTCTGGAGTTGATTCTGTTGAAATGTATATGTTGTGTGTCCTGTGAGAAGTGAATTTCTTCACTTATGTTGTATCCTTTGCTTGATAAAGACCTGTCGGTCGAAACGTTGTCGTGTAGTGTTATGGATATAAGGGAAGACTGCCGTAAAACTTTGTAGAAATGGTCTTTCAATGAAGAATTTCACTTCTCACACAGCACACCACTCTTGGCTTCCTTCTTTTTCTTCTTCCTCACCTCTATTGTATCCTTTGCTTGATAAAGGCCTCTTGGTCTAAACGTTGTTGTGTACTGTTGACTGGCAAAAATTGTACTGTTATTGCTTTTGTATTTTGTAAAAACTACAGTACTTTGTTTCTACGTGTTTCGCTATTGCTACATAGTTTTACTTCAGTCTTCCCTTATAGCAATAATAATGGAAATTCATCGAGATTTGAACAGTGTTCTATTTGGTACAAGTCTGAGAGATTACCCGATTTAGGATAACTTATCAAGGTATACTTAGGCACAGCACATCATCATCATCCTGTTCCAGCTACTCGTAGACAGTTGACTGCAATTAATTTTCAGCTATTTTTATATTTCTTACTAATATGGTACACTCTAAAATGATGTTGTCTGTCCTCCTCTTGATGTTTCTTTACTAATTAAATTTAAGACTTTCTCTTTGTTGTTTTACTCTCAACTCAAGTAGAAGCATGTCCCTTGCGGAACGTTGTCTTCATCACAGCCCGCCTGAAAAACTCGATATCTCTAGCAAGTTCTCCTGCCTTCTCCGTCGTCATGTTCAATGTTTCTTTGATTTCCTGCTGTTGTAGCTCTGGCAATAATATTAGGGGTCTCTAGAACAAATGCAATCGTGAACAGAACGGCGCTGTCCGAATTTGAACCGTTTACCTTCAGAGCTCAAGGCAAGAGATTTACAACGTAGCCATATAAATCCCAAGTGGTTGACCAGATATTTCTCTGATTTTATCACTTCTCAGACTACGTCCCATTTTATGTTCGCCATTTTCCGCAGATATATATTTTCAAATGTATTCTCTCTCTCTCTCTCTCTCTCTCTCTCTCTCTCTCTTCGATCGTTCTTTTTCGCCATGTTTGTCATTCTAATTGTGATATATACACAGCCTTTGCCAAGAACACAATTTTACGTCGCATCGTTAAGTACCATTTGGATCTCTAGTGCTTATCCTTCTGTGAAGTGTCCGATTTCAACCAGCGTTTACTGGGTTCGCTCTCCGTTAGCCTTTTGCTGTCCCCAGCCACGCTACAAGGCAGCAGGTTGCTATTTTCTTTTAGGGTAGAGACCCTTAGACGACCTACTCTCCCGGGCTGATGAGCGTCATCTGCCCAAAACCCTGTCCTTTTTTTAACTACTTGGTTTTCCTGCCGTCCAGTACAAATGCATTCAACTTATTTTCTATATCTTCAGTCATTGTCAATCTCTCGCTGGCATATGTTAGGATTGATACACCTCTCGCTGGCATATGTTAGGATTGATACAACTCTCGCTGGCATATGTTAGGATTGATACAACTCTCGCTGGCATATGTTAGGATTGATACAACTCTCGCTGGCATATGTTAGGATTGATACAACTCTCGCTGGCATATGTTAGGATTGATACAACTCTCGCTGGCATATGTTAGGATTGATACAACTCTCGCTGGCATATGTTAGGATTGATACCAACTCTCGCTGGCATATGTTAGGATTGATACAACTCTCGCTGGCATATGTTAGGATTGATACAACTCTCGCTGGCATATGTTAGGATTGATACAACTCTCGCTGGCATATGTTAGGATTGATACAACTCTCGCTGGCATATGTTAGGATTAATACAACTCTCGCTGGCATATGTTAGGATTGATACAACTCTCGCTGGCATATGTTAGGATTGATACAACTCTCGCTGACATATGTTAGGATTGATACAACTCTCGCTGGCATATGTTAGGATTAATACAACTCTAGCTGGCATATGTTAGGATTGATACAACTCTCGCTGGCATATGTTAGGATTGATACAACATTGGTATTGAAACAAAGTAGTTTCAGGATTGCGAATGTAAGGTGCTGATCAGATTGTAAGACATGGGTGCTGATCAGATTGTAAGACATGGGTGCTGATCAGATTGTGTGAGATAGGTGCTGATCAGATTGTGTGAGATGGGTGCTGATCAGATTGTAAGATATTGGTGCTGATCAGATTGTGTGAGAGTGAGAGTCATATACAGATATGAAATGTAGAGTTCTTCATGAAGGGAAACTAACAGATACTTTTGGAATAGAAACAGGAGTGCGTCAGGGATGTCTTCTATCACCTTTGTTGTTCTTACTGACAATAGACTGGATTATGAAGACCACAGTAACTAACACCAGAAATGGACTCCAATGGACTCTGACAGAGCAACTAGATGATCTGGACTTCGCTGATGATATAGCCCTTCTGTCACATACACGAAATCAGATGCAGGATAAGCTAAACACATTGAATCAAAGGTCCCAGCAACTAGGGCTGAACATTCATAAGGGAAAGACAAAGATATTGAGAATTAACCAAGCAAACGACAACTCGATCTCCTTGGGGGAAATCCCACTTCAAGAGGTAGAATCATACACATATTTGGGCAGCAACGTAGACAAAGAGGGTGGAACAGATAGAGATGTTAAAATAAGAATACAGAAGGCAAGAGGAGCTTTCATTGCACTGCGAAACATTTGGAAGTCAAAGAAATCAAATCTAGAACAAAAATTCGGATATTTAACTCTAATGTAAAGCAGTTCTACTGTATGGGTCAGAAACATGGAGAACAACTAAAACAATAGCGCATAAATTGCAAACATTCATCAACTGGTGTCTGCGCAGAATAGAGGGAATAAGATGGTATGATAGGGTCACAAATGAGGAACTTATGGAGAGAACAAGACAGATTCCAGTGAACGAACAGGTTAAAAAGACGCTGGCGCTGGATAGGACACACTTTGCGAAAACCGGAGGAAAATATAACAAGAAGGGTCCTTGCCTGGAACCCGCAGGGACAGCGAAAGAAGGGAGGCCGAGAAATACATGGAGACGAGATTTGTAGGCGGAGATCAACAATATAAAGAAGAGCTGGAGGAGCTGCAGGAGATAGCTAGAGATAGGAAGACTTGGCATGAGTTGGTTGAGGGCCTATGCCCAACCCGGGGTAAAAAGGCAAAGAGAGAGAGAGATTGTGTGAGAAGGGTGCTGATCAGATTGTGTGAGATGGGTGCTGATCAGATTGTAAGAGATTGGTGCTGATCAGATTGTGTGAGATGGGTGTTGATCAGATTGTAAGAGATTGGTGCTGATCAGATTGTGTGAGATGGGTGTTGATCAGATTGTAAGAGATTGGTGCTGATCAAATTGTGTGAGAAGGGTGCTGATCAGATTGTGTGAGATGGGTGTTGATCAGATTGTAAGAGATGGTGCTGATCGATTGTGTGAGAGTGCTGATCAGATTGTATGAGATGGGTGCTGATCAGATTGTAAGACATGGGTGCTGATCAGATTGTGTGAGATAGGTGCTGATCAGATTGTGTGAGATGGGTGCTGATCAGATTGTGTGAGATGGGTGTTGATCAGATTGTAAGAGATTGGTGCTGATCAGATTGTGTGGAAGGTGCTGCTGATCAGATTGTTGAGATGGGTGTTGATCAGATTGTAGATTGGTGCTGATCAGATTGTGTGAGAAGGGTGCTGATCAGATTGTATGAGATGGGTGCTGATCAGATTGTAAGACATGGGTGCTGATCAGATTGTGTGAGATAGGTGCTGATCAGATTGTGTGAGATGGGTGCTGATCAGATTGTGTGAGATTGGTGCTGATCAGATTGTGTTAGAAGGGTGCTGATCAGATTGTGTGAGATAGGTGCTGATCAGATTGTGTGAGATGGGTGCTGATCAGATTGTGTGAGATGGGTGTTGATCAGATTGTAAGAGATTGGTGCTGATCAGATTGTGTGAGAAGGGTGCTGCTGATCAGATTGTGTGAGATGGGTGTTGATCAGATTGTAAGAGATTGGTGCTGATCAGATTGTGTGAGAAGGGTGCTGATCAGATTGTATGAGATGGGTGCTGATCAGATTGTAAGACATGGGTGCTGATCAGATTGTGTGAGATAGGTGCTGATCAGATTGTGTGAGATGGGTGCTGATCAGATTGTGTGAGATTGGTGCTGATCAGATTGTGTTAGAAGGGTGCTGATCAGATTGTGTGAGATGGGTGCTGATCAGATTGTGTGAGATGGGTGCTGATCAGATTGTGTGAGATGGGTGCTGATCAGATTGTGTGAGATGGGTGCTGATCAGATTGTGTGAGATAGGTGTTGATATTGGGACATCCCATAAAGAACGTCATACTAAATATCAATCAATCAAATGACATGCCTGCCGGCGTAGGCGATCATGTCTCTCCACAACCTCTCTCTCCTTGGTGCATGTAGTCAGTTCTGACGTCGATCTTGTGTCAAACCATGATGTCAGGCCATCCAGCATCTTCTCCTCTGTCTTTCACGATCTCTACTTTCCTGAATTTTACCTGTTGTCACGAAACGTTCTTGTTTGTTCGGTAGGGGATTAAGCCTCTTTACGGCCGAGGCACGCCTCTTTCAACATAAGACAGGTGTTTTTTTTTTTATATCAGGGCGTATTGGTCTCTTTTCTTGGTGTGGCCATGTCTTGATGAGCTTGACTGTCTGGTGGGACTTGATGAATTTGTGCTTGTCTGATCGGTTCTGATAAGTACATTTGGTCTTGATCTGTGTCTGGGTTCGGCCTTGATAAGGGAATTTTGTGTTGATCTGTGTCTGGGTGGGCTTGATAAGTGCATTGTATGTTGATCTGTGTCTGGGTGCGGCCTTGATAAGGGAATTTTGTGTTGATCTGCGTGCGGCCCTGATAAGTGCATTGTATGTTGATCTGCGTGCGGCCCTGATAAGTGTATTTTGTGTTGATCTGCGTGCGGCCCTGATAAGGACATCCTAGGTGTAGTTCTGTTCTAAACCTTCTCTTCACAATATATGCCCGAAAAACCTTGATTGCCGGGTTCTTATTCTTTTGATAAGGTTTCTTTGTGTGCAGGCCTGATTTAAAACCTCCTCATTTGGTTTTATTTCGCTGTCCATCGAATTTTCATCATTCTTCTGTAAAACCACATTTCTGTGGCTTCCAATGATCGTATTGATTGTTTGTTCATTGTCCAAGATTTGCTGCCATACAAAAGCATTGGATCCACATATCACTATATTGATTATTTGTTTTAGCAGTGTCATTGGTAGTGAATTCACGCAAAATGTGTTTTTCATTTTCATAAATGCTGCTTTTGCTTGAGCTATTCTGCTAATAATCTCTCTTGTACACTTCCATCTGATGTTAGGAATGTTCCCAGATACTTGAATCGATGGACTATTTTCAGTGTTGTGTTATTTTTTTTAAATATTGCATTGTGGTGTTTCCTGTTTCTTGGAGATAACCATAACATCTGTTTTCTTTATATTCATGTTTAATCCTTTCTTTTCACTTTCTCGCATTAATATGTCTATCAAGTCTTGTAGATTTTGTTAATTTGTAGCCAAGATATTGTGTCAGCAGCGTATCTTAGATTGTTCATATTTTGTCCACCGACTGTTATTCCACAGCCAGGCTCTAGCACAGGCAAGACAACTGGCCGGGTATTCCTTGACCTAGATAAGAAAAGGGATCTGGAAATTACAGATGTTTGATAGAACACTGCACGCTTTTTTGCAATTTTACTCAATTCTGCGAGTCTATGGTTATTTATTGGTGAAAAATATTTATAATATTGATATCCTTATTTTTAAACTTAACTTGTTGCATAATATGACTTCGAGTTAGCATTTTGTGTTGATTTTAAAATGAATTCGTCTATATACACCAATACTGGAATGCGTTGTCACGTGATGTAGTTGGGGTCTGATTTCCCACAATTCTTACCTGAGCCCGAAGGCCCATAAGTGTATAGTTGGCTCTGGTTATTCCTACCAGGGGAGTGACACGTGACGTCGCTAAGATGGCGGCTGTATTCTTTTCCCTCTGATCGGTTGGATGCTTGAAATTGTGCATTCTGCTGGATTTTTAAAGTGATGGACACGATGATTAGTTCCTTCCGAGAGTGTTTATGTGATAGTGTGTTAATGTGATAGTGTGTTAATGTGATAGTGTGTTAATGTGATAGTGTGTTGATGTGATAGTGTGTTGATGTGATAGTGTGTTAATGTGATAGTGTGTTAATGTGATAGTGTGTTGATGTGATAGTGTGTTGATGTGATAGTGTGTTGATGTGATAGTGTGTTAATGTGATAGTGTGTTAATGTGATAGTGTGTTGATGTGATAGTGTGTTAATGTGATAGTGTGTTAATGTGATAGTGTGTTAATGTGATAGTGTGTTAATGTGATAGTGTGTTGATGTGATAGTGTGTTAATGTGATAGTGTGTTAATGTGATAGTGTGTTAATGTGATAGTGTGTTGATGTGATAGTGTGTTAATGTGATAGTGTGGTGATGTGATAGTGTGTTAATGTGATAGTGTGTTAATGTGATAGTGTGTTAATGTGATAGTGTGTTGATGTGATAGTGTGTTAATGTGATAGAGTGTTAATGTGATAGTGTGTTAATGTGATAGTGTGTTGGGTGTTTCATCTGATAGGTTGTGTTGATGTGATAGTGTTTAAGTGATGGACGTGTTATTGAGAGTGTTAATGTGATAGAGTGTTGATGTGATAGGTGTTATGTGATAGGTGTTGATGTAGTTACTTCAACTTATATGATTCGCCCGCATAAATTGCGGTGACTTAGTTAACTGTGTTCTGTCACCGCCAACTCTATATAACTAGGCCAGACAACTGGCTGGGGTTCCTGACCTAAATAAGAAAAGGGGGCGGAAAATATAGATGTTTGATAGAACACTGCAAGCTTTTTGCAATTGTACTCAATTCTGTGAGTCTATGGTTATTTATTGGTGAAATACATTCATAGTATTGATATTCCTTAATGCTAAACTTAACTTGTTGCATAATATAACTTCGAGTTAGCATTTTGTGTTGATTTTAAAATGAATTCGTCTATATACAACAATACTGGAATGCGAGGTCACGTGGTGTAGTTGGGGTCTGATTTCCCATAATTCTTTCATGAGTCCGAAGGTCCATAAGTTTATAGTTGGCTCTGGTTCTGTACTATCGCAACACATCGTCCGGAATGTATGTCAGAATGGCAAGGAGGCGACCTCGACAGAGTGAGAGGATATAAATATGTAAAACACGTGACGGGTTTCTTTGAGAGGAGATGGACACCACCAAAAAACCAGCTGCCCACTGAAATGTTAGTATGGTGCATCGGCATAATAATTTAACGCAACCACAAGCACACCAATATCTGACTAAACGGACAAAAGCTGGAGGAAGTGGAAACCTTTAAATACCTCGGGTCCTACATATGCATTGATGGTGACTCTGGTAAGGAGATCAAGTCAAGACTTGAGATGGCTTCGTCCGCTATGTCTCGGCTAAACGTGATATGGAAAAGCAAAATCAGTACTATGGTAAAAATCAGTATATAGAGATCGCTGGTGCTATCCATTCTTTTATACGGTTGGGAGAGCTAGACGCTCAATGCAGATCTGGAACGAAGAATACAGGCTTTCGAATATAAGTGTTACAGACGGGTACTACGTATTAGTTACATAGAACATAAGACGAATATTTATGTAAGAGACCAAATAAACAACCTTGCAGGTCGACAAGTACCACTCTTGACAATCGTGAAACGGCGTAAACTTGCGTGGTTCGGACATGTGATGAGACATAGCTCACTCTCTAAGATTATCCTACAGTAAACAGTTGAGGGTGGAAGAAAGAAAGGAGGCAGAGAAAATCCTGGTTTGACAACATCAAGAGCTGGTCGGGGCAGAGTTTCTCCACACTTGCTCGAAGAGTTGAAGAGAGAGATTCATGGCATGCTTTGTGTGCTGATGTCTCCACCTTGACACCCTACGACCTAACGGGTTATGGGCTTTATTATTATTTATTATATTCCTGCATTTTTTTCTATATGTCGTATGCTGTTTTCACTGCATAGGTTAAACAGGTCTGGTGAGAGTACACATCGTTGTCTTACTCCTAACTACATCTCCTGATATATTTCACTCTGCTTCTCTAGTCTTATGGCTGCGCTTTGTTGTTAGTACATATTCTTGATCAGTCTAAGATATTTCCTATCAATATTTATACTTTCTAACACTAGAATTATTTCTCCATGTTTTACTTTATCAAAAGCTTTTGAGTAGTCTATGAAACATAAGTATGTCCAACTTCATTTCTATTGATCTCTCCATTATTGTTCTTATGGCGGTCATTAGTGGTCTCTATGGCGTAGAGGCTAGATGCTCGTCTATTGTGCCAAAGGTACCAGGTTCGCTACCTCGTAGAACCATCTGAATTTTTTTTTCAGAGATCAGTGTTCTCAGTGTAGGTGAGATGAAGTTCCTAGTCCTATCGGAGACGGACGATAAAACGTAGGTCCCGTGTTCAATTAGAGCACGTAAAAGAACCCTCGGCAGTTCAAAATTGAGAATTGCAAGCTGAAAAGCAACTGTCCGGGTAAAATTCATAAGAAAAATTTTTAAATAAAATTCCTAAAAAATAGTATCTTCACCATCATCAAAACTACATCGGGGACATTCGCCGGTGCTACAGAGTTTGTGCACTGCAGTTGAGATCTTCATGTGTAAGAAAGAGATCGGAGCACACATGACTACTCACCGAAGTGCAATGATGGAGGTCTATCCCATCATCAATCAATCAATCCTTTATTAGCTGTCATGACATAAGGTCAAAGTTGAGTTTAGTCAATGTCTAATGATTTAGATCATTTTAATTGAAATCAGATTTGTGTGTTTGTCTGTGAGTTGAACTATCAATCAACTGTTTTCTGATCTGACTTAACGATGTATTTACTGTCCGGCGGTAAATATTCATGTCTAGTGACCTCTGGTGCCAGTTTAGATAGTATAAATCTATACTCTGCTGCCAAGACAACCAGGACTTTTGAGAGTTTGTGGCTTGAGACGGGCCAAGACTAGTTCAATTACGTTATTCTGATGATTGTAATTGATTCTTCTGTAGTCTTGTGGGAGTTGGGAGATGGTAGGTTTACATTTTGTATATAGTAGTAGATGAGATCTCAGAGTAGATGGTTAGTGTCTGTATGTAGTAGATGAGATCTCAGAGTAGATGGTTAGTGTCTGTAGTCTAGTGAGTTCAGATGTAGGTTTATTGTATGTAGTAGATAGATCTCAGAGTAGATGGTTAGTGTCTGTATGTAGTAGATGATATCTCAGAGTAGATGGTTAGTGTCTGTATGTAGTAGATGATATCTCAGAGTAGATGGTTAATGTTTGTATATAGTAGATGAGATCTCAGAGTAGATGGTTAATGTTTGTATAGTAGATAGATGAGATCTCAGAGTAGATGGTAAGTTGATAGAAGAAACTAATCACGACAGAGATGAAGTGTCTGTAGCAGAATGTTAGAGTAAAAGGAGAGACCAGTTTAAAAATAAAGACTTCAGGAAAAAGTGGGTACAACATCAGTACTAAACTTCATCAAGAAACAACAAATTAAATGGCTCGGCCATATAAGCAGATTACCAACTGACTGTTCGCCTCAAAAGAACAATGTTAGTCCGATGTAGTGGAAACAAAGCAAAAGACCGATCATGTAAAGGTGGATCTCAAAGATACTAGCCGCTACGAAAAACAATATTTATGAAGAGTGCACAAAAGACTGTTCTAGAAATCTCGTCTTATCCTGACGCTGTGTGTGAGGCAAAACATATTTATAAAAAAGAAAGAACCTTCAGAAAGCCAGGCAAATGACTTAACCATATCACAATGGAGACCTTCAAACTTTCAATTGTAACAAAATAACATCAACCCAGAAAACAACAGCTGTAGCTTACATAACTGAAGAAGACAATGATATTTTATGATTATATATAAATTATAAACCTCATCTCCAAAGCTTTCCCAGACCTGGCAGTCACTTCCCACCAAATTCAAATTTCATTTTCTATGGAATGAGTAAATCACCAAAGAGCACACACTGATGTAGGTTATGGTTAGTTTGACGTCGCCGGCGACGTACAAGAACTTTGCATTTATGTTGGGGAAATTTGGAAACTAGTCACTTGGAATTAATCACAGATCACGAAGTGTAAATATTTCTAACCCTCTCTAGACTGGTACAAAATAGATTTTGGTAAGGATTTGGGAGTCTTAGGGTTTGTTAGCCAAACAAATCTTGTGGAGTTGGGTGTGGTGTGAAGTGGTGTGTGGGTAATCAGGCAAGTTTATGAGAAGAGAGTTTTCGTAGTTTAGGTAGGAAGTGATATGATAATAAGAGATACGATTGTTGTTAGTGGTAGTATTAGAATGTGGTAAGTGGGTGTGGTAAGTGGGTGTGGTAAGTGGGGGTAAGTGGTGGGTAGAGCTTAAAAGGTATCGCAAGATTGGGGTAGTCACCCGAGTGGTTACGGCCCAAATTTGGGGTGTAAAGAATAGAACCACTGTTACCTGCCACGCATGTCGTAAGAGGCGACTAAGAAGGTTTGGCTGAAATCGGATGCACATGTCCTAAACGTGTAGAAGTCTATGCGTTTAGGGGTCTACCAAACCAATTTGCAACGTATACGCGTTCTTGGCAAAGATCAAACATATCACAAAGAGTGATTAAAATTGGTCGTAAAGAACGAACGCAAAGAAGAAGAAGAAGATTGGGGGTAGTTTTAGGATTGGGTAAGTGGGTGAGATAAAATATAATCAATTTATTGCAAGATTGGGAGGGGTGTCGATTTTTGGTGGTATTTGCCCGCAGGCAAGATGGTATTTTTACAGATTTACTGTCAGCTATACAAATACTAGAGGATAAATTCGCTGACAGCACACTACAGAACAGAGAAAGAGACCTTGCTTAGGTATCATAAAAACAGAAATTCGGTTGAAGTGGATTCCATCTCACTGTGACACTGCAGGCAATGAGAGTGTCGATGTCTTAGCTAAGGAGAACAATGCCAAAGAGCAAATTTACCAACCCTTGTCTTTTCAAAAGGTCAAAACTCTCATACAGAGAAAATCTGCAGTAAACTGGAAGACAAACACTGGATATGATTATGGAAAATATTTCATCAAAGATCTAAGCAGAACAGTCCAGGTCAATATACTTCGCTCTAGATACTGAACACGGCAGACTTAACAAACACTTATATAGACTAGGAATTAGTCAAACAGGTGAGTGTCAGCAGGCACAACAGACACCGGAGCATGTCCTGCAAGACTGTCCTCTCCTGTGTGAGCTGAGAAACAGCGTGTGGCCACCACAGTCGACTTAAAAACTCAGATTTGGGAAAACTGAAATACTTGAAGCGACTGCATAGTTTGTGGTCCACAGTAAACTAAGTACATGTCCAAAGATCGCTCAAGAAGAAAACGAAGATATTCTTTCTTTCTCTCACTTTTTATTGACTAACTCTCTCTCTCTCTCTCTCGCATACTCATTGCCTCACTCTCTCATTCTCTCTATCTCTACCTCTGCCTCATTCTCTCTTTCCCTCTATCTCTACCTCTAAACGTAAAATATCAGTTACATTGCACGATCATACATTTCGATCACGCTCTACCCATAATGCACCGTATCGATTCCGTTAATAACTCTCTTCCCCGCCATAAGACTCAACAGTTAACTATCTTTTTTCTCTGTCGTTGCCTTTTTTTTCGTTAATTTTATCTGTTATTACGCCGCACTCCTAGCTTCTCATTTTTCGGATTATCTGTAACATATTCTGACAGCCTTTTCCTGATTTGTGCGATAACACCTTCTTTAAACGTTGGCCTTATTCAACACTTCCACGTTTTCTATTTTTCCAACACAATCAAGCTCGGGAAAAAAACAGTCGAGAAACATGCACGGGCGATGTATTTCATCTTGCATGTATAATTTGACTGATATTAAAATTGATACGTACGTCTCTCGTGCTAAATCAGTCACAAAATACGAGCCCCCGCGCTAGAGATAATTTATATTTTTCAAGTGCATTTAAATATTTATATACGTCGTTAGTTTTGTGACAGAAGTAGCTGTTTACAGGGGGCTGAATTCTGTATAAATTGTTCTCATATTTATTGTTTTAAATATGTACACCCTCATGGACAGCGAAGAAAACAAATAGATCTATCCAGAAAGAACTCTAAAATCAAAGAAAACTGACTAATGCTACAAATAAGGAAGAGAAAATTGAATTATTTTGAACACATAAAAAGACACGAGGGGATGGAGAAGACCATCATAGAAGGAGGCATACCGGCAAAGAGAAGAAAAGTAAGACCACGAATAAGATGGATTCAGGATGTAACTGATGGTTTGAACATGACGGCTGAAGAGTCGGGATATCTAGCCTATGAGAGAAGTTGCGAAGGACTGTTGGGGTGGCAATGTTCTGCTCAGGACAAGCTATTTGATGATGATGCCACCTACATAGAAACAATGATATATCAAAGTATCTCTATCATAGACAGTGTCTTTACAAGGTTCTATCATAGACAGTGTCTTTACAAGGTTGTGTCTATATGAGAGGGTGTCTATGGCAACATGGTTAAGACGTTTGCCTGGCGTTCTGAAAGTTATGAGTTTCAACCCGGACCGAGTCACAAGTGCAATTTGTTTTCCACGAGATGGATCCCATGGATTATTTCTAGAGCTACGGAGTTCGTGTTTAGAGAAATACTCCCGGCATTTCTACCGACATGGACGGTGCTCTATGCGGAACCTCAGTGCATAGAAGTCAACCCTTCGCCTTTAGACAATTTTGTCCAGTGTCTATACAAGAAATGTATTTGTCATAGACATTGTCTATACAAGAAATGTATTTATCATAGATATTGTCTATACAAGAAATGTATTTATCATAGACATTGTCTATACAAGAAATGTATTTGTCATAGACATTGTCTATACAACAAATGTATTTATCATAGACATTGTCTATACAAGAAATGTATTGTGTCTATAGAAGGTGTCTATGCAAAGGAAATGTCGTTTATCATGAAGTTTATCTATACAAGAAATTGTTTTACGAGATGGACATGGATTATTTCTAAGCTAAGTTTGTTTTACATAGACATTTCTATGACAGGAAATGTATCTATGCTAGAATCAGTCATAAAGAATGTATTTATCATTTGCAGTGTCTATACAAGAAATGTATTATCATAGACATTGTCTATACAAGAAATGTATTTATCATAGACATTGTCTATACAAGAAATGTATTTATCATAGACATTGTCTATACAAGAAATGTATTTATCATAGACATTGTCTATACAAGAAATGTATTATCATAGATATTGTCTATACAAGAAATGTATTTATCATAGACTTTGTCTACACAAGAAATGTATTATCATAGACATTGTCTGTACAAGAAATGTATTTATCATAGACATTGTCTATACAAGAAATGTATTATCATAGACATTGTCAATGCAAGAAATGTATTTATGTACAAATGTGCGTTCATAACAATGTTAAGTTCTATAGACGATTTCGACATAAAATACTTTCATTCAATTTGTACTAAATCTTCTAATTTGTTATCACAGCAATAAATAGTTGTTTAAAAGTATATTTATACATAGTATAGTATATATACTCATCTCGGCTGTTATCAAAGAAAACTGGTTGATGCTACAAATAAGAATGAGAAAGTTGAGGGTACAAAAGGATGGAAAGTTATATATAGAGACATGAACGGTTGGAGAAGGTCATTATGGAAGGAGGCGTCCCGGCAATGAGGAGAAGATGAATATCACGGAGAAGATGAATTCAGGATGTAACTGATGGTTTGAACATGACTTCTGCAGGGATGGAACATCTGACCTATGAGAGAGAAAATTCAGAAGGACTGTTGGGGTGGCAAAGTTCTGCTTAGTACAGGGTATTTGATGATGACCGTTATGCGTTACATAGGGCCTGCAAATAATTTCTCTATACCGCTCTGTCCTGAGGAACTCCCTCAATCTCTTCCATGAAATTGAGTCCAACATTTATGTTCTCTCTTGATATATATTGTAACACATTCAGTGGAAACTATCAGAAAGAAAGATACGTGTTGTATCTGTGCGTGAAAACAGTGTGCGTGAAAACAGTGTGCGAGAAAACAGTGTGCGAGAAAACAGTGTGCGAGAAAACAGGTCTCACAATAAAGAAAACCAAATTAATAGAGGGTAAAAAGAACACACAAAGAAATAATACATATAAACAATTTATAAGGTCTGAGAGAAATATCTCTGAAGGTGACAGAGATATGGTTTTACAGAAGAATGATGAGAATCCCATGTACTTCTAAAATGACTAATGTGGAGATGCTGAATGAGGTCAGGACACAGAAAAAAACTTCTCATCTATATAAGAAAGTGGCAGTCATCATTTTTCGGATATGGGATGAGAAAGGGAGGTTTAGAACACATTGTGACAGTCGATAAAATCGAGGGTAGGCGAGACAGAGGAAGACAAAGAGATAAAATCTTGGACAGCCTAACTTCATGCCACGGAAGAGCATCATCATCTAAGATGATAGCAAACACAAGAGGCATAGATTTGAGGAGATCTATTATCGACTACGCCAGCCGGCACAGCACCTGATGATGATAATGATAAGGTTTGGCCATGATGAAACATTGACTTACAAATGATATCATGTCTCGGAAACTCCAATATTTTGTTCCCACTAAACGTCACAGTAAATGTGGATCATAGAACTAACTGAGGCGGTGATAGGTATCATGTATGAAGCCCGCACAAGAACTGCGACTATAAATCTGTCTTTATCATGACACCATCAAGCAAAACAGGATTAGAGATAGATTAAACGTCACAGTGGATTAGAGTTAGCAATAATCTAGAAAATTGTTTCTTTACGACGTGACAAGGGGAAGGTCGAGACCACAGTGGTAGCTTTATATTAACCTTTTCGCCCTTCTGAGTCGGTACATTGGCTCCCATAATTTTTTGTAAGATGGCACAAAGCCAGTATGCTAGTTAAGGAGATATCAATTTCAATATAAATACTTTCAGAGGTAAAAAAATAAATTACGGGAGTGAAAGGATTGTTCTTGTCGAACCCAAGGAATTATGAGTTTTCAATTTTTTTCTTTTATATGTGTTGGGGGAGAGTAAACGGCTTTCTTGCAGAGCCAGAAACCTCCAACAACTCTAGGCGTGTAGTGCTATGCTTAGTGTTGCAGAGCCAGAAACCTCCATCAACTCTAGCGTGTAGTGCTATGATTAGTGTTGCAGAGCCAGAAACCTCCAATAACTCTAGACGTGTAGTGCTATGCTTAGTGTTGCAGAGCCAGAAACCTCAAACAACTCTAGGCTTGTAGTGCTATGCTTAGTGTTGCAGAGCCAGAAACCTCCAACAACTCTAGGCGTGTAGTGCTATGCTTAGTGTTGCAGAGCCAGAAACCTCCAACAACTCTAGACGTGTAGTGCTATGCTTAGTGTTGCAGAGCCAGAAACCTCAACAACTCTAGCGTGTAGTGCTATGCTTAGTGTTGCAGAGACCAGAAACCTCCCAACAACTCTAGGCATGATTCTAGCTAGTTACAGAGCCAAAACCTCCAACAACTCTAGACGTGTATATGCTAACTTGATGTACAACACATTAAGTAGTCTAGTACTAATGGCCTCACGAAATAATATCTAGGATGTAGTGCTATGCTTTAGGTGTTGGAGCAGAACCCCCACACTCTAGCGTGTGTGCATGCTTATGTTGAGAGCCAGGAAACCTCCAGCAACTCTATGGTGTTATGCTATGCTTAGTGTGAGAGCCAGAAACCCTCAAGCAACTCTAGGCTGTAGTGCTATGCTTAGTGTTGCAGAGCAGAAACCTCAATAACTCTAGGCATGAGTGCTATGCTTAGTGTTGCAAGAGCAGAAACCTCCAACAACTCTAGGCATGTAGTGCTATGCTTAGTGTTGCAGAGCCAGAAACCTCCAATAACTCTAGACGTGTAGTGCTATGCTTAGTGTTGCAGAGCCAGAAACCTCCAGCAACTCTAGGCGTGTAGTGCTATGCTTAGTGTTGCAGAGCCAGAAACCTCCAGCAACTCTAGGCGTGTAGTGCTATGCTTAGTGTTGCAGAGCCAGAAACCTCAAACAACTCTAGGCTTGTAGTGCTATGCTTAGTGTTGCAGAGACAGAAACCTCCAATAACTCTAGACGTGTAGTGCTATGCTTAGTGTTGCAGAGCCAGAAACCTCCAATAACTCTAGGCGTGTAGTGCTATGCTTAGTGTTGCAGAGCCAGAAACCTCCAATAACTCTAGACGTGTAGTGCTATGCTTAGTGTTGCAGAGCCAGAAACCTCCAACAAATCTAGGCGTGTAGTGTAATGCTTAGTGTTGCAGAGCCAGAAACCTCCAACAAATCTAGGCGTGTAGTGTAATGCTTAGTGTTGCAGAGACTTCTACTCATGTAGGGTCTGTTGATCATCACTGCCGTGGTCTCCCATTTCTAGCTCAGTAGGAGCTCTAAAACATCACTTAATGATGACATTGTAGATCTGCATGTGATATTACATGTCTAACTTTGATGTACATACACATTAAGTTGTTCTATTGTAGTACTAATGTAGCCTACACTTAGAATATTTAATATATATCTGGTGATATGAGTGTCTATTGTCTTTCCCCAGGTGGATGATGGAATTGGTTCTCCACTCTTGCCGTTAAGCGTAGGGGTGGGAGCTTTACTTTGATGATGGAATTGGTTTTCCACTCTTGCCGTTAAGCGTAGGGGTGGGAGCTTTACTTTGATGATGGGAATGGTCCCCTTGCGTTACTAGCGTGAGTTTATTTGATGATGGAATTGGTTTCCACTTCTTGCCGTTGCTAGGTGGGACTCTTATTGATGATGGGATTGGTTTCCACTCTTGCCAGTTCGTAGTGGGAGCTTTACTTTGCGTCCTAGGGCCAAATGAGTCGCCCTTGTTGTGTTATATCCGTGTTTATATAGTATAGTCTTGAAATTGTTTGTCCATCATTTTCTTGGTCTTCCTTTGGCTCTAGTACCTGATCTCTTTTTATTGTATACTGTTATTGGTGATTGGTTGTATTCCATTCTCAATAAATGTCCAAACCACTGCATTTGTTGTCTTTCAATGTATTCGGTACACGAAGTTATACCCAATGTGCTTCTGATGTTCTCATTTCGTAGTTTATCTTACTTGGTGACCCTCACTAACCAAACAAACGACAACTCGATCTTCCTGGGGGAAATCCCACTTCAAGAGGTAGAATCATACACATATTTGGGCAGCAACGTAGACAAAGAGGGTGGAACAGATAGAGATGTTAAAATAAGAATACAGAAGGCAAGAGGAGCTTTCATTGCACTGGGAAACATTTGGAAGTCCAAAGAAATCAAATCTAGAACAAAAATTCGGATATTTAACTCTAATGTTAAAGCAGTTCTACTGTATGGGTCAGAAACATGGAGAACAACTAAAACAATAGCGCATAAATTGCAAACATTCATCAACTGGTGTCTGCGCAGAATAGAGGGAATAAGATGGTATGATAGGGTCACAATGAGGAACTTATGGAGAGAACAAGACAGATTCCAGTGAACGAACAGGTTAAAAAAGACGCTGGCGCTGGATAGGACACACTTTGCGAAAACCGGAGGGAATATAACAAGAAGGGTCCTTGCCTGGAACCTGCAGGGACAGCGAAAGAAGGGAGGCCGAGAAATACATGGAGACGAGATTTGGAGGGTGGAGATCAACAATATAAAGAAGAGCTGGAGGGAGCTGCAGGAGATAGCTAGAGATAGGAAGACTTGGCATGAGTTGGTTGAGGGCCTATGCCCAACCGGGTAAAAGGCAAAGAGAGAGAGGTGACCCTCACTGCCTTCCTCAAACATTTCATTAGTGATATGATAACAAGTTGATAAGTTTATACAATCGCTCTATTGTTGACTTTGACTGTATGATACAAAAGGAAGCATCCAGACAAAGTGGAGGAGAGGAGGACCACGAAGAAGATGGATTCAGAAAGCAACTGATGATTTGAACATCACGGCTGCAGAGGCGGAATATTTAGCCTATGAGATGACCGTATGTTGCTGGGGCTTACAAGGAAGCAAATAATAGTAACACTACGACCTACAAGGTATGTCTTAGAGGCGACTGAGGTAGGGGCCTAGGTAGGACTCCATAGTAAATAAAACGCGTCGCAGAAATCAGATGTGCTGGCCTTCTTGTAGGCTCATAACTGGCATAGCGTGCAATCGCTCTTCGGTTCAAATCACATACAAACCCCAAAGAATAGTTTAATAAGTGGTTGATATGAAGCCTTCGAAGAAGAAGAAGAAAAAGCCTATGAGAGAGAGAAATTCAGGACTGTTAAGGTTTTAAAGTTCTAATCAGAACAATCTGATGATGATGATGATGATGATGATGATGATTGATGATTATGGTGATGATGAGAAGGATGATGATAATGATGATGATAAGGATGATGATGATGATGACGACGACGACGATGATGATGATGATTATGATGACGATGATGATGATGATGAGAATGATGATGATGATGATGATGATGATGATGATGATGATGACGATGATGTGATGAGAATGATGATGATAATGATGATGATGATGATTCAACAGCAAATAACTTTATTTTTGTAAGTAATTGACTCCTCGACGCTTCATTTAATAGTTAACATCGTACGCTCAGCGACCATCTCTCTAACTGTGACTGTGACTACAATTGTCATACACTTCTTCATTTATGCAAGTTTGATATTTGATTCGACGTAACGTGGAGAATATACATCCTTTTTATTGATGGAAGACCACTCGATTTTGAAGTTATGTTGGTGCAGAGAAGGGGCATGTCTCTTTTAA
The DNA here is from genome assembly GCA_020796225.1 of Arion vulgaris. Classification (NCBI taxonomy): domain Eukaryota; kingdom Metazoa; phylum Mollusca; class Gastropoda; order Stylommatophora; family Arionidae; genus Arion; species Arion vulgaris. The sequence goes on from CM036760.1 coordinate 44,770,523, forward strand.
TGTGCTCAGTCTCGCTCGGACTCTGGAAACTGAAAGTTTTTATATTGGTGTCCGCAATGAAGTTGTCAGTCAGTCACATCGTAGCAAATTATTATGGCTATAATAATAATAATAATAGTAATTCTCGTACCGTTATACGTTACATAGGGCTTGCAAGCAATTTCTCCACACCGCCCTATCCTGGGCAACTTGCTCATAAATTTGTAAAACTACAGTACTTTGTGATTAAGTGTTTTGCAAAGTAAAGCTCCACCTACGCTTAACGGCAAAGTGGAAACCAATTCCATCATCAAAGTAAGCTCCACTCGCTTAACGGCAAGAGTGGAGAACCAATTCCATCATCGAAAGCTCCCAGCTTAACGGCAAGGGAACCAATTCATCATCAAGTAAGCCACCTAGCTAACGGCAAGGAGAACCAATTCCATCATCCACTGGAAAGACATAGCACTCATATCACCAGATATATATTAAATATTCTAAGTGTAGGCTACATTAGTACTACAATAGAACAACTTAATGTGTATGTACATCAAAGTTAGACATGTAATATCACATGCAGATCTACAATGTGATCATTAAGTGATGTTTTAGAGCTCCTACTGAGCTAGAAATGGGAGACCACGGCAGTGATGATCAACAGACCCTACATGAGTAGAAGTCTCTGCAACACTAAGCATAGCACTACACGCCTAGAGCTGTTGAAGGTTTCTGGCTCTGCAATTCTAGGTTCTCTCTTCTCTTCCATGGAATTGAGACCGATATTTCTTGCTTCTCTCAGCAAAATTCGTTTCAGGGTATCCTTAGGTCATCCTTTCTTTCTTGAACCATCTGCATCCTACTTCAATGCCCGCTATGATAGTATTTCATCATTTCTTCTCAAGGCACGCCCAACAAATCTCCATCTTCTCCTTCTTATAACAGTTGTTACTAGTGATTGGCCAGACATTTCTTCTCAAGGTGTGTCCAACATACCTCCATCTTCTCCTTCTTATAATAGTTGTTACTAGTGGTTCACCAGACATTTCTTAATAACTATAGAGACTTCATTTACAACGATAGTAGTGATGACTGTTGTCTTCTTTACAAAAAGAAAATGTCGTTACTTGCTGTGCTACTGTTGTTTTGACGGTGTAGGACAAGAGGACATATGCTTGTGGAATATAATAACAGCATTGCTAGTGCAGTCCCAGCAAAACTGTTCAAGTTAAGCTTTTTTTCAGTATGCTATCGACAGAAAAAACTTTGCCTTACGAGGATTGAACCCTGGTCTCCTGTATGGGAGTCCACGCCCTAATCTGTTTGGTCATAATCTCCTCTATGTCTTCTGAACAATACGCAACTACATGATTCAATTATTCACTTATGGTGGGGCCTCAACTGTTTTTCAATCGCGAATCATTGTGGTTTGTAACATAAATGTTGAACTCTGTCAATGGAATTCTATCGTATCGGGTTATTTTAGATTATTTAATGACGGACATTTTGAATTATGGGATCAACTAGCAGAGTTTTTCTGTGAAATCCTCTTCTCCCCTTGACCACTTACAGATGTAGAATCAGATCCCAGTTAAGACCTGTTTGACACTGACTATTAACAAAACTCAGTGACAGGCATTCGAAGAGCGGACATTTGTTTTACTGCATTTATTCTTCACTTATGATCAGCTGTATGTGGCTTGCTCCAGAGATAGAAACAAAGACAATTTTCTCATACTAACTACTATAGGAAATAATTACTATATTTTCTACAGTGAAGCACTGATATATAGATATCAAAGTTAATTGCATATCCTTTACAAGACTTTGGGGGGAAAACAAACCAGTTTTTTAACGCGGTTTGTGATTTTTCTAGGCATTATTAGGTTCAGTAGTTTGCCATTGCTTTCTGAACGGGTGGTGGAATCGTCCTTTTGTAAAACCGATGCAAAACAATTTGCAACCAAACTGTCCGCAGCGTGATTCAAACTCAGAACGTCGGGGTTAATAGATCATATAGATATCATGTAGAGAGAATATCTTTGTAGCTTCCCATACATTGCAATTCTCAACAACGGCGGCAGTCAAGAAAGTCTGCCAAGACAAATGACACTACCACATACTTTTTCTTCTTCTTCTTCTTCGAACATTCCATATCAACCACTTGTTAACCACTCTGTGTGATTTGTATGTGATCTGAGTCTAAGATCGATTGAACGTTATGCCAAGGCGTCTACGAGTAGGCCTGCACATCCGACTTTTGCTATGCTTTTTATTTACTAGAGTAGCTTCCCTAGGTACTACATCAGTCGCCTCTTATGACATGCCTTGCAGGTAGCTGGGGTGCTATTCTTTGCTTCCTTTAGTGGGGCCCAGAACCACATGGGCGTCACTACCCCATAACAAACGTTTGATGATCACATTCACACTTTGCTTTTCAGATAATGTAAACAAGTGTTGAACATTATCATCTTTATTTGTTCATTAAATACACTTACAACTAGATCTAAGTTATACATTTCCGAACAAACAACGTGTACATCTGATAGTACAGATAAGAAAAATATGTGAACAATATACGGACAAGAACAAAATTGAAGGCTACGGAGCTAGTGATTTCCAAACGAAAATTAAGAATCATATGCATGTTAAAAATATCTGATGTAAATTATGCTGATGGAGCCTGTAAGAGAAGGTTTTAAAATGAAGGTTTGATTTAATTGCAACGGGTTTTCCCCATATGCCTCGGCACCATTCCGCAGAGATTGCTTGTAAACTGCCAAGCTTATTTTAGAAAGTATTAACGCCATTTCTAGGACAACATTTTTAGGGCAACATTTCTATGGAAGATTTCTATAGCAACATTTTAGTGCAACATTTCTATGGAAGATTTCTATAGCAACATTTTAGTGCAACATTTCTATGGAAGATTTCTATAGCAACATTTTAGTGCACCATTTTGGGCAACATTTCTATAGCAACATTTTTAGTACAACATTATTGGACCAACATTTATATTGCAACATTTTTAGTGCAACATTATTGGGTCAACATTTCTAGGGAAACATTTCTGGTCAACATTTCTAGGGGTCTTGGATAAATGTACCTGTGAACAAGAACAGAGCGTTTAAGGATTCAAACCTTTGACCTATCTGAGCAAAAAGGCAGATGTGTTGAAGGAGGGCAATGAACAAATAAACTGTTTAGACAAACATCGGAAGGAATAAGTCATTTGTTTTTATAATGAGGCGTTAACAAATTTTTAGAAGAGAAATAAAGACAAGGGGCGTAGACATGCTCGGTAAAGGTGTCTCCTTTTTCATTCTGACGCTGAAATGCAAAACAGGATTAGAGAATAGAACAGAACAAATGTTTACGAAACTATTGAACGGACCACGATGTAGTAGTAGATATCTTTACTGTAGATAAAAACCAAAATAGGATCAGAATGCTTTGTTTTAAATTTAGAACTAATTTTACAGGAAACAATGTTTTGCGCAGTGTGCGGCAGCTCCCTTTTTTTGAATACAAAATATTGGCACACCCTATGGCAGTTAGTACTAAATGAGTTAAAATGTTTCTGGTGAAAACTTTGAAGTGTTCTCAGTTTCCATCACTTTTGATGTGCATGCCTGAGGCTAGTGGACCTAGCACATCCCTGCATTAAAGAAAAAAGATTTGAAACATTCAATCTGCTAGAAAACTGGACATGAGTTTCTTCGAGAGTCTCATTAGATATTTGTAATCTCTTGTCTGTGATGGGATTCAGTGAAGGTTTGTAACAGACACACACACACATACTCACACTCACACATTTATACACTTGTCAGGGCTTATTTCGAAACTGTATGAACGGGTTTGATATCAATTGAATTGTTCAGATCACAATACAACAATCTGTTGCTTTTCACGCGGTATGACAGCGGTGTAAATATACAATGATGGCTACAACAAATGCACAGGCTTAAGCTTAATCAATATAACATTGAAATTGGGTAGGAGAAGTTACAAGAGGGTGGAGGCGGCTGTCTTGGTTTATTGCGTGATTCTTCTTCTTCTAGGCTCCGTATCGACCACTCGTTAATCACTCTATGTGATTTGTATATGATCTGAGCATACGTACGATTGTACGTTGTGTCAGTTATGCGACTACAGAACATTCGATCTACTTACTAGGGTAATGAGCGTCTGTAGCTCAAGCGGTAGTGAGCTCGATCATAAACCTAGCGTATCTGGTTCAAACCTCAAGGTGGGCATGTTTGGAAGCAAATTTATTTCCGTGGGAATTTTACACAAGGTAAAAATATACCTCACCGTTCAGAAAGCAATGGCAAACTACAGAACGTATAAGTGGTGCCTAGAAAATCAACGACTCGTTTACTGTGTTGATGGCTACGTCCTGTAAAAGATATGCCAAGATTTTCCTTTCACGGTAGATTCCCTCCCTAGGTCCTACATCAGTCGCCTCTTACGACATGTCTTATAGGTCACAGTGGTACTATTCTTTACTCCCTTGCGGGCTCCGGCACCGCAAGGGCAATATCATGATTACGACTGGCTATCTTGTAGTGGGTTAGTGGGTTAGGTTGGGCAATATTATGATTGCGACTGGCTGTCTTGTGATGGGTTAGTGAGTTAGGCCGGGCAATATCATGATTGCGACTGTCTGTCTTGTGACGGCTAGTAACGACTGGCTGTCTTGTGGTGGGTTAGTAACGACTGGCTGTCTTGTGGTGGGTTAGTAACGACTGGCTGTCTTGTGGTGGGTTAGTAACGACTGGCTGTCTTGTGGTGGGTTAGTAACGACTGTCTGTCTTGTGATGGGTTAGTAACGACTGACTGTCTTGTGGTGGGTTAGTAAAAAAAATGTAATGTGTGTGTGTTCAAGTAGTTAGATCACCGTTCTCTCTCCAAGAGAATCCAAGTTTTTTTACTTCGCGCTTCACTTTATACCAACCACTCTTTGTGGTTAGTTTAAGATTTGCAACTTAGATCCTGAATGCGTTGTGCCAGTTATTAATCGCCTAAGGCCAATAAGTCAGCACATGCGATTTCAGCATGCTATTTTATTCGGGTTCGCCTTCCTATGTAAGACAATAACAAAAGGGCATAGGTGAGCCTATCCCTTGGACAACCAGATCACCGTTAGCCTATAATCTCTGGGTCAAAATTTCCAGGTCTACACCACTGAGAAGAGTAGTTAGTTTGTGTGTTCTACGGGTCAACGGCAGGATCTTAATTTCCCCTTATTGATCTTTCTAAGAAAGACTGAAGAATGAAGGGGTTTGGCCACTTAATAATAATGCCACAGTATACAGAGTCTTCTACAACAGAACACCAGGGAAGAAGGCGAGAGGAAGATCACGAAAAAGATGGTTAGATAGCAAAGCAGAATCCTGTCAAAAATTGCAAAGAAGTGCAAAAATAACAATCACCCAAGCCACTTGAACAGCGCAAGACAAAAATATAAAACCACGACACTGGGCAAAAACCCTTTAGCAATGTGACGACACTGAGCAACAACGCGGTAGCAGTGTGACGACACTGAGCAACAACCTGATAGCAGTATGACGACACTGGGCAAAAACCCGAGCAATGTGACGACACTGAGCAACAACGCGGTAGCAGGTGACGACACTGAGCAACAACCTGATAGCAGTATGACGACACTGGGCAACAACCCGGTAGCAGTGAGATGACACTGGGCAACAACGCTGTAGTAGTGTGACGACACTGGGCAACAACCCGATAGCAGTGTGACGACACTGAGCAACAACCTGATAGCAGTATGACGACACTGGGCAACAAACCGGTAGCAGTGAGATGACACTGGGTAACAACACGGTAGCAGTGGACGACAAAAGAAGACGAAAGACTAGCTTACCCCAACTATCTCTATCTCTCTCTCTATCTCTCTCTCTCTCTCTCTCTCTCTCTCTCTCTTTCCTTTTAGCCCGGATTGGGCATAGACCTCAACCAACTCATGCCAAGTCTTCCGGCTATCTCTAGCTATCTCCTGCAGCTCCCTCAAGCTCTTCTTTATATTGTTGATCTCCGCCTCCAAATCTCGTCTCCATGTATTTCTCGGCCTCCCTTCTTTTGCTGTCCCTGTGGGTTCCAGGCAAGGGGACCCTTCTTGTTATATTCTTCTCAGGTTTTCGCAGAGTGTGTCCTATCCAGCGCCAGCGTCATTTTTTAACCTGTTCGTTCACTGGAATCTGTCTTGTTCACTCCATAAGTTCTTCATTTGTGACCCTATCATACCATCTTATTCCCTCTATTCTGCGCAGACACCAGTTGATAAATGTTTGCAATTTATGCATTATTGTTTTAGTAGTTCTCCATATTTCTGACCCATACAGTAGAACTGCTTTAACATTGGAGTTAAATATCTGAAATTTTGTTCTAGATTTGATTTCTTTAGACTACCATATGTTTGCCAGTGCATTGAAAGCTCCTCTTGCCTTCTGTATTCTTATTTTAACATCTCTATCTGTTCCACCCTCTTTGTCTACATTGCTGCCCAAATATGTACATGATTCTACCTCTTGAAGTGGGATTTCACCCAGGGAGATCGAGTTTATCCCAACTATACTGGATCTGATATAGAGAGTCAGACACAGAACATAACATGTAGATGCAGAATTATGTTATAACGCAGTGAAGTTAGGTTGGTTTTTCTTTCTAATTATGTTATAACGCAGTGAAGTTAGGTTGGTTTTTTCTTTTTCCTAATTAGTGCTAAGTATGGTAAAATATACTTTTAAAAAACAGTATGGAATGGGACTAACATGAAATCAAAGTTTAGAATACTAAGAGCATGCATATTCCCAGTGGCAACATATGTGTGTGAATCATAAACATTTAACAAGGCGGTGGAAAAACATTTATCTGCTTTTGAATATAAGTGATCGAAATCATCGACATGGATATCAGCAGCCCATTCAAACAAATCAATACTGGAAAAAACACAAAACAGGTGTCTGCGTACTATTTTGGGAGCCATGAAATCTACACCAATTGTAGAAATGGAAAAGGCAGCCAACATCCAGCCCTTGGAAGACAGAAGAAGGAGAAAAGTGATTCTACAGACTGAAAGGATCAAAAGAATGCCTCACCATCCACTGCATGAAAAAATGGCGGCTAGAACAAAGAACAGACTAAAGTCTTTAACCAACTCTTATCCCACTCCAGTAGCTACACTTTATCTTAACTTTTTAACAAACTCTTATCCCACTCCAGTAGCTACACCTTATCTTAACTTTTTAACAAACTCTTATCCCACTCCAGTAGCTACACTTTATCTTAACTTTTTAACAAACTCTTATCCCACTCCAGTAGCTACACTTTCTAACTTTATCTTAACTTTCTTACAACCAACTCTTATCCCACTCCAGTAGCTACACCTTATCTTAACTTTTTAACCAACTCTTATCCCACTCCAATAGCTACACCTTATCTTAACTATTTAACAAACTCTTATCCCACTCCAGTAGCTACACCTTATCTTAACTTTTTAACCAACTCTTATCCCACTCCAGCAGCTACACTTTATCTTAACTCTTTAACTCCATAACCACACCCCTCCGCTTTCAGGTTGTACTAATATTTCAATGCATACATAATTAGTCATTATATTGGAGTTGTGTCATCTTTTAATATACCGCGAGCCTGTATAATGTCTCAGAAGATCAAATGGGTTAAGTACTAATAAAAATAACAATAATTCCTCTCGTACCGTTATACGTTGCATATGACTTTCAAGAAATGTCTCCAACCCGCTCTATCCTGGGCATCTCGCTCAATCTCTTCCATGGAACTGAGACCGATATTTCTTGCCTTTCTCAGCAAAGTTCGTTTCAGAAGTACTAGAATATACAATATTTAACAAAAGAGATTCTTATAATGTTAATTTAGTGATCACCATGTCTCACGGGACACTTGATGGTTTTAAATACTCACAAACATAAAAACGGTGAGATAGTATCCACAAAATCCTGACAAAACAAAAAGAAATCCACAAGAAAGGAAACAATACAAATTACATTATCTTACCTGATACAAACAGTAAAACAGAAGAGTATTGAAGCGTCTTCAGACGAATCTTTTTTGGTGTCTTTATACGAACAATAACACTACCACCACAACCACTACACGGATATTGTCGTGATTACAAACCACTAAACCCCCAAATAGTAATACCACAAGTTAACAGAAGTAAACCATCTCCGTTTACAAATCCTGTTATACATGTTGAAACTAAATACAAAGCTAACTTAATGCGGTAATTGAATGATCTCTTTAGTGTGTGCTATCAAATGAGTTTGAAAGAAAGTACAGGATATCGCTGTAGGCAAATCCAACTAAATGGAATATATCGGTAGAGTTTATACACACAGGTTCTTAGAGCTCTCGCGCACAACTCCATTCTGGGCTACTGCCCTGAATGCAGCTCGTGAGCTCATTCATAAAGTTGTCTACTCTGGAGAAAGTGATCTGGTAGGGATGGAGGGAATGTGGGAGGATAGGAAGAGGGCGAGTAAGGATGATTAGTGAATGGTCATGAAGGATGATAGTAATATTATTGAAGAAAGAAATAAGGTAAGTTTTAGAGATATGAAAGTAATATAGAATTAAAGAGATCAAGAAACTGGAAACTAACACACATGCAATAGAGTTGTTAAGAGATAGACAATATATTTGATAAGAAACAGGCAATAGAACATATACGAAATGGACAATAGACTTGATAGGAGATGGACAATAGATTTGAAAAGAGATGGACAATAGACTTGATAGGAGATGGACAATAGATTTGATAAGATATGGACAATAGACTTGATAGGAGATGGACAATAGACTTGATAGGAGATGGACTAGATTTTATAAGAGATGTACAATAGACTAGATAAGAGATAGACAATAGATTTGATAATAGATGGACAATAGTTAAGAGAGAATGGGGACGGATTAGAATAACGCATAAGCATTCGCTTACTGACTTGGACGGTTGTTGGTTCAATACCAAGTTTAACGTTTCACATGGAGGAAAGGAAGTGGCCCTTCTATCTCCTACACACTAGGGCCTAGAAGATGAAGTGACAGGCACTTCACACCCTAAGGTCTGATACAGGCAATGGGATATTTTAATATAATTTTAAATTTTAATTAAGATAGGATCAGATTAGCAATATCAGACTTCAAGAACTGACTGATCTGAAAAATAGAACTAACTATACGAGGAGCGGAGTGGAATAATTAACTCAAGTAAGTCGCCCGTGTGTTGTCGGGACTCGCATGGGGAGCCACGAATAGTAGCATTGAGACATACAAGACATGTCGTAAGAGGCGACTGAGGTAGGGATCTAGGGAAACTACTCTAGTAAATAAAAAGGGTCGCAGAAATAAGACATGCTGGCCACCTTGTAGACTAATGTAGACTCATAACTGACACAACGTGGAATTGCTCTTAGGCTCAGATCACATACATGAGTGGTTTAACAAGTGGTCGATATGGAGCTTTCGGGAAAAAAAGAAGAAGAAGAAAGGAGACAGAATTCTTGATTTATTTCAAAAAGACCCCAAAAAAAAAGAAATCTTTGCCTCATTTATTATAAAACAGAACTGATTTTTTTAATTGTACGTAATGAGCAAGAGTTGGTATCGTATGTTAAAACCTGATCTAGGTGTTAATCTCATTTCATCTGCTGTGTGCTACGTCAGGGCAATATTAAAATTCTTAATGAACGGGTCTCTACACCAAGTTAGCGTGAAATGTTTTTTTCATTATTTCTCATATCTTCTTTTTAACTTATTTATCAGTTTATTTTTACTTGAAGGTTTTTTTTGTACCCAGTTACTGTCAAACTTTCCAGAAACCAAACCAACAAAATTATGTGGTGTCTTGTTCTACTGACGTTCCATATCGACCATTTGAACCACTTTTGTGATTTGTATGTGATCTGAGGCTAAGAGCGATTGTACGTTATGTTAGTTATGCGCCTATAAGTAGGCCAGCACATTTGATTTCTGCGGCGCTTTTTATTTACTAGGTTACTCCTCCCCTAGTATCTACACCAGTCGTCTCTTACGACATGTCTTGTAGGTCGCAGTGGTACTATTCTTTGCTTCCCTTGCGGACCCCAGCAATACACGGGTGACTGGCAATTAATGATATTAATGAATTTAACTAGCATGTTAATGATAGTTTTGACCAGAACACCGTAAGATCTTTCGTATAAAAGTTGTATGGAAGGTGACGTGTCATCTCTTAGATACCGGAGAGACATTGCGAGACGCTCCCGACGTCGATCATCGTAGTCGAGTAAGATGACGTCAAAATGATACGTCTATGAGTACCACAGTCCTAGGGTAAGCTTCCCTAGTAAATAAAATGCTGGTGAAGAAGCCGGATGTGCTGGCCTGGTCACCATAGGCCCACAATAGCACAACGCATACAAAAACCGCTCTTGGCGTAAGCTGTTTATACATCACAATAAGAATGATCAAAATAGCCGTAAAGAACGAACGAAGAAGAAGACATCGATGAAGGGAAAAGAAGGAAAAGAAAGGAAAATGGAAACGTGCGATTAAGAACAGTACAGATATCTTTAGTATTTAACACTACAATAGGGGCCTCTAAAGTCAGGGGAGCATGGAGCGCCTCCCTTGTAGAATCACCAAGTGCAACAAGACACGGCAAGAATGATTAATTAAATCAGTAAAAGAATGGAGTGTCCTTTAAAGCAATGTGTTTCATAAAATGATATGGACATACTTAATGTGTAACAGTAAGGACAAACAATAATTAACTATATTGAGCAGAGTATGGAAAGATGAGTCGTTCTACTAGTGTCTGTGACGAGCCAGGTTTGGAAGCAAGCGGTGAACACAGAGTTAAGACTATGACTTTTGGTAGGAGATATTACATTACTTTAAAACGTATACTTTTTTGTGGATAATTTACGTCACAGATCTCACGTAACATTTCTTATGTCCACATACCACGTCACACATACAACGTTACTACTCTCACGTCACACATACCACGTCACACATACCACGTCACACATACCACGTCACACATACGGCGTCACACATATCACATTACTACTCTTCCGTCACACATACCATGTCACACATACCACGTCATACATACATCGTCACACATATCACATTACTACTCTCACGTCTAACATAATATATTACAACTCGCACATCCAACTCTCACAACACACATGCCATGTCACAACTCTCGCATCACAACTCTCACGTCACACATGCCCCGTTACAACTCTCACATCACAAATGCCACGTCACAACTCTCACGTCACATATGTCATGTCACAATCTCACGTCACACAGGTTATGTCATTGTTACAATCTCACATACCATCTAGCTATTTTCATATACGTAAACAGTCATATCCAAACAGAGAGGGAGATATAGAGAGGGAGAACAGAGAGGGAGATACAGAGAAAGAGAAAACATAGAGGGAAATACACAGATGGAGAAACATAGAGGGATAAACCGATTGGTAGAAAAAGAAAAGGAGAAAGAGAGAGAGAGAGAGATAGAATGGGAGAGCGAAACAGAAGATAAACAGAGAAGAATAAATCGGAGGGGGTGGGGAATAGAATTGACAGAGAAGGAGAAGCAGAGAGGGGGACTAGTATATGACAAACATGAATGGAGAAACAGAGGGAGAAAGAGAAACATCTGGGGGGAAAACAGAATGGTAGTAAAACAGAATAGTAGAGAAACAGAAAAGGAGAAACAGAGGTAGGGTGCGATAAGAAGAGAAAGCAACAGCAGACATGAGAAATAATCAATACATTTCTGTAGGAAAAAAAAACACATCGCAAAGATTTATAATTAACCAGACCAGAAATAGATATCCAGTCGCAGATAAACACACAGACATATAGAAAGATAGACAACTATACAGATAGACAGACAGACAGACATATAGACAGACAGATGGGCATATAGACAGACAGACACACAACCAGAGAGACAGATAGACAGAAAAACAGATGGATAGACAGACACACAGACATACAGCAAGATAGACAGAAAGGCAATATGGACAGAAAGACAGATTGACAGACAGACAGATAAATAGACAGGTAGACATACAGCAGACAGTCAGACAGATAAACATATAGACAGGTAGACATACAGACAGATAGAGAGGTAGATAGACATATAGACTTATAGATAGATATATAAACAGACAGATAGAGAGTTAGACAGACAGACATATAGACAGATAGATAGACAGACAGATAGAGAGGTCGACTTACAGACAGACAGATAGACAGAAAGATAGACAGACAGATTATACCTATTTAGATAAAGAACCATCTTGTGTAAGATTGTTCTGTACTTCAATCACAGATCCATACTTCAATCACAGATCGATACTCTAATCACAGATCTATACTCTAATCACAGATCTATACTCTAATCACAGATCTATACTCTAATCACAGAACGATACTTCAATCACAGATCTAGACTTCAATCACAGATCTATACTTCAATCACAGATCTATACTCTAATCACAGATCTATACTCTAATCACAGATCTATCTCAATCACAGATCGATACTCTAATCACAGATCTATACTCTAATCACAGATCTATACTCTAATCACAGATCTATACTCTAATCACAGATCGATACTTCAATCACAGATCTATACTCTAATCACAGATCTATACTTCAATCACAGATCTAGACTTCAATCACAGATCTATACTTCAATCACAGATCTATACTCTAATCACAGATCTATACTCTAATCACAGATCTATACTTCAATCACAGATCGATATTTCTAATCACAGATCTATACTCTAATCACAGATCTATACTCTAATCACAGATCTATACTCTAATCACAGATCGATACTTCAATCACAGATCTATACTCTAATCACAGATCTATACTTCAATCACAGATCGATACTTCAATCACAGATCTAGACTTCAATCACAGATCTATACTTTATATAACAGATCGATACTTCAATTACAGATCGATACTTCAATTACAGATCGATACTTTAATAACAGATCGATACTACAATTACAGATCGATACTTCAATTACAGATCGATACTTTAATAACAGATCGATACTTCAATAACAGATCGATACTTCAATAACAGTTCCATAATTCAATCACATACATTTTCTTGAATGACATATTTATACTCCAATCATAGATTGGAACAACTAATTGATCTGACACGCCCCTGGTGTTAAGATTAAAAGAAAACAAGAACAGCTTACTAGCCATTTCCCTCCAAGTTATTCAACCCAAATCCACGAAATCTCTTAAAGACTCCAAGCGATTAGCTCAAATACACCCAGTGATTATCTAAGCCCAGCGAGAAGAGAAAATAAAACTCTTAATTCAAAATTTGAAAATATTAAATATATGCACCGAATTGTCTCAGTAGAAAAATGGCAAAATTCCCGTTTGGGATGGTTACAGACGGTGCAATTAATCAGGGGGAAATGGGGGTGTATTATTCTGGAATATTTCTAAACCAGGAAATCAAAAATAGAATTTATGAAGGAAAAACGTTTATGTTTATCTCGCGGGAGAAGAAGAGATACCCGACATGGTGGGCGCGTGGGTGGTTGATATGCTGAATTTGAAATTAAGTTGAACAGTTATTGAAATCTAAGCTTGTGTGTTCTTCCATGTGCATGTATTGCTTCTGTTTGGGTTGTTTTTGGGGGATTAAATCTCCAAAAATGTTATGTTTATGTTATACGATCGATATCATAGCACATTGGACATTCCCATGCGTGCTCTGCCCTCCGCTGCAGCAGCCATCCTAAAGCCCATTTGCTCACCGTACTCATGAGAAGTTGATTAGTAATATATCTTCTCTCTCACTCTCTCTCTCTCTCTCTTTCTCTCTACCACGAAGATGACACTCTCTGGCATGTCCAAACTTGACTCTTAATTCTTGCACTCGTTCCAGTTTCTGAGACTCACCCATATCACATGAATGAGAGCGTACCGTATTTATGACGTCGATTCTGTCCATACTTCTGCCCGCTTGAGTCAGGGCATTGTTTGCAAGAAAGTCAGCACGCTCGTTACTCTGCACGCCAGCATGTCCAGGTGTGTACAGCCAAGTCATTGTATTGTGATGTGATCTCCGAATGCTGTCCACCCGTTCCACGAGCAGACTTCCAGATTCAATCAATTGAAGCATATTCATCGAGTCTGATATGATAATCGTATGGGTTACCTGTTGCTCAGCAACCCATTAGAGATCCCTGGCGGCATCGGTGATCTTCATAGTCATGCTCGATGTCGGGATCTCGAAAGTGCCACAGTTCTCATGAAGTGTGCTACTGTTTTGTTGTGCCGAATAAGCCCACGATTATCTAGTTTCGCGTCGGACAGAGCCATAGTTGTAAATAATAATATCACCTGGATGGGAGTGCTGATCCAAAAATGTGTTTGAGAAAAGTTGCAAGAAAATAAATCGTTTAGGAAAAATAGAAATATACATAAAACAAGATATGTTGTTTCAATCAATCAAGTGCCATGCCTGCCGGCGTAGGCGATCGCGTCTCTCAACAACTTTAACTCCTTCGTACGGGTATTCAGTTCTAATGTCGATCTTTTGTCGAACCACGATGTCAGTCCATCCAACATTTTCTCCCTTTCTTCCACGATCTCTCCGTCCCTGAATTTTTCCTGTAGTCACCAAATGTTCTAAGCCTTCTCTTTGCATTAAAAGTTAGAAGAACCTTGATTGTCTGGTTATTTTTTGATAAGATTTCTTTGTGTGCAATCCTGATTTAAAACCTCATCAACCATTTTCTTAGCTGTCCATGGAATTTTCAGCATTCTTCTGTAAAACTGCATCTCTGTGGCTTCCAATTAACTTATTAATTGTTTGTTAATTGTCCATGATTAGCTGCCATATATTAGTATTTTTTCCAATATAGCACTGGAGAACTCGTTTCTGCAGCGTTATTGGTAGTGAATTCACGCATAATGTGTTTTTAATTTTCATACAAGCTGCTTTGGCTTGAGCTATTCTACTCCTAAACTCTGTTTTACATCTTCCATCTGAGGTTCAGGATGTTTCCAGATACTTGCTTAGGGAAGAAAAATAGTATTTTTCTTTGTCTTCAAATGCCCCATATCGACTACTTGCTAAAACACTCTTTGTGATTTGTGTGTGATCTGAGCCTAAGATCGATTGTACGTTGTGCCATTTATGCGCCTACAAGTTCGCATACGCCAGCACATCCGATTTCTGCGACGCTTTTTATTTACTAGGGTAGCTTCCGTAGGCTCCTACCTTAGTAATCTATTACGAAATGCCTTGTAGGTCACAGTGCTACTATTCTAAGCTCCCCTTGCGAGGCCCCGGCAACACGTGAGCTGGAGGAAAAATATAGAAAATATCTTTCTTGTTCTTGTTCTTTTCTCTAAGCCTGTTTGTTTTATTGATGTGATTAAAATCTTTTTCATGTCGAGGAACGCAGCGTTCAACCTAAGGACAAATCTTATTTTGGTTATATCAGAGCGTGTAGACAAACATGAACAATAAGTATGAACTCAGATCGAATAATCTGTTAGATAATTTCTCACATCCTGTTTTATCTCACGGTGTCAAGATAAGAATAGAACATTCAGGAACGATATGAATCATAATAGTGTAATCGTTATCATCATGTGACATGTCTTTTACATAATTTGCTTTCATTAGAGTCTGCTTGATAAATTCTCAATCTATAGCCAGTTCTCCGCATCCTCCATCGTCATGTATAAAGTTTCATTAATATTTTGATTTCTTCATCGGCTCGATCGTCCCCTGCTTCGTCTACCACTAATAATAATATAATATTGCGTTTATTGTATTTATTTCGTTACTATTATACGTCACATAGGGTCTGCAAGCAAATTATCCATACCGCTCTATCCTGGACAACGCGTTCAATCTTTTATACTGTCCCTGGGCACGAAGGAGTTAGGGATAATGAACGAACTGATAGATTAGCAGAAATGGCTACGATATCAGAGTTATAATGAACCAAAATGACATTCTAACACTTTAAGAGAGTTTTTCCAAACTGAGGAGTTGTGAATCTGAGTCGCTACCAGATTGAGAGAGATGGGTGTCGATATTGGTACAGCCCGAAAAGAACGACATACTAAATATGCAAAAAGGTTGATTAATCAACATCGAACTGGCGTATTGGACCGCTGGACGCTGCTGGATTTGTTGATGCGGAGATCGGAGCAGCTATGGATATGTCCGGAGTGCTATGATTTATAGTCGTCATATAACTGATAACTGATTGTTCTCGACTCTATCAGTAACGTTCGTTTCAGTGTTTCCCTTTCTTTCTTGGATCATTTGTTTCCCAATTTAATACATGCTTTGTTATTCTTTGATCATTTCTTCTCAGAGTTCCAGAAATAGTTCCATCAATTTACTGCTCTCTCTCTTCCTCTCTCTCTCTCTCTTTCTCTTTCTCTCTCTCTCTCTCTCTCTCTCTATCTCTCTATCTATCTATCTATCTCATATATATATCTAGTCTGTGTGACGTTTATTGTGACTAAAATATTTCACTTTCAGGAACATGATGTTGTTGATGAACCAATTGTTTCTCGATATTCATATCTTGTAGGGTGTTCATATTTCTGCACCACTTTATCCTGAACATTCTAAGAATATTTCTCCAACACTTTGTTTCAAAAGATTCAATTTTCTTCTTTAATGTTTGTATTATTGTCCATGATTCACATTCATAAATTGTCATACAAAAGAAATTGAATGTTTTAAGACGTTCTATTTTTGTTTATTTGCTTTTCTAATGTCATAGCTTCTACAAACTGATCACACTTTCAATTACCATGGGTAGTGTCTAACGTATTTAAACACAAATCAAGTGTTTAATAGCCTGCGTTTTTCCCTTGGCAACATATGGTTGTGAGATATGGACCATTGATACAGTGGTGGAGAAGATCATTAATGCATTTAAATGCACATGCCACAGATGAGTACTGAGAATATCATGTACAGAGAAAAGAACAAATCCTTCTGTTCTGCAACAGCTTGATATTAAAGAGAGTTGGCTATTAAAGAGCATAAAATCAAGGAAAATTAAATATTTCGGACACATCAAACGACATGAGTGCATAGAGAAGATAATTTTGGAGAGGAATGGCGCCTGGAAGAAAAGTGAGAGGAAGACCTAAAAGACGATGGGTGCAAGATGTCATTGGCGATCTGAGAATGACTGCTGCTGACGCCGGTCAACTTCCACAGAACAGAGAGTTTTCAGGACTACTGTCGTGGGAGCCAAGTTCCGGAGGGGACAAGCTACTTGATGATGATGATGGGTGTCTAACGGACTTCTTTTGTTTCAGTTTTCATTGTTATTAATTACAGAGTCAGGATATTCCTCATTTTAAGTTCCCAAATACTTGAGAGAATACAATGATATTCCATTAGTTCCCAAATACTTGAGAATTTACAGTCAGATAGTCCTCATTTTAAGTTCCCAAATACTTGAGAGAAATTACAGAGTCAGGATAGTCCTCATTTTAACTTCCCAAATACTTGAGATAAATTACAGAGTCAGGATAGTCCTCATTTTAACTTCCCAAATACTTGAGAGAAATTACAGAGTCAGGATAGTCCTCATTTTAACTTCCCAAATACTTGAGAGAAATTAAGAAAAAAAAGATCAAACATCGCCTTATTAAAAAAACTTAAGCAACTTAAAAATTTATTGAGTGGAACAGCCATAACAAGAAAATTCAGAATACTAAGAACATGTTTATTCCTAGTGACAACATGCAGGTGCGAGACCTGGATATTAAGTAAATCACCTGGAGAACAGGTAAGTGTTTTTGAAAACACATTTTTAGAAATGAGTTCTTAAGATGTAATGGACGAAGAAAAGAACACAATCCATGTAACTAGATTTCAGATTTCAAGAACATTGGTGCATAAGAACAGTAAAATTATGGGGAAAGAAAATACTTGGAACACACACAGAGACATTACTTTTTCAACATATGTTGTTGGAGTATTCTCAGACTAAGATGGTATGACATAGTTGCAAACACAGATCTGTGGATAAGAAAAAGAGGAAGCCATGAAAAGCCACCAGTTTGTGTATGATGTGGTAGGATTGTTTCATAATGAAATGTCACCAGTTTGTGTATGATGTAGTAGGATTGTTTCATAATGAAATGTCACCAGTTTGTGTATGATGTGGTAGGATTGTTTCATAATGAAATGTCACCAGTTTGTGTATGATGTGGTAGGATTGTTTCATAATGAAATGTCACCAGTTTGTGTATGATGTGGTAGGATTGTTTCATAATGAAATGTCACCAGTTTGTGTATGATGTAGTAGGATTGTTTCATAATGAAATGTCACCAGCTTGTGTATGATGTAGTAGGATTGTTTCATAATGAAATGTCACCAGCTTGTGTATGATGTAGTAGGATTGTTTCATAATGAAATGTCACCAGTTTGTGTATGATGTGGTAGGATTGTTTCATAATGAAATGTCACCAGTTTGTGTATGATGTAGTAGGGTTGTTTCATAATGAAATGTCACCAGCTTGTGTATGATGTGGTAGGATTGTTTCATAATGAAATGTCACCAGTTTGTGTATGATGTCGTAGGTAGGATTGTTTCATAATGAAATGTCACCAGTTTGTGTATGATGTAGTAGGGTTGTTTCATAATGAAATTCATTTGTGATGATGTGAAGGATTTCCATAATGAAATGCAGTTGAGGGGTTACTAGGTGCCTCCATTGGCTCTCTGGGACTCCGTTTACCGGGGTCGGTGTTGTTTCTGGCTCAGTGGATGCATTGGAAGATCCAGAATGGCAGTTCGTTTCAGGGTCTCCTTATGTCGTTTTCTCTCTTTCTTGAACCCTTTGCATCCCACTTCAATGGCTGCTTTGGTATAATTTGATCATTTCTTTTCAACGTGTGTCCAACATATCTCCATCTTCTCCATCTTATAACAGTTGTTACTAGTGGTTGGGCAGACATTTCTCTGATTTCAACACTTCTCCTGAATTCGTTCCATTTTATATTCATTATTTTTCGCAGACATCTATTTTCAAATTCATTCAACTTGCTTACTATATCTTTAGCCATTTTCCAACTCTCGCTAGCAAATGTTAGGATTGATACAACATTTGAATTGAAAATTCGTAATTTTGTTTTAAAACTGTCTAATTTGCAGAAGAACTATTAACGGTTGAAAATGTCTACACAGGACACGATACTAAACGATGTTGACTGTGCTAGCTCCGTTTATATTAATTATCGTCAAATAGCTTGTCATGAGAATAACTTTGCCTCTCTTACAGTCCTTTAGAATTTCTCTCTCTCATAGGACAGATGTACTGCATCTGTAGCCGTCATGTTCAAATCATCGGTTACATCCTGAAACCATCTTCTCAGTAGAATACTTCTTCTCATCATTGTCGGTATGCCTCCTTCCATAATGGTCTTCTCCCTCTCTTCGTGTCTCTTTATATGTCCAAAATACTTCAATTTTCTCATTTTTTTTTTTAGCATCGGCCACTTTTCTTTGATTTTGAATTCTTTCTGGGTAGACTTATTTGTTCTCTTTTCTATCCATAATATACGGAGGACTTTTCTGTAACATATTCAAAATCACATATATGTTTTTCCACTGCCTTATTAAATGCCCATGCTTCACACCTATACGTTGCCACTGGGAATATGCATGCTTTATGTATTCTGATCTTTGTTTTCCCATCAATTTCATTACATACTGTTTTTAGTTGTTTAATTTTGTGTAAAGGTTTATATATAACATAATTTTATATGTTAACGCTCTTGAATTAGCCTTAACTGGTCCATTTCTGAATACGCCCCTGAGAAAGATTTGACTTAACTGTCAACCATCTTAAACAAGTACTTGAATGTGAGTTCCTGACAGTGTAACTCTGGATTCTGAACAAGTAATTAGGCACTGTTTCATACAGAACTGATCGAGTATGTTTACTACCCCAGTCTAAGAAGGCTGGCCCGTCTCTCGTTATAGCGGGTCTCTGAGTCTGAAAGTAAGTTGAGTTACTGTGTCAATACAGACTTGTTAAGTACGTACTTCAAATAGCGTGACATCTAGATGTCCATTTCCATGGAGACGACTAGAGTTGTCATGTGTCATTGGAGGAGAGGTGAAGGATACATTTATATTTGCTAGGAACTGGAAAGAATATATATTTCCTCTTCTTTCTTTCTTTCACTAGTTGTCTCATTGTGAAGTGTCGGTGGTGTGTGGGTATAGAAAAGTATTTTGTCTGCTCTATCTGACCCAGACAGCACAGAGCCTAGCCTCCGATATGATTTACAACAGCACACCAGTCAGCCAAAATAAAAATCCAACAAAATAAGGAAAAATTGCACCACACACAAGACCAGCACAGTCCTCCTCAGGACTAAAAGACAGATCAACACAAGACCAGCACAGTCCTCCTCAGGACTAAAAGACAGATCAACACAAAAATCCCTTATCAAGACTACACACAGAACAAGATAAAAAGTCCTTCTCATGACTCACAACAGAAAAACACAATATTCAAGACACTGCTCGCACCAAGGCGAGTCCCAGGCCACATGGCCACATCGAGAAAAAAAGGTCATTACGCTTTAATATAACCACGTGATACACCTGTCAGGTTGAAAGGGCATGTCTCGGCCATATAGAGGCTTAATCTCCTACTTAACAAACAAACAAACAAACAAATAAATCTATCTGATCTATTAAAACTTGGATTCTCTGCTGGGAGTTAATTCATATTTCTTATGTTTGTTGGCCTATACGCTCTGATATAACCAGAAAATATTAGTTCATAGGCTGAAAGTATCGTATATATAGTCAAGAGAGTTTGATTGCTACATCCGATAGCATTGATTGTTGGAGAGTTTGATTGCTACATCCGATAGCATTGATTGTTGGAGAGTTTAGGTTGGATACGGAGGATGTTCTTATATCTCTTGATGACCTACTGTTGGAGAAGGACACTAAAATTCGTATTAAATCAATCCAGCGATTTCAGTTTTTTTTAAATAACACGTTGTACAAGTAAAGCTGAATGCTTGAGAGGCAGAGAGAGAAGTGTGTTTAATCAGCCATCATTATGGATACCCTTGGACAGTGGCGGCTCGTGGCCATATTTCTGGGTGGGGCCAAACACAAATTTTCTGGAAAATCATGGTTTTTGGAGTATTTTCTATTATTTGTCTTCCGGGAAGGTATTCCCCCTTTCGATTTTTGGTGGGGCCGTGCCCCACTGGTTCTTAATGACGAGTGGCCCCTGCCCTTGGACATCTGTTGGGAAAGACTGAGCACGTATGGGTCAAACCGGAGTGCTGTGCCATCAGTTCAGCATTCTTCTTCTTCAAATGCTCCATATCGACCACTTGTTAACCACTCTGTGATTTGTATGTGATCTGAGCCTAAGAACGATGGTACGTTGTACCAGTTACGCGCATATAAATAACCAATTCAGTAACAAATAATAAATAGCACTTACATTGCAACAAGTCACATAACAAACCGTTCTGGTAGTACCGATTTTCCTATAAGCCACCTCTCAAACAAAAAACATGTCTGCATGATGACATGTTTGCATTTTAAAATTTTCGCCATTTGTCCTATCATTTGATTTGCTTTGTTGTATCTGTGTTGGATTTAATTAATTATTCTTCCATTTGCTGAAAAAATGTTCCCTAGATATGTAAAGTCTTTGACTTGCTTTAATGGGCGATTTTCGATGGATATGTTGGTAGTGTTTTCTTCTCTAGCAAATGTCATTACTTCGGTTTTGTCGATGTTTATATAAATAATAAAATATGTATTTTCAAAATGCATTTGAGGTTATTTGTGTTTATTTTGTTGTATAAGACTATCAATCATGGGACATGCCAGCCGGCGTAGGCGATCATGTATCTACACAACTCTCTTTCTTTCTCTTTCTCTCTCTCTTTCTCTCTCTCATTCTCTCCCTCTCTCTCTTGGTGGAGTTAATCAGTACTGAGGTCGATATTTTGTCAAATCACGATGTCAGACCATCCAACATCTTTTCCCTCTGTCTTCCACAATATCTCCTTCCGTGAATTGTTCCTGTTGTCACCAAATGTTCTAAATTACCTCTTCGCATTATATGCCGGAAGAACATTGATTGTCGGATTCTTATTCTTTCGATACGGTTTCTTTGTGTGCAGACCTGCTTTAAAACCTCATCATTCTTCGCTATCCATGTAATTTTCAACATTCTTCTGTAAATACACATCTCTATGGCTTCCAGTAATCCTATTCATTGCTATTTCGCTGTCCATTAATTTGTTAACATTCTTCTGTAAAACCACATCTCTGTGTCTTCCAGCAATCTTATTGACCAATTAAAAAAAAAAAAGTTAATTGCATATCCTTTACAGGACTTTGCTAATCAACCCCAGCTTTTAACGCTGTTTGTAATTTTTCTAGGCATTATTTCGTTCAGTAGTTTACCATTGCTTTCTGAACGGGTGGTGCCATCGTCCATTTGTAAAATCCACGCGAAACAATTTGCAACCAAATTATCCGCAGCGTGATTCGGTTCATAACAACGTGGTTTGAGTGTGTGTGTATATACATATATAATCCTCTCGTACCGTTATACGTTACTTAGGACCTGCAAGTATTTTCTCTTTACCGCTCTGTCCCGGACAACTCGCTTCTTCCGTGGAATTAATTCCGATATTTCTTGTCTTTCTCAGCAAAGTTCATTTCACTGTTTCCCTAGGGCGTCTTCTCTTTATGTAAGCCTTTGTCTTCTACTTCAATGCCTGCTTTGTGTATTCTATTAATCCTCTGTATTATTCTTTATGAAAGATTTTCTCTTACCGCTTGTCCTGTAACTGTCTTCTAATTAATTCGTATTTCTTTCTTTTAGCAGTTCATTCATGCCTCTCTGGATTCTTCTCTTTATGTAAGCCTTTGTCTTCTACTTCAATGCCTGCTTTGGTATTCTTTGATAATTTATGCAGTGTGTGTATGCCAAGAGTTCAGATCTTACCTTCGATCATTTTATGCAGTGTGTGTGTATGCCAAGAGTTCAGATCTTACCTTCGATCATTTTATGCAGTGTGTGTGTATGCCAAGAGTTCAGATCTTACCTTCGATCATTTTATGCAGTGTGTGTGTATGCCAAGAGTTCAGATCTTACCTTCGATCATTTTATGCAGTGTGTGTGTATGCCAAGAGTTCAGATCTTACCTTCGATCATTTTATGCAGTGTGTGTGTATGCCAAGAGTTCAGACCTTACCATCGATCATTTTAAAGGGTTTTAAAGCCGAAGGATTGACTTCATTGCACCGGGTTTTATCCCATATGGCTCGGTCTCTCTCCGCAGAAATGGCACGCCACCTGCCGAGAGTATTGCACAAAGCACGAATTCCGTAGCTCCGGCAACAATCCTAGGGGTCTCTGGAAAACACTGCACTCGTGAACAGAAGGCCGTGGTCCGGATTCGAACCCACGCCTTCAACTCGCAAGGCAAAGGGCTTAACCACTCAGCCACAGAGACCCCCATCGATCGATCATTTTATGCAGTGTGTGTGTATGCCAAGAGTTCAGATCTTACATAACAAATATAGGTTATAATTAATTTGACTGGAACGCCTTCCACTGCAAAGCTCATTCTAAAGAAGGAGCATGTCAAAACGGAGTGTCACTGACGATATTTAAGATCTTACAAGACAAATAAAATCAACAAATTATTATCCAATTCATTTTGTAAAACGATGTTCATTATTCTAATGTTAGTCTTGCTGTCATCGATTGATTGATTGATTTATTGATTGATTGAAAAGATCGTCATCAATGCTTCTCAGTGAATAGTCATGTGTGCTCCGGTCACACAAACACTCTCACACACACATTCCAACAAACACTAACCCACAGTCCCCACACACTCACATAACACACACACATGCAAACCCACACATACACTCTCTCTCTCCAACACATACACACTCAACACACACAGCCATTAACTCACACACACACTCACGCCCACACACACACTTTCACGCACATACACAATCACACACCCACACACGCACTCATACCCACATACATCCTCTCCTATGCACACGAACACTCACACAAACACTCACACTCTCTCTCCCACACACACACACACCTCAAACACCAATCACCGTAACATTGGAGGCAGTAGGTGTAATTATTATTAGAAACGAAGAGAAACAAGCGAATATTATCAAATAAATACCTTCTTGTTTTATTTCAACATTTCTCAAACTATGCAGTAAATTACAACATAACATGGAGATACAACTTGTTATCTCACAGATGTTATGAAATGCTTGGGCAGCAATGTAGACAAAGATGGATAAACAGATAGAGATGTCAAAATAAGAATACAGAAGGCAAGATGAGCTTTCATTGCACTGGGAAACATATGGAAGTCTAAAGAAATCAAATCTAGAAGATAGATTAGGATATTTAACTCCAATATTAAAGCAGTTCTGCTGTATGGGTCAGAAACATGGAGAACGACTAAAATAATAACGTATACATTGCAAATATTCATCAACTGGTGTCTGCGCAGAATAGAGGGACTGAGGTGGTATGATAGGGCATAAGAGCATTTTTTCAGCAAACGGAAAAATAAGTAATGAAATCCAGCACAGATGTAACAAAGCAAATCAAATGATAGGACAAATGGCGTCAATTTTAAAATGCAAACATGTCACCATGAACACTAAAAAGCATTGCACATCACAACATTTCTCCCAACATTATCAGTACCAAACCTAGACGATGACATGAAATGAGGAACTTATGGAGAGAACAAGACAGATTTCAGTGATCCAAAAAGACATTTACGCTGGATAGGACACACTTTAAGAAAATCAGAGGGGAATATAACAAGAAGTGTCCTTTCCTGGAACCCACATGGACAGCAAAAGGAAAGGGAGGACTAGAAATACATGGAGACGAGATTTGGAGGCAGAGATCAACAATATAACGAATAGCTGGATGGAACTGCAGGAGATAGCTAGAGATAGGAAGACTTGGCATGAGTTGATTGAGGGTCTAGGGTCCCAATCTGGGTTTAAAAAGGCATGAGAGGAGATAGAGGAGAGATGTTGTGTACAGGTGGCACTAGCTTCCAGAATTGTCTTCAGTAAAATGTTAACCAACAACAGCACCATTGTTGTTGTTATTGTTGTTACGGTTACGGTTGTTCAACAAAATGAATGCCATCATTGCCAACGCTGTTTCTTCTTCTTCCTTTTTGCTGTTGCTGCTGCCACCTCCGCTGCTGGACGTTTCGTGGTAGTGTTCATGCTTGTGGTTGTGGCTGTGGTGGTGTTTATGAAATTCAGACACATGGTGATGATGTTTGTGATGTACTGTTTTGTGGTGTGCAGCTGCAGGCGTGGTCATGGTGGTGATGACACTTATAGAGATGAAGAGAATAGCGACGGCTCGTGATGGTTTCATGGCTGTTTTTTGGCTGATTTGTTTCTGTACCTGACAGAGGGAGAGATTGAGAGAAGGGAGAATTCGTTAGTAATACAGGAAGTGAGAGAGAGAGAGAGAAAGAGAGAGAGAGAGAGAGAGAATGGTAAAGTTAGATAAAAGAGGCACAGAGAGAGAAAGAGAGACGAGATAGTTTGTAATAGAGGAGCCCGCCTGCCCAGCGTGTTTGTAGCACGTTGGATGACGGTGTGACAAGCCCTCTGTGAGTGCGGGTTCAATTCCGCGGCTGGCAGAAAAAGCCACAGGTTTTCCAGATTTACAGTGCCCATGGCACCGAGCCGAAGAGCTGAAAGCTCAAGTCCTTCTGGATCGAATAATCGGAGATAAAAGAGACAGAGAGAGAGAGTGAGAGAGTATGTGTGAGAGATAGTGAGAAAGGGTGTGAGCGTGTTAGTAGATGAGGTAGATAGATAGTCTTTGTACGTGACAGAGAGAGTAAGGAAGTGGGATTGTGTGGGTAGCAGAGATTAAGTTCAAGAAAATGGGAGATAGAAAGAGATTGAGTGAGAAAAACGGAAAATACTAGAGAGACTGTGTGAAGGAAAGAGATAGAGAGATTGTGTGAGGGAGATAGATAAAGAGACTGAGAGAGAGATGTATTGCGCGAGGAAGAGGTATAGACTGTGTGAGGGAGAGAGATAGAGAGACTGTTTGAGGGAGATAGGTAGAGGAACTGTGTGAGGAAGAGCGATTGAGAGATGAGGGAGAGATATAAAGAGACTGTGTGAGGGAGAGATAAGAGAGACTGTGTGATGAAGAGCGATAAAGAGACTGTGTGAGGGAGAGAGATAGAGAGACTGTGAGAGGGATAAAGAGACTGTGAGGGAGAGAGATAGAGAGACTGTGTGAGAGGGATAAAGAGACTGTGAGGGAGAGAGATAGAGAGACTGTGTGAGGGAGAGAGATAGAGAGATCGCTTTAAAAATAAAAAGGGCAACATCAGAATATGGAACACGATATGAACAAGCAAGTCTATGGACTTACAAACAGACTGAGAGACAAAACAACATCAACCCGATGTACTGTGTCGCAGACAGACTGGCAGACAACACCATACTAATGTACTGTGTCGCAGACATATATATGGATGGATAAATAGGTAGACAGGCAGACAGAAAAACAGATAGATAGAACCTAAGTGAGTGAGTGAGTGAGTGAGTGAGTGAGTGAGTGAGTGAGTGAGTGAGTGAGTGGTGAGTGAGTGGTGAGTGAGTGAGTGGTGAGTGAGTGAGGGGAGGGTGAGTGAGTGAGTGAATCTATCAATATATGCAGTCGTTCTTACACTGAAAATGAAAATCGTGGCATATCCGAAAGGACGTAGCCATCAACCACAGTAAACGAGTTGTTGATTCTCTAGGCACCACTTATACGTTCAGTAGTTTACCATTTGCTTTCTGAACGGTTAGGCCTATTTATACCTTTTGTAAAAATCCAAGGGGAACGAATTTGCTTCCAAACTTGCCCACCGTGGGATTTGAACCAGGTACGTTTGGGTTTGTGATCGGCTACTATCGCTTGAGCTACAGACGCTCACGAACGCTATGTCAAATGTATTAATATGTACACTTGTAGACAGATTGATTAATTGATTGAACCATCATCATTGTACTTCGGTGAGTAACCATATGTGCTCCGATCTCTTTCTTACACAGGAAGATCTCAGCTGCAGTTCACGAACTCCGTAGCACCGGCGAGGGTCCCCAATGTAATTTTGAAGATGATGAAAACATTTTTGTAGGAATTTTATACTTAATCTTTTTTTGAAATTAATTTTGCTCAGACCGCGGTTTTCCAACCTGCTCTTCTCGATATTGAACTGCCCGGTTCATTTACGTCCTCAAATTGAACACGGAACCTACGTTTTATCATCCATCTCCGATAGGACTAGGAACACGAGCTACACTGAGATCAGGGATATCTGGAAAAATATCTCGATGACTCCACGAGGATCGAACCGGTTACCTTTGGCACAAGAAGCGAGCATCTAACCTCTATGCTACAGAGACCCACTACAGAACAAATGTATTACTATGTACACTTGTACACTACGTCCAATTTATTAGCATTTACACTTGTACACAGAGAGATATTTCAGAACTTACCTGAGAATCTCTACCTAAAGGTAGCCGAGTTTTCGTATGTATAAGTGTGGGAGACACCTGAGTTGAGTTACACTTGTCTATTTATACCTTTACTGAACAGATAGTCACAATACATTACCAAATATTGTTAATTCACACCTGCCAACCACCTTCTTTCTTTTACCTGTTTCTTACCTGCATGCACGCGTAAAAACAGTTTCATGAATGGAGGAAATAATTCAAAGATCGCATCTTTCCTTGTTGTGTGCATAGAAGTGATCTTGTTACTTTAGTTTATTAGTTCTTTGAGGTGCTTTCATTGTCTACACCATGCCTACACACACACACACACACAGTATACAGGCGAAGACATTTACACTATACACACTTGCACACACAAACACACCCACACACATCCACGCCTTCTTGTTCAACCAGCATTACAACCGTCTTAAGTCAAAAATTGAATAGTTATGTGTTTGCATATCCGGATGTCTATTCTACGTAGCATGTCCTGTTCTGTTGCACAAGTCTTTTACAGACAAAAGTCGACATGTTCCGATGAGATGTCTAGGGTAGTGGTTCTCAAACGTGTGTGCATAGGAGCACCAATGTGTCCGGTGACATTCGTAGGTGCACCCTACGAAATCCCATATCAGGGGTTGGCAACGCGGTGATAGCGGGCACCAGGGAGAAAAAATGTCAAGACACATCAGGCCCATGTTTCTCATATCATCATCAAAGTGCGTGTTCGTAGCGCGTTGGACTGCGGGTGACTAGTCCTCTGTATGTACGGGTTCAATTCCGCAGACTGGCAGAAAAGTCACAGGTTCCCCAGATTCACGGTGTTCGTGGCACCGAGCCGAAGGGTTACGATGTCCATGGCACCGAGCCGAAGAGCTGAAAGCTCAAGTGCTTCTGGATCGGGAAACAAAATATAGGACGTTGCCTCTTTGCAGCGTATCTTATATTCACTCTGTCTCTAGCCATTTCATCTACTTCGCCAATGGTCATGTTCATGGTTTCTTTAACATTTTGTAGCCATCTTCTTCTATGTCTGCCTCTGCGTCCTGCGTCCTGCGTAATATTGTTTTCTCTATGCTTCTCATCACAATCATACAAACATCATATAAATATTATAAAAAGCTGCTACAGCAAGTTTGCATGCAGTGTTGAAACCTCAGAGCTAAAGTTTGAAGTCAAAACAAGTTTGCGACAAGGATGTGTTATGTCAGCCCTATTATTCAACACTGTCATAGATTGGATGATGCATAAAACAACGGAAGATAAGGCAAGAGGTATTAGATGGACGCTCACATCCACTCTGAAAGACCTAGATTTTGCAGATGACATCGCACTCCTATCTCATACACATGGAGATATCCAGGAAAAGACCTGCGCCTTAACCAATGTAGTGAGATGGTTGGGCTGAAAATAAATCTGAAGAAAACTGAAGTAATGACTCTGAACATAGCAACCCCAGCACCAGTCAAACTAGAAGGTAAAACCCTCCGAGATGCAACCGCTTTCACATACCTTGGAAGTGTTATTAGAAATGAAGGAGGCGCTGGATCTGACATTAAAAACAGACTGAGTAAGGCACGAAGTGCATTCATGACCCTTCAGACCGCCTGGAAATCTGCCCAATACAGCATCAGAACCAAGACTAGTATCTACAACAGCTGTGTGCTGTCAACATTGCTGTACGGATCGGAATGCTGGAGAATGACAGAACAGGATATGTCCAGACTCTCCACCTTTCATACAACTTGTCTGCGAAAAATCTTACGCGTGTACTGGCCGACTACTATCTCGAACCAAGAATTGCTTGCACGATGCCAACAAGAGAATATGGGCACTATCATCCGAAGACGAGATGGAGATGGATTGGACATGTGATGCGCATGGAGACTGGCTCCGACACGAAAACTGCACTGAGATGGACTCCAGAGGGTAGGCGAAAGCGTGGAAGACCCAAGACGACCTGGAGGAGAACGATAGAGCAAGAACTGAAGGAAATGAATCATAGCTGGAACACAATACAGAGGAAGGCCATGAACAGGGAAGAATGGGGTGCGTTTGTTTCTGCCCTAAACGCCAATGGCGTAACAGGCTAAAGAAGACTATGCTTCTCATATGCATAAAATTAAATAAAGAATAAAGGTCAGCATCTTATTTATTTCCTTGCTTTTCATCTTATGTATTTCTTGCTTTTGCATCTTATTTATTTCGTTTTTGTGTATAGTGTGTCTATGATTTTTGGTAGAACTTCAAGTGTGCCCTGACTTCTTAAAAGTTTGAGAACCACTGGTCTAGGGCGTACGTTGATTTCTTGTCGTTTACATAATGTGGTTTTGTTTGTCTTGCAGATTCTCGTTAGAACGTGACTTTCTTAAGTGCGACAGGTGATACAGGTGTGTATACTGTTAATGTGATAGGGACGGGTGAAAAGACAAGTTTGTTGAGGAGGGAGAACGAGATGTGGGGGTGTCATGATCTCTGATGGACGTTAAACGTGTAACTCTTTGACTTGGATACCAGGTGGGTTTTTTTTATTGTTGATTTATTTAATGTGACACATTTGAGACATGGAAAGTTGAAAACATAGTTACTCAGACAGACTTATGTACAGATGGGTAGTTACTCAGACAGATAAATGGACATGTAGATAGACAGATAGATATACAGAAAAATATTGATACAGACTGATAAATACATTTTTCTTTTAAATACATACAGATAGACATACAGACATATAGACCGATAGACTTACAGACAGGAAGACAGAAATACAGGTAGACCGATCTACAGACGGGAGAAAAGACGGAGAAACTGGCAGTCAGACAGGCAGGGAGACAGATTGACGAACGGATGGCTTTAAGGGTGGATTTGTGGGTGTGTTGGTAGGTTGGTTGGTTGGTAGGTAGGCAGATGGGGAGGAAGGTAGGAGAGTAGATAGTATGAGGTATGTAGGTAGGTAGTTAGGTAAGGTAGATAGGTAGGTATACAAGTATATGGTAGGATATAAGTATATAGGTGGTATATAAGATAGTAGGTAGTATATAAGTATAGGAGGATAAGATAGGAGGGATACAGATATAGGTAGGTATACAGAGTATATAGGTAGGTATATAAGATAGGTAGGATATAATATGGAGGATATAATAAGGAGGTATATATAGGAGGATATAATATATGTAGGATACAAGATATAGGTAGGTATACAAGTATATAGGTAGGTATACAGATATAGTAGGTATATAATATAGGTAGGTATAGTATAAGGGGTATATAAGATAGGTAGGTACAAGATATAGGTAGGTATATAATATATGGTATACAGTATATGGTGGTATATAATATAGGTGGTATACAAGATATAGGTAGGTATACAAGTATATAGTGGTATAAGTATAGGTAGGTATATAAGATATAGGTAGGATATAAGTTATAGGTAGGTGTTGGTAGGTGGTTAGGTATGGTAGGTACAGATGGAGGTAGAAGGTAGGTAGGTAATAGTATTAGAGGTATGTAGGTAGGTAGTTAGGTAGGTAGATAGGTAGGTATACAAGTATAAGGTAGGTATAAGTATAGGGAGGTAGGAAGTAGGTGGGTGGGTGGGTGGGTGGATAGATAGATAGGTATGGGTATGTTGGTAGGCAGGAGGTGGTAGGTGAGGTGGGAGGTGGGGGAGGTAGGTGGAGGGTAGGTAGGTAGGTGGTATGTAGGTAGTAGTAGGTAGGGTAGGTAGGTAGGTGGATACCTCAAGCATTTTAGAGAAACAATATTTGTGTCTAAAATCGCTCAAATACTCCAATCACATATCGCTAATTTATTCTCATATCGTTATTTAATCACAAATCGATACCCCATTCACAAATCGATACTTCATTCACAGATCGATACTTCGACCGAGTGGTTACCGGGGCCCAAATTGGGATGTAAAGAATAAAAAAACTGTTACATGCCACGCATGTCGTAAGAGGTGACAAAGGAGGTTGGGCGTGGGGCTAGCTACCCCACACAGTAAAAACGCTGGCTGAAACCGGACACATCGCCGAAAGATAAGCATCAGAGCTCCAAATGATGCTGAAGATGTGACGTAAAACACATCAATGCTAAGGCTGCATGAATCAGATTTCCATATGAATAGTATTTGTGGAGAGGTCTGGTACATCGGTCTGGGCGGATATCGCGCGCGCGCGAGAGAGAGAGAGAGAGAGAGATATCGATATTTTATTCAAATATCGATACTTTAATCACATTCTCTGATAGGTAAAACGGTTATTTTGTTCAGACTTTGACGAAAGTGAGTTTACGAGTGTCACCGACTGGCATTTAGAACAGTCTAGAACAGCGTTTCTCAAAGTGGGCGGTACCGCCCCCCAGTGGGCGCTGAAGCGTTCTAGGGGACGATAGTTGGTTCTGGAGAATTTGGGGGTGTTCAGGCGATTAGGGTCGGTGGCTCCTTAAAGAAGAAATTAATAATAAATATTTTAAAATACATTTTTTGGTGATTTTGCGATTGAATATTCATTTAAAATTTGAATTCTGCATTTTAATTCATCTTTTGCCCATCTTACACGATCCATTTTTTCATCAATTTTATATTTCACGCATATAATCATTTGAAAATTGACCATGTATTGCAGAAATATATATCAATCTTCTATGTCAAAGAGAAAATAGAGCGTGTATATATGTGGGAGGGCGTTGGAAAACTTTTATAATGTGGAGGGGCGTTACAAAGTTTATGTTTTGCAAAGTGGGCGACGGGTCGAAAAAGTTTGGGAATCTATGGTCTAGAACGTTTCCTGAGAGAGGTCAGGGTTAATATGCCGTTTTCTGTTTGCCCGGGATTTGAACAAAGTTGCAATTATTCTTACAGCCATGGGTAATGTCTTTGACAGCTTTTGTGAAATGGATGTTTTATTGTAATGTGTTTTTTAGATGTTTTTAAAACAAGGAAACAGGCAAAAACATCGTGTCTTCTTATTTGTTTGAATGTTTCTGGATGTTTGTTGGTTTCTTACAGCTGTCTCACTGATCTGGCAAACAATCTTAAACCCCTCCTCCACACACAAACACACACACACACACACACCCGCTCCTCACACAGCGAATTAATAAGTTGTAACGTACGTATCAATAAGGTAAAAGTGCTTTGAACATTTAATGAGAATGGAATACAACAGACCACCATTAACAGGATACAATAACAAGAGGTCTGGTACTAGAGCCAAGGGAAGACCAAGAAAAAGATGGATAGATAATATCAAGACCATACTAAATAAACACGGATATAAGACAACAAGGGCGACTCATCTGGGACTGGCATACAAATTAAAGCTCCCACCCTTATGCTTAACGGCAAGAGTGGACAAGCAATTTCATCATCCACCAGTTGAAAGACAATAGATAATAAAGTAAACATGATATTTATATGAACATGGACAGCGAGGAAAACAAATGATGAGATTTTAAAACAGGCCCGAACACAAAGAAACTTGATCACAAAAATAAGAATCCAACAATCAAGGTTTTTTGTATCACAAGAATAAGAATCCAACAATCAAGGTTTTTGTACATATAATGCGAAGAGAAGGCTTAGAACATTTGGTGACAAAGGGTAAAATTCAGGGAAGGAGAGATTGTGGCAGACAGAGGGAGAAGATGATGGATGGTCTGACATCGTGGTTCGACAAAAGATCGACTTCACAACTGATTAGCTGCACCAAGGAAATAGAGAGAGAGTGAGAGAGAGAGAGTTGTGGAGAGACATGATCTGCTACGCCGGCAGGCATTGCACTTGATTGATTGATTGACACATTGATTGATGCATAGATTTTCCTTAACTGTAAGAAACATCAGGTTATCCCATTGATTACAACAGTAGCAATTAGTTGGGAGTCATTAACTACAGCAGTAGCAGTAGTTAGTCTTGACTACAAAGTGGGTTGGGAGTCATTGATCAACAGTACAACAGTTGGAGTCATGACTACAACAGTAGCAAACAGTTGGGAGTCATTGACTACAACAGTAGCAAACAGTTGGGAGTCATTGACTACAACAGTAGCAAGCAGTTGGAAGTCTCATTGACTATAACAGTAGCAAGTAGTTGGGAGTAGTTGACTACAGCAGTAGCAAGTAGCTGGAAGTCATTGACTAACAGTAGCATGTAGTTGGGAGTCATTAACTACAACAGTAGAGTAGTTGGAAGTCATTGACTACAACAATAGCAAGTAGTTGGGAGTCATTCATTGACTACAGCAGTAGCAAGTAGTTGGGAGTCATTCTAATTTTAACATTACACACAGTAGCAAGTAGTTGGGAGTCATTGACTACAACAGTAGCAAGTAGTTGGAAGTCATTGACTACAACAATAGCAAGTAGTTGGGAGTCATTCATTGACTACAACAGTAGCAAGTAGTTGGAAGTCATTGACTACAACAGTGGCATAGTAGTTGGGAGTCATTGACTACAACAGTAATAGTAAGTCATTAAAAGGAGTATTGGTCATTGACTACAACAGTAGCAAGTAGTTGGAAGTCATTCATTAACTACAACAGTGGCAAGTAGTTGGAAGTCATTGACTATAACAGTGGCAAGTAATTGAGAGTCAATAAACGCGAGATTTATTATTGGTTACTGAGCCGATGTCAGCACTCCAGGCAGACTCATAGGTGCTCAGTCTCCCTCAACAGATGTCGAAGGGTATGCATACTGATGGTCATCGTAACTCCCTGGTAAAACACTTTGATCACTCTGCCCTTCATACATCCAGTTCTACTTGTACATCTGTTAATTCCGATTTCTTTCAATCGCTATATAGATACAACATCAATTTGAATGTTCTCATCCAACAGGTGATCGTCAAGAGACTGAAGAGCATCCGCCTTATTGATCCTAAACTCCCCGAAAATCGATGCTTTTTATGTAGACCTGTTCGCTCTCTCGTTACCGTAAACACCCACATGCACAGGACAGTAGATCAAGGTAAGCCTCTGGAGGTCAGAAACTTCTATAGACGACAACCTCTCATATCAAACGCTGTCCGTTTGGATCTTGTGAAGCATCGACTGAAAGTCAGATATAACAGCAGCCCCAGTAAACGGAGTCCCAGAGAGCCAA
Source organism: Arion vulgaris (assembly GCA_020796225.1). Taxonomy (NCBI): domain Eukaryota; kingdom Metazoa; phylum Mollusca; class Gastropoda; order Stylommatophora; family Arionidae; genus Arion; species Arion vulgaris. Next base: position 44,805,331 of record CM036760.1, read on the forward strand.
TGGAGGGCAGCAGTAACGGACTCAACCTCCAACCTCATACTGGAAGTAGTTATCCTGTATGCTCCACTTCGCGCTGTATACTTCACCACAGCCAACTATAAACACATACGTCCAGCGGGCTCGTATAAAAATTATGGGAAATCAGACCCCAACCATCACGTGACCTCGCATTCCAGTATTGGTGTATAAAGACGAATCCATTTTAAAATCAACAAATTTCAAATCAAGGTTATATTTTGCAACAAGATAAATTTAAGAATAAGGAATATCAATAAATAACCATAGACTCATAGAATTGAGTAACATTGCAAAAAAAAGCATGCAGTGTTCTATCAAACATATATAAACTCCAGCCCACCAACTGAAACTAGGTCAGGGTTTACCCGGTCAGTTACGCGTCCCAATATTAGAGTTTGCTGTGGCTCCCTTTATGAACTAACTGGTTCAATGTGCAGTCCTGCTGATCAGAAGACTAAACTAAAACTAAATGTCCGGAGCAGGGCTGCCAACTAAAAATTGAGAAAATAAGCCAAACACTGGCCGAAAAAGGCCCAAAAAAGCCAGTGGGACAAACATAGCTATTTCATACTCACCTACATCATAAGAAGTTCTCCAAACCAAGGTCATCACTAACCTCACCACTGAAACCAGCACCATACACTTTATAAGTAGATAAACTCTTTACCATATTAGAGGAAGTAGTAAAATCATTGCAACATTTGTTAGATAAGAGCAGTTCTGTTCTTATTCTCACTATAGCCCCAAGAAGCTGCAGCTGCGTTCTATTTCTAGCTTTTGTTTTGACTGGAGAGAACACCTCTCAATAACAGCATTATTAAGTGGAGTTATTAAGCAAGTCAGAACAAAGGTGGCAAGCTCTTTAAATGATTCATGTTGAAGAACACCAACCCAAAATGTTTCACTGTCGGTTAAAAATCCATCTTTCTTAAATTGGACTTCTTCTTTCCAATCAATGCAACGTATTTTTCTGTATTGTTCTTCTATTGCACTGATCTTTTCTCCCACAATGTGCATAAATGGTAGTTCTGCAAATAAAGGCCTTGATGCTTGGTTTAACATTATCATAGGGCTCAGTTTTTACAAGCACTATGAGCCTTCTCCCCTTGAAGTTTATTCTGTCCTGTTGATGGAGTCCTCTATCTGTGTTTTTTCTGATTTTTCATGAGCAGCGAGGCCACTAGCTTTAGGCAAACGGTACAGTGTCATAACTTACCAAAAATCGTTTTGTGATCCGTCAGAAGATCTTTTGACTTATACAAAAGGCTTTTCTAATTGCTATTGTATTTATGACTAATGTCATATGATTGTTTCATTTTTTTTGTCGCCATAGTTAAAGATTCATAGCAAAATTGCACACGAAAAAACCCAGATAACAAGACTGTGGTGCAAATATTGGAGGAGGGAAACAGAGCAAATGAAGTGTTGTAACTTTCCATAATCTTTCATCATCTGTAGTGCTAAGTATATTTGTTAACAATACCAATCAAAACCAATCAATAATAATAATTCCTCTCGTACCGTTATACGTTACATAGGGCCTGCAAGTAATTTCTCCATACCGCTCTATCCTGGGCAACTCGCTCAATCTCCTCCATGGAAATGAGACCGATATTTCCTGCCTCTCTCATCAAAGTTCGCTTCAGGGTCTCCTTAGGTCGACCTCTCTTTCTTGAACCCTTTGCATCCCACTTCAATGCCTGCTTTGATATTCTTTGATCATTTCTCCTCAAGGTGAATTAAAACCAATAAATACTCTATATTAAGTATATTTACCAAATTTGCTGTTAAGAGCTATTCCCATTTTTGGGAAAAAAAACGTTTGCATATGAAAAGCGGCCTAAAATCGGCCAAAAGGCCAACCACTTTATTTAAAGCCAAGCACAATAAAAAAAAGCCAAATTTCTAAAATCTGGCCTTTAAAATGCCAAATTGGTGACCCTGTGTGCAATGATGATGAAATTCAAACTGAAACAGAAACCAAATATATGCCAAAATGCCAAAAAAATAGACTTTTGACAAAACTTATGCTTATCATAATTTGTACCAGTTACTAGATCAGTGTAACGAACCGAATCTAGAATCTTTCAAATTATATCGCTATGAAAAATATATTAAAATATGTTTGGCTTCTTATTCAAATGTGTGAATAAAATGAAATGTTTGTATTGGATGAACTGAAAAATCGTGGCATATCCTTTACAGGACCTCGCCATCAACCACTGTGAAAGAGTCGTCGATTTTTCTAGACACCACTTATACGTTCAGTAGTTTGCCGTTGCTTTCTGAAAGGTGAGCATTAAATTCCAGTAAACAAATTTGCTCCCAAACTGTCCGCCGCGGTGTTTCAACCAGGTACACTTGGGTTGTGATCGATCTCACTACCGCTTAATTTACAGACGTCAAAGGTATATCGCTATGAAAATTATATTTAAATTCCAGCCAAAATTCCAGACAGCGAAGTCCTCACAAGAGCAAAGATCCCAAGCGTCAACACCCTGTTGCAGAAGGCCCAACTGAGATGGGTCGGTCACGCTGCTCGAATGCCTGATAAACGCATCCCAAAACAGTTGATGTATGGCGAGCTTGAAGGGGCAGACGTTTAGCTGGTGGACAGAAAAACGCTTTAAAGACACTCTTAAAGTGTCTCTGAAATGCTTCGATATAGACAATACGTGCTGGGAATCCTTGCGCAAGATCGCCAAATGTGGCGCTGTAACAACAAAAGAGGAACCCGAATAGCTGAGAATCATCGTATTGTTGAGTCACAGAGAAAACGAGCAGCGCGAAAAGACAGAGCACACAACACGCACATGTCTAACCTTGATCATGTATGCCCCACATGTGGTCGGGGATTCTGTTCTAGGATTGGACTCCTCCTCCGCACACACCAGAAGGTGCAACAGTACACGTCTGAGATTGTTGTCATCATCGCTTGCGATGGACGCTATTAGATTAGATATTTAAATATTTTTGGCTTCTTATTCTAATGTAAAAATGAAAATCTTTATCTGGCAGCCCAGAAGATAATTCCAAGAAAAGCACTTTCGGTATTGAAACTTTCTGTATTGAAAGATAATACCAAGCAATCAAATCTCGACGTAAGACTTGACAAGCAAGCAAATCTCAAGCTATCTTCACTTGACCAGCAGGCAAGCACTGAAGCAGATCAGCATCAAATGTAAGTTATCTTCACAGAACACTTAACATATTAACATTTACAAACATATTATGCTTGGTAAAGTGTAACTTCTGGTTTGATAGAATACTTTTCCGGTGTAGTTACTGGTGGCTATATATATATATATATATATATATATATATATATATATATTATATATATATTATCCTCTCGTACCGTTAAATGTTACATAGGGCCTGCAAGTAATTGCTTCATACCGCTCTATCCTGGCAACTCACTCAATCTCTTCCATGGAATTGAGTCCGATATTTCTCGTCTCTTTCAGAAATGTTCGTTTCAGTGTTTCTATAGGACGTCCTCTCTTTCTTGAACCCTTTGTCTCCCACGGGCCACTTCAGTGCTTGCTTTTGGCATTCTTTGATCATTTATTCTCAGTGTGCCCAACATATCTCCATCTTCTCCTTCTTATAACAGTTGTTACTAGTGGTTGGCCAGACATTTCTTCTCAGAGTATGCCCAACATATCTCCGTCTTTTCCTTTTTATAACAGTTGTTACTAGTTTTTGGCCAGACATTTCTTCTCAGAGTATGCCCAACATACATCCATCTTCTCATTGATATGCTGATGCTATTTGTTGTTATACTGTGTTATGTTACTTGAGCAGTGTGTTATTGTACTTGAATGTCTCACATAAACAAGTTCAACTCAGCTAAAGTTTGACTAAATGCATTGTGTTATCAAGATGCTCATCAGTTAATCAACTTCTTGTCTTTGATTTAGACCACTAATTTTGACCAAAAAATGTTTATAAACTAAAGTTCTACCAAATAGTAAGACCACTTTGATAGGCTTTGATGTGTTCTCACTGATAGCTAAACAACAGATGATCAACAGCATTTTCATACCTACTTTGTGTTACCACAGCCAAACATGGGCAATGAGCAAGCCACAGCCAACTATAAACTCATAGGGCCTGCAGACCCAGGTAACAATTATGGGAAATCTGACCACAACCGGTCACGTGACCTCGCATTCCAGTATTGTTGTATATAGACGAATTAATTTTAAAATCAACGCAAAATGCTAAATCAAAGTTATATTATGCAACAAGTTAAGTTTAACTATAAGGAATATTAATATTATGAACATTTTTCACCAATCAATAACCATAGACTCACAGAATTCAGTAAAATTGCAAAAAATCTTGCAGCGTTCTATCAAACATTTATAAATTTCAGCCCCTCAACTGAAACTAGGTCAGGAGTTTCCCAGTGAATCCGCAGGCCCTATGAGTTTATAGCTGGCTGGGGCAAAGCACAGTCACAAAAAATAACTACATGTGGCATGCAATCCCTACGAAAAGTTAACAACACCAGAAAAGGCAGTGACCAACATCAGCATAAGAAAAAAAGTTGGCCTTGTTTGAATTACATTGAGAAACAAAGAATGAAGTGGTTTGGCCACTTAATAAGAATGTAACCAAACCTCACAGTATACGGTCTTCTATAACAGAACATTAGGAAAGAAGGTGAGAGAAAGACCATGAACAAGATGGATAGATGGCATATCAGAATCCTGTCAGAAACCCAAAATAACAATCACGCCGCTTTTTATTTCACAGTGTGGAGGTTGACACTTATTTTTCACAGTGTGGAGATCATAGCTTTTTTTTTTCAGTATTGAGGTCAGAATTTTTTACTTTCAGAGTGTGGAGGTCATCAGTACTACTACAACCAATTCCTCTTAACTCTTACAATACAACAGCTCACCTGACAGACCATAAAGTTAGTTCCCATTTTACAGCCACTTCAGGACATATGATTCTAACCACTTGTTTTAAACTTCCTAAATACATTTAATGCTTTAAGTTTATTTTAAAAATTCAAATACAGCAAGTGGGTGTTTGTAATAGATCTTTCAATTGCGCACACTTTGGTGTATGCAGTTTGTCTCTGCTGTTGAATGTAAGAAAGTTAAAACAAATTGTGTAAGGACACCTTTGCCTTAAAATTTGTTCCTCAAAAACAGTGCGTAAAAGGCGGTTTTAGTACGCGTATTATAAGAGTTAACCACCTTTTACAACATGCTGGTGTAGACAGTGGTTCTGTTCTTGGCTATCTCAGACACTATACAAAGGGAAAAAACAAGATAATAACAACTGAATTTTGTGTCTACTTTGTCAATCTAATTTGCTCTTTGTTATCACATTTTGATTGATGTATATAACCTGATTGATGCAATTTGGCAGCAATTAAACTCTACTGTTGATATTCAACAGATAAAATGTCAGTTTCGGATTTGATAAGGAAAGCTTTGCTGCCGAATGAGGAAAACAAATGCACTAAATGTAAGAGAAAAATATCGTTTACGGTGATCTGTGACAAGTGTTTCGTGTTCCGGTAAGTAGGTTATTAGAGACTAATATTAGAAAAATTCGGGAAGACTACAGTAAACCTATGTAGCAATGGATGCAATTAATATAACATGCGACAATCCAGACACTTACCTTTATATTTGTCCAAGGTCATTCTGGGGTGAAGGACAATGAGAGATTGGATGAACTGGCGAGCAATGTTACGATCGATAACGAGTATTCTATGGACAAAAGCGACATCATTCAACGCTCCAAGAGAAAACACACGCTATGAAGATTTCAACAAAGAAGATAAAGGATATTCTCTATCTCGGTTGCGCAAGTTATGCATACCGATATGTGTGCCAAGAAGTAAAAACCATGAGAGAAACCCCAATAGATACATCAACCAAAACAGATCGAGAGTTAGCCTAAACACATTAAATACGTGTGGGAGGAGATTGAACAATTATGGACATATGCGATGAAGATGATCCTCAAATGAACTGGCGAAACACGTAAAAACAAAGAACTATAGTTTTCAAAGTACAAAACAATATACAGCGACGATTTAACCAAAATGTCTTTATCAAGTTAAGGATACAAAAGAAGTCAAAGAAATTGAAACTACTTATACGCAAGACATAACATATACAGTCAGACAATAAATCCCTAACGACATTAAAATAAAAATGTGTGACTAAAAATGAAATAAATGTGAAAAACTAGAAATGGAAAAAAAAAAAAGATAAAACAATAATAATAAAATATATACATTTTAAAATATAAAACACATTATGAAGCATGAGAAGAGACAGTTTTAAGAAACATAGGAATGTAGTGCCTTAAGTCCATGAGGTCACAAGGTACCATATAAAGATATAAAATGATTTTCTAGAGCAAATCAACTCCTATCATCACAGGAACATGATTGGATGTCTGTGACCTGGATATTGCGATCTCCCAAATGGTCAGTTTCATTGAAATGAGTGGCTGCAGAGGTCACAGAGACTTTGCATATATCACGTAAGTGTTGGCTGAAACAGTCACTAAGCATTTTACCTGTTTCGCCTATATATGCCTTGTTATAATGTTTACAAGTGATGGCGTAGATTATATTGTAGGACTCTGAAGTAAAACCATCCTCAATAACAAAAGTGGCTTTAGGAAAAAATACACTATGGGTCTGTATCACATAACCACATCAGCATCGCTGATGGCCACACCAGATAGTGCCAAAATGACCCTGAACATTGGTTTAAGGCGACTGTGTACCAACATATCCTTAAGATCCATGTCCCATCTGTAAGCCACCAGAGGATAGTTTTGAGAGAATGAACGTGTCTCTGATTTTAGAATAGAAAGATGACGGAATCAAAAAAATTGTTCACAATTGAACTATGTGGGTGGAAAGTCAAGATAAGTTTAACCATGTCAGAGTGGGGAGTCCTATAGTGGTTGGTAAGGGCATCCTGGCAAGAAATTTGCTGAACCCAAATCATTGTAGATGCAAACAAATTATCCTGGTGTTGTCAGCTGCGGAAGAAGTCAAGCATCTCGTGAGCTCTATCAAGAAACTCATGGTTCTTGCTACACAATATGCAAGAGATGAAGATCTGAAAGAGCCATGACAAGCATGGGGATGGGAAGCTGTATCAGATTCCACAGACTACTGTTTTTGTTTTTCTGCTTTGTGGAAGCAAGAAGAGACTGGATTAGAAATGAAGACATCAGGGGAAAAAAGTAGTTACAACATCAGTACTGAACTTCATCAAGAAACAACAAATTAACAGATTTGACCACATAAGCACATTACCAACAGACAGTGGACCTCAATGATCAATGTTACACAATACAGTGGATACAAAGCAAAAGGTGGACATCAGAGATAACAGAGGCGATGAAAGAAAGATACTGTTTATGACAACGCACACAGAAGCACATATTAGAAATTCTTCTTATCAGAACACTGGGAGGTAAAAGAGGGTTAGAGAAAAGAAGAACAAGACAGTACTTTGTTTTTACGTGTTTCGTCATTCGCTACACATATGTAATAAGATTTTTATTAACCTCTTTTTATCACGGAAGAGTCTTTCAAATTGTTGGTTATATTAGGGCCTAGGATCATACAAAAATATAAAAAATTTTCAGTGAGTAGACACTCAAAGTTTACTCGTTGAACCTGACTGACTTGTAGGTCACCACTCACTACAGCACTGTGGTATAGGGCCCTCCACACCTACCAAATTAAAATATCAGGTTATTTGACTAAGATCAAAGTATAGTGCCGAACGCTTTATTATGGCCAGAAGGTTGGAGCCTTCAAAATGCCAATAGGCAGACTCTTATACACTTAAACAAACTCCAAGCAGCTCTCATTTAAAAGGGTGACACACACAGTTTACTAGCGTAACCGTACTGGGTCCACTCGTTGCAGCACTGCTGGGTAGGGTCCAATAAATCGGGGGGGGAATTTTTGTATGGACAAAAACTTTATTGTTCATTTGAGGATAATTTTCATCGCACATTGGACATGTCCATAATTGTTCCGATCTCCTCCCAAGCATGTATTTCAGTGTGTTTAGACAAACAACTCCCATTCTGTGTTGATTGATATATCTACTGGGGTTTCTCTCATGGTTTTCCCATATTGCCGCACCTACTGGTATGCGCAACCGAGATAGAGAATACCCGTTATCTTCTTCATTGAAATCTTCAGAGTGTGTTTCTCTTAGAGCATTGATGATATTGCTTTTGTCCATAGAAAACCCATTCTCGATCGGAGTATTGCTCGCCAGTACATCCGCTCTCATATTGCCCTTCACCCCAGAATGACCTAGGACAAAGATGAAGGTAAGTATCTGGATTGTCGCACTTTGTATTAATTGCATCCATTGCCTTCGTATATAACCAGTCTTGATCTTCTGTATCGTGCTCATAGTCGTTGAGCATGCATGTACAAAAAAAAATAGATAATACTAACGATCTATATATGCGAATTATTTTTGCAATGTTGATTTTTTTTGTCCAAATTACATTAAAAAACAAAGCATGGAAATTATAGTTATATTCTGTCACTTATCATTTTTTCTAATTATTATCCTTTAGTGCCACAGGGTGGTACCCAGTGACAATTTAAACATTTAAAATCCAGATCGTCTTCATTATTTTGAACGAGTGCTGCTCAGAATTTTAAAATTTTCTTTAGTTGCCTATTCCCTCTATTAACTGATTCACTACCAGGTGTTTTTAGCCTCTGGACCGAATTGTTTTTTTTATCCTCTGGACCGAATTATTTTTTTAGCTTCAAAAATATTGCAGACATACTTTAGCTAAACTAAAATATTGTTTCTAAATATGATTTAAAGTTTTACTTAATATATATCAAATTTAAGATAAATGAATATTAGTTAGTTAGTTATTTTGTTCGTTTCGTACCAGAGGCGGCACATAGGGCAGAGGTTTTAGATCTCCATGTGATGTGGTTCGTTGCTAGCAGTTGGAGATCTTGTATGGTTTTACATCCCAGTAGTTTACTTTCTTGTTGGATGGTTCTTCGAAGAGTGGTCTTTGGTCTTCCACATTTTCTTTTCCCAACTGGTGACCAGATAAGGACTTGTCGATTTAGTCTCTTTTCATCTGATCTAAGAACATGACCTAAATATTTCCACCTTCATTTCCTTATAATATTTGATACGGGTTGTTGGTGTGTTCTATCTCTCACTGTGTTGTTAGAAACGAAATCACTCCATTTTACTTTTAATAATTTTCGTAGACATTTATTCTCAAAGCTGTCCAGTTTCTTATCAATTTTCTTTGTTGATTTCCAACTTTCACAACCGTAGGTCAGTACAGGAATCACACATGACCTAAATAATTTAACTTTTGTGCATATACTAAGGTCTTGAGATTGCCAGATATTCGTTAATTTAGTGAAGGCACTAAATGAAAGTAAATGAATATACTTTCATAAAATATTTATTGTATCTGAAAATATAATGTGTTGACTATATATGAGAAATATTCTCTCTTTTTAGCCTGTTACGCCCTTGGCGTTTAGGGCAGCAACAAACGTACACCATTCTTCCCTGTTCATGGCCTTCCTCTGTATTGTGTTCCAGCTATGATTCATTTCCTTCAGCTCTTGCTCTATCGTTCTCCTCCAGGTCGTCTTGGGTCTTCCACGCTCTCGCCTACCCTCTGGAGTCCATCTCAGTGCAGTTTTCGTGCTGGAGCCAGTCTCCATGCGCATCACATGTCCAATCCATCTCCAGCGTCGTCTTCGGATGATAGTGCCCATATTCTCTTGTTGGCATCGTGCAAGCAATTCTTGATTCGAGATAGTAGTCGCCCAGTACACGCGTAAGATTTTTCGCAGACAAGTTGTATGAAAGGCGGAGAGTCTTGACATATCCTGTTCTGTCATTCTCCAGCATTCCGATCCGTACAGCAATGTTGACAGCACACAGCTGTTATAGATACTAGTCTTGGTTCTGATGCTGTATTGGGCAGATTTCCAGGCGGTCTGAAGGGTCATGAATGCACTTCGTGCCTTACTCAGTCAAATGAGAAATATTAGCATGTTATAAAAAAAACTAATTGAAATTTGAGAACAAAATCCAACTTACCAAGGGCCTTGATGAACAATATGTTGTATAAATCAGTCTAACTGCTCTCTTTATATATGTAATCCATTTATGAATATACAAACATTAAGAAAATAGTGATGGATGTATGGTTTATTAATTGTTCATGACCATTCATAAAAATCGCTAGTTTTTCAATCACAGGGTATCCTACAATTAATGATAAATGTTTCAATTCTATTTCTAGCATAAGCCAAAATGCTATGTAATCGTTATCGTTTACACATCACTTCTAAATAGTTTACGGTTAATATAAAGCTTGAATTGGGGGAAAAAAATAATAAAAGCTCAACAAAATGGTCACTGTATTTTGAGCGATGCGTGGTCCAGGCAGATAAGAAATATGTTCACTCCAGTGTTCCATGGTACAGAATCAGTTAAGGCTCCCACCCAGTGGGCACAAGCACTTTGATCTTGGCCAAAAGGCCGAGAAGCGATCATGATATCCTATGTCATATCATTATATCCTATGTCATATCATATCTCATGTTGTATCATTATATCCTATGTCATATCATATCTCATGTTGTATCATTATATCCTATGTCATATCTTATGTCATATCATCATCTCCTATGTCGTATCATCATATCCCATGTCGTATCATTATATCCTGTCATATCATCATATCCTATGTTGTATCATAATTTGTGCAAGGAAGTCAAGGATGGTAGGAGTAAAGGAGGATAGAAGTCCTGGATTGACGATATAATGAGGTGGTCAGTGGCACGGAGGAAAGGTGCCTGCCTGTCATTCCGAATGTACTTGGTTCATTTCCACGTATTTTTTTAGGGCCGCCCTGGACGTGCCACACCAGATGGACCCAGTACTAGAGAACGTAAAATGTTTTTTAACTATCAAGCACCATCAATTCTTTGATCGAGAGCGCTCAGAGTTTTTAAGGGTAGTATTTTGGCATTTAATGAATTCTCCCAACTTTTGACTTCGATCAAGTGGGCACTAGCACTATAACAAGTGGGCACTAGCACTATAACAAGTGGGCACTAGCACTATAACAAAGACTAATATCTTAGTGACCCAATGGGCCACATATCAGATATTAAGCGATACAGTTTTTTTTTATAGGGCCCGCTCTGGACGTGCAATACCAGGTGGACTCCATCCAAGATAACGTGAAAACGTTTATAAATTATCAAGCACCATCAATCATTCCATCAATGGCACTCCTAGTTTTGTATGAAGTAGTCATTTGGCAGTCAATGAAGGCTCTCAACCTTTGGCTTCCATCAAGTGGACACTAGTTCTGTAACACAAGCTGATACATTTGTGAACCCAAAGATTGGGCCACACAGCAGAGATCAAGTGTTACAGATACTACTCTTTGATCTTATTGTCTTTTTTTAACTCTTTGATCTTAGCCAAAAGCCGCATAGTGCAATGAGAAAACATTTGGAGAAAAATATCCATATCGCTCCACACTGGAAACATACCTAATACCTTTGGAACAAGAGATGAGCAACTTAATCTTTAAAGTGCCAGCTGCCGATTGAATCCCATAACGGCCGAAAGTGCCAGCTGCCGATTGAATCCCATAATGTCCGTTTACAGCCGACTTCGGTATACCTTTTTAAATGAATTTTTCTGTACCTTTTCACTTGAATAGACACGCTAAATCCGTTCAACAGACCCCTACATCCTAATTCAACATTATTTAGTGTTTACCTCCCTTTCTATTTTACTATTTACTGCATTTATCTCCCTTCGTCAACTACAAGGTCACCTAATTTATTCTGCAGATACTGTTCTGAGAAATGTCTGAAAGATGATCATGAGTTACACATGTACTATTGTAATGCCATTTGTCTGGCAAAACATTTCCTCAAACCAGTCCAAGAAAATGTGTTTCTTACACATTTGGAACAGGTAAAGGCAGAACATCAAAATGATTATGGAAAGGAATGTTCAGCAAAGACGACAAGTGGAGGGGAAACAGAGAAGCAGAAGGCAGCTGTAAGCTCGAGCGCAAGTGGTTGGCTTGCAGCTGTAAGCTCGGAAGTGAATAGTTTGCCAACTGCTGTACGCTCAGGAGTAGGAGTTTCTACTGAAGCTGCAAACTCAGATACAGGAAACTCCAGAACCAGAATGAAGCTCAAAGACTTCTACAGTGACATAAAAGATGCTCAGAAGAATCTCACAAAGAAGATGTCTAAAGAAGAACAAAGCTCAAGCTCCAGAACTACGACAGAATCAGTGGTGGGGGCATCTTTAAAAGAAGGACAGTCCGAGTGCCCGCCTACACTAGGGCAATGCTCCCACTGTCAGAAGAAAGGGTCCCTTCTTCTGTGCTCACGGTGCCAGCTGGTAGAATATTGCGACAAAAATTGTCAGAAAGCACATTATCGGAAACATAAAGAGTTCTGCAGTGAGTATACGATGTCTGTGTTGTTCAACTTATCGTGTTATTATGTAAACAAATTACGTTTTTATGTACACAATTTATATGTTTCTATGTACAAAATTTGTGTGTTTTCTTATGCAAATGTCCAAACAGTTCATTACATATATAACATAGCTTATTCCTCTCTGCTCCTCATGGAGCATAGGGCCTCAATAGTTGTCTTCCGGTTTCTGACTGTTTTATTTATGGCTGCCCAGGATAAGGAATAGACGCTGGTGATGGATAGGACACATATTGAGAAGACCGACCGGAAGCATTGCACTGTTTTGGAACCTGCAAGGAAAGAGGAGTAGGTGAAGGCCTAGACATACCTGGAGAAGAGAGCTGGAGAATCGTATTAAAAGGATAGGTAAACCATGGAAAGAATTGGAAGGGATGACGAGAGAGGAACAGCTGGAAGAAGTTTGTTGAAAACCTGTGCTCCATTGAAAGGTGATGAAGAAGAATAAGGATAATGTAACATCTTTTATTTCCCAAAGAGGTTCCATCTTCAATGTATTGATAATAAAATACCAATAAATGATACCCAATCAATGTAGAGGTTAGGTGCTCACCTCACAATCTAAAGATGTTTGGTTCACTATCTCGTGAAGCCATCAGAATATTTTTTTAGAAAACCCTAATCTCAGTGTAGGTGAGATCGATTTCCTAGACCTATTGGAGATGGACGATAAAACGTAGGTCCTGTGTTCAATTTGAGCAGGTAACCGAACCCAGTGGCAGTTCAAATCTAGTAGAGCCGGCCTGAAAGCCACTGCTAGGGCAAAATTCTTTTGAAATATTTTGTTTTTAAATTCTTACAAAATATTTTCATCATCTTTTAAATTACATCGAGGACCCTCGCTGGTGCTACAGAGGTTGTGCACTACCACTGAGATCTTCCTGTGTAAGATGGTCCTATTTATTAATCAATCAATTACTTGTTAACTGTTTCGTATTCTAGGAAGGAAAGAAAGATTTGAATTGGCCAGGAAAAATGTGCCAGACATTCTTGAGGCTACAGTGTTGAAGATTTGCGGCAGTTTTGAAATAAGTCCATTCCTGAATGATATTGCGGGCACAGTTCCATGTAAGTATAGACAGGAAGTAACAAATGAAAGAGCATTATTGTAACAGAATTATATCTTGTACACTGTGTGACCACAACATAGTTTATGATTTGATTTATTCCTCTCCTCCTGGATAATAGAGCCTCAACAGTTGTTCGTGACTTTTCCTGTTCTCTGGCTGTTTTCTTTATGACCTCCCAGGATAGTGCAGCACCCTTCAGTTCCTCAAGAAGACTTCATCTCCAGGTCTGTATAGGATGTCCCCTTTTCCATTTTTGTTGCGGGTTCATCTCCCTGTCTTGTGCAGTGTCCTCACATTCCACATCTGTCTAATGATGGGCTTCTACAAAATCAACTTGTAGGCCCCTATTTTTATTGTATGCAGCCGAAAAGGGTTGTCAGATCATGAGCTCCCTTGCAGAGTTTGGCTGCTGCTTGTCATCCAGCGCCGGATTAGCCTAGTAGCAGAAGTAGCAAATGCTACGGGCCCGTGCTTCTGGGGGCCCCACCTATGTGACAGAGCTAAGCTGTCACTAGTTATAAACAATGAACCAAGGTTGGGAGGTGGGCAATAATATCCCCCTTTCATTTTTTTCTTATTTATGTTATTTATTTTTCTGGCTCAGCATATAAATACTTATACAAATAAAGGAAAGGGACATACATCATACTTATCAAAAACAACATGTGAGGAATTTATCCATCTATGCAGCTTACTGGATCATACCATTTGCGAAATTAAGAAATGCAAGTACTATTCCGTATCACTGGACTCTACTCCAGACATTTCGCATGTGGACCAGCTCACTGTAATAGTGCGCTATGTGTTACCATCTGAACCAGTGGAAAGGTTTGTGAAGTTCTTGGTTATGGAAGGTCATACTGCTGAACAACTCGCCCAAAGTTTACTTGATGTTGTAAAGAAAAATGGCATTGATATCAAAGACTGTCGTGGTTAAAGCTATGACGGAAGACCCACCCAGAACTAGGGTTGTCTTTTTAACAATTCACAGAAAAAAACTACAGAACATATTCTCATACAAGTTGGCCACATGATGAAAAACAGCGTTTAGTGTATGCATTATAATTATTGATTAAAAAAATTAGTCACTCCTGTTGTTCGTTTGCTTGATAAAGGCCTTGTTGGTCGAAATGTTGCTGTATGTTGTCATTGTTTGTGTAATTTGTAAAACTACAGGACTTTGTGATTACGTGTTTTGCCAATCAAATAGTTTTACTGCAGTCTCGTCTATATTGTGATTATTCCCAAATGTAGAAATAGTCTTACAAATTTACTTGTCTTTAATGATTACTAACTGCAGCGGAGAACGTTCTATTTCAACATTAAAGCGTATGAAAAGTGAGTTAAGAAACATGATGGGACAAGATCATCTAAATAATCTCACCTTAATGAACATTCACAGCAGATGGAAAGATGGACAGAGAAATCGAGACCAGATGCCAGAAGGCAAACGCAGTGACATACCAACTGTCACCACTATTAAAACATCCAAGCATTAACATGGCAGTCAAAAGACAACTGATAAACTGCATATTTATTCCAACTCTCTGATATCAGTGCCAAACATGGCCCCTGACTAAGACACAAGAAAGAAAGATTACAACATGTGAAATGAGATGTCTACGAAAGCTGTCAACGTTACAAGGCGAGATAGAGTGAGAAACGAGAATATCAGAAGCATCGTTGGTACTATACCATGCATACAGTACATCGAGAAGCAAAGATTCAAGTGGTTCGGCCATTTAATGAGAATGGAACCACATTTACTACCATCACGTGCCTATAATAATCGACACTCAGGCACAGAGCACGAGGCAGGCCAAGAACAAGATGGATAGATAACATCTCAGAGTCCCTGCGAAAGCATGGACTGACAACGTCAAGCGCAACACACCTGGCACAAGATAGGAAACTAACTCTCCCACGACGCTTCACGCCAAATGTGGTTAAGATAAGATAAGATAAGATAATGAACATTGAATGTAATTTACTCATAGAAATTGATTTGTCTAGTATTATCTCTAAATTTGCTCACATTAAATCGAGACAAGTTTGTTTGTAAAAGTTGTGTTTTATTATTTATTATCATACAAAACCTAGGGCCGCGCTAAAATTTGCTACAGGCCCGCGCTGGCCTAATCCGGCACTGTTGTCATCTTACTCCAGGATGGAGTCCTAGTCTATCCGTCCAACAAAGTTTTGAACATTTTGTTTTTTGGTTTCTGTAACTTTTTAATGGATGGGTAATTAGCCCATCACACAACCCCCAACCTGGAGGCCACATTTAGTCTGACCTCTCTCCTTTGACCTTATCGACTTGGGTAAACCTATCGGCATAGTTCTCCGAGTATAGTAGTAGTAGTGGTGGTGATGGCAGCAACACAGTGGTGGTAGTCCTAGTTGTAGTAGGGGTGGTGACACGCTGTGGTGGTAATCCTAGTAGTAAAGTCATAGTTGTAGTATTAGAAGTGATGGTAGCGATGCTGTGGTAGTAGTCCTAGTAGTGGTAGTCATAGTTTTAGTAGTAGTAGTGATGGCAGCGATGCTGTGGTGGTATTTCTAGTAGTAGTAGTCATAGTTTTAGTAATAGTAGTGATGGTAGCGATGCTGTGGGGGCAGTAGTTCTAGTAGTAGTAGGGATGGTAGTAGTAGTGATGGTAGCGATGCTGTGGGGGTAGTTCTAGTAGTAGTAGTCATAGTTTTAGTAGTAGTAGTGATGGCAGCAATGCTGTGGGGGTAGCCCTAGTAGTGGTAGTCATAATTATAGTAGTAGTGGTTGTGATGTCAGCGATGCTGTGGTGGTAGTTCTAGTAGTAGTGGTGCTGATGCCAGCAACACTGCGATGATAGTCCTAGTAGTAGTAGCAGTAGTGGTGGTGATGGCAGCGATGCTGTGGTAGTAGTCCTAGTAGTAGTAACAGTAGTGGTGGTGATGGCAGTGATACTATGGTGGTAGTCCTAGTAGTAGTAGCAGTAGTGTTGGTGATGGCAGCGATGCTGTGGTGGTAGTCCTAGTAGTAGTAACAATGGTGGTGGTGATGGCAGTGATACTATGGTGGTAGTTCTAGTATTTTCATTAGTTTGTGGTAATAAGAGAGCGAACATGCTTGCATCAACAGCATCGATTGTTGGGGAGTTGAAGATGGATAAGGGAATGTTCTTCGTTCTCTTCGCGACTGCCTGTTGGATGAAGACACTAAAATAGATGTTGAATCTATCCAGCGATTTAACTCTTTATGTCCACGAAAATTTTGGGGGTAATCACGCTCTGCCAGAACACATTTCTAGCAAAATTTTCAAAATGGAATGATCTTGGAAATATGCCTATAACTTAAGTTCTTTGTAAGCTAGATTTATACTGTTGGTATCAAAATATGCAGAATTAAATTCTGAACCATTGATAATAAATAGTTATATATGTAAATCAGTATTTATTTAGTAAATTATTGTTGTATTTCATGTTCAGAGTAACTACTACGACTTTCAAACTTGAATCAATACTTAGCCATTGCTGAATTCTCCATCATTGTCGGTGAAATCATAAACATGAAACACTGTGTGTGTTTATTGGAACTTTGGAACAAATCCATGTCTTGTTCGGCACTTTATCGACGTGGAGGACGAAACAACATCTTATAACTAAACTTTTCACACGAAAGTTCACTTTTTCACAACAGGAAAAATATATTTGCGAATAAAACTATTTACTAAAAATTCTAAAATAAATTCTGCCATGCTGTATAGTATATGAATGAAATGGGAGTTATCTGCCCATTGAATTCTGTAAACAAAAACAGTGTCGGACGTATAGTAGCTGAACAGTAAAACAAAACGTGCATGGACTCAAATTAGCCGTTGGCAGCGTGTTTTGGCATAATGAGAGAACTGTTTTCTACGCTGGGAGCGTCGATTGGACATATAGAGTTAAGCAGGTTGGGGTTACCCGTTGTACAAGTAGAACTGGATACCTGAGGCGCAGAGTGAGAAGTGTGTTTAATCAGCATGCCACGGTAACCATCAGTATGCATACCTCAATATCTGTTAGGGGAGACTGAGCACCTATGTGTCTGCCCGGAGTGCAATGATGTCAGTTTTGTAAATAATAACCATTAGTTATTCTAGTAGTATTGATATCTATTACAAAACTAAGTAATGTTCTATAATGATTTCAGTTTGGCTGTTTGATATACACATTATGGTGGAGATCTGTGACGTACATGTAGATCCTTGTGAGAAGTACAGAGCTCAAGTCAGGGTAAACAATTAGATATTTTATAATTTTAACAAATATACAAAAAGACTGATTAATCAACATCGAACTGGCGTGTTGAGGCAAAGATCAGAGCACCTATGGACATGCCCGAGTGCTATGATGATATAACTTATATTTTATAAGCTTCACTTAAACTTAGCTTTCTCTCTATATATATTTGTTTCTCTAATTCAAACGTTGATATCTTCTCTCTCTCTCTCTCTCTCTACTTGTTTCTATTACTAAAACATTGTTTTCTCTCTCTCACTTTCTCTGCTTGTTTATCTAATTAAAATGGTAGGGTTGTTGCAGTGCAAAGTGGAGCATACAAGACGACTACTGTCAGTATGAGGATGAAGGTTGAGGCTGTTACTGCTCCACTCCAATGGCTCTCTGGGACTCCATTTACTGGAGCCATTGTTGTATCCGACTCTCAGTCGATGCTTCACAAGATCCAAAAGGCAGGTTTTGGTATAAATGGATGTCATCTGTAAAAGTTTCTAACCTCCAGAGACGTATTTGGATCTACTGTCCAGGGTATGCGGGTGTTTGCGATAATGAGAGAGCAGACAGACTTGCATCAACAGTATCGATTGTTGGGGAGTTGAAGATGGATAACAAGGATGGTCATGGGCTTGACAGCCTGTTGGATGAGGACACTAAACTTGATGTTGAATCGATCCAGCTGTTTGGAGTTATTCGTTGTACAAATAGAACTGGATGCCTGAGGGGCAAAGTGAGGAGTCTGTTTAATCAGCGAGCTATGGGTCTGCACAGAGTACAATGACATCAGTTTAGTAACCAATAACTAATTCAAACATTGATGTCTTATCTTTCTCTCTCTCTCTCTCTCTCTACTAGTTTCTATTACTGAAATATTAATGTCTTCTCTCTCTCTCTCTCCCTACTTTCTTCTGTTTCCAGGATCTGAAAGGAAACATGACAGATGTATGGTTTAACTCCAAGACAAATGTCTATCATCACCTGAATAGATCCAACATAAATGATCGAATGCTTCCTATTCACCTGTCCAGGTGTATTATACCAGGTAACTTCATTCTGCTGTGCAAACCTAGGTGGCATATCCAGGATGGGAAACGTTGCATCAACATTGAGGATTTACAAGCAGTCCACTTTATTTTTATGAATATTTAGTTTGTTAGTTGCTTACAGATAGAGATATATATATATATATATCTCTCTCTCTCCAGCCAACGATGTCCCTGGTGATTAGGGCAGCAACAAATACACCCCATTCTTCTCTATTTTTGGCCATTCTCAGTATTGTGTTCCAGCTGTGATTCATTTCTTGTTCTACTGTTCTTCTCCAGGTCATTTTGGGTCTTCCACGTTTTCAATTCTGGTTTTGAATTCTGGTCAGGACTTCCATCGTATGGAAAGTAGCTTCCTTTCGACTTTCAGTCAAATAAGTCAATGAACCTGGTAGTCTTTCATTCCTGTGAATTGCTAGAGTATTGTTGCTGTTTTCGTAAAGCTTCAGTTTCAATTTGGAATATCTTAATTACAATCCGGACATGTCCATAGGTGCTCCTATATCCTTCGCAATATCTCCAACAGCATTCAGCGACTGACCGGACAAGTTTGATGTTGATTGATGAGCCTACTCATATATCTGTTGTACTTTTCTGGCCACTCCAATCTTCAATCCCAGCTTTAGTACAAAACTTCGGGTATAAATATTTTTTATGATTTTGTTTTTTTCAAAATAGTCATGCTACAATACTTTAATTTTCTCAAACCTGTATAACCTGAAATAAAATATTGCTATACTAATGTATTCCACATCCTATTAGCAACAATTTGATTAATTATATATCATACTTCAGAGAAATTAAACTGAGTTATAAAGGTTTAAACTACTTGACATTGAATGCTATATCTTTTTTATTGGCATGTTAAAAATAGAAAATATGAATCTCTTATCTTTCCGAATGTGTTTGTGTATATGTTTGTATGTATGTATACAGTGACGACTTGTAATCATTTTTGTTGGTGGGGCCAGACAAAAAGTTTCAGAAAAATCATGGTTTTTGGGTTAGTTTATATTTTAGTATTATTTGTATCACAGTCACCACTTTAGAAAGTAGGTCACAACTCATTAACTTGTCTAAATGTACATTGTCATACGCAGATGTATATTGATGGAATGGGGGATTACCTTAAACTATTCTAAGAATGTTAGTAATATTATTTCTGTTATTTTATATATCATTTGGTATTTACGCACCAGGACTAATTTTTAGCGCAATAACATCGTTTAACTGTGCACTGGCTTGGCCACGTAAAAATTTCCCACTGAATGAATGAAAATCATATTTTTACTGACGATAAAAATGGACCTCACCCTTCAGAAAACAATGGTAAACTACTGAACGTATAAGTGGTGGTGTCTAGAAAATTGACGACTTGTTTACTGTGGTTGATGGTCAAGTATATGCCACGATTTTCATATTCTTCTTCTTCTGTGATCGTTCTTCACGGCCAATTTTGGTCATTCTTATTGTGATGTATAATTGGTCCACTGGCAAGCACGGAGTGATCTACGTCGGGACGATTGTGCGCCCATGGTGACTAGGCCCGTCCATTTTCAGCCAGCTTTTGATTTACTAGGGTGAACTTTCCCTAGGTAAGATCCTTTTGGATCTACGCCTTTACGATCAACTTTGCCGTATATTTGGGCTTTGTGATCTACGCCAGGACAGTGAGTTACGCTGCTTTACCCGTTCTGACTGAGAAATATTTCTCGGAGCTTGTCCTCGGACGGCGTCTTACTCATATAAAACACAGTGTAAAGTATCGGCCTTCACCAATGTTCAGGACCCGGACTTCCTGTCTGATCCGTACATTGTCGGCCTTGCTTTATCGTACATTTTGAGTTTGATCCGGAGAAGGAACATTCTCAGCCTTTTCCTAGCGCACGTTGATCGTGGCAATTTGCAATTAACCTCGAAGGCACCGGCATGGGGCCCAGTACAAACAATGTAGAGGTTCGTTTCAGTCGGCACTATCAACGCAACTCTGGATTTTGCGCCGCCACCATCACCCGCTCCAGTTATTCCGGGATGTTAGTTCGACTGCAATCGAACCTTGCCCGGTTGACCTAAGGCTGGCAGTTCCTTTAGGTATCACCAACCTCAGTTCTTCCGGGGATGTTAATTTTTAATCGCACAGTACCTTGCACGGTTTTCCCAGGGCGGGTAGTTTCGTTATGCACTAAAACGCAACTTGTTCTTTTGCGCTCTGCAAACCTTGCCCAGTACATGTATCTGCACTAGGCCACCGATGCGGAGTCAACTGCAATCTTCTCTCGTACCGACACGAGGGTAGACTTTTATTCGTTACTGTCCTGTTTTATTTATTCTTGCCGACGGGCTGGCAATGTTTGCCCCTCCTCAGGGCTTCGCCCTTCGTCGGCACACGTTTCGTCACTGGATGCACCTCTCATCCATGTCAGAGACTTTTCGTTGCTGTTTCATTACATTTAGGAACTTGGGCAATATCTTGTTGGACATCGGTCAGGAGATTTGTGCATTTTGTTAGTATGGATCTGTTTTGCATTTCCGTACTTGCACTGCTACCACTACCAGTAGTTCTCCCGATCCCTGCCCTCATTAGCCAGACCGGAACCAAAGTCTGTTTCCAGGGTCACCGCGTGGAGGTTGGGGGCAGGGTCTTGGTTAGCACGCCCCCTCGCTAACCCTGGCTCATGTTACCACCATAACCTCATGAGCCTTTGACCCCATTTTCATATTCAATAAGCAGTCAAGAAAGAGGTCAGATGTCGCTATGTTAGCAGACGGTCTAAATAGACCACATTTCTACTGGCCCTAAAAATTGGTGCACTGGAAATGCATGAAGCATACTAATTAGGGAGGAAAGACGCTGAATTTCAGACTGTATATGATATTTTAGCGTTATATATTCAACTTTCAAAGCTAATGAGTATCATGTTAAAAGTAATAAATATGAACAAATAATTGCAAAAATAATAAACATACATTACACATTATTTTGTATGTGCCCGACTGGTTGGCTCTTAATGACGAGACGCCAGTGTATTTATGTATATGTAAGAGGAACTGGCATAGCTGAGAATTGTCGTATTAATGAGGTGCAGAGAAAGCGAGCTGCACGAAAAGACAGAACAGACATCTTCATGCCTAAGCTTGATCATGTATGCCCCACCTGTGGTAGGGGATTGTGTTCTATGATTGGACTCTACAATCACCTCTGCACACACCAAAGAGGTGAGCAGCACACGACTGAGGCTATTGTTGTCATCGCTTGTGATGGATGGCTATTATTTTTTATTACTATTATGTATATGTATTTTCTCAATAAAAGTTAATTTTTATTTAATTTGTTTTTCTTTACTGAAATGAACTATGCTTGTTTGGTCAGGGTTGTTGCTAGACAGGTTTTTTGTTTGCTCAGTTATTGATCAGTTGTTTGCTCAATTGTTTGGACATTACTTGTTTAGTCAGTTGTTTGGACAGTTTTGTTATTTATTTGTCAGTTGGTGGGACAGTTATTTGGTCAGTTGTTTGGCAACAATGTACTGTAGTTTTACAATAACAATACACAGCAAAGTTTCGACCATAAGGCATTTATCAAGCAAACAATACAACAGAAGTGACGAATTTCACAGCACATGTGTTTCGCCATTGCTACATAGTCTTACTGCAGTCTTCCCTGTATGGACAGTTGTTTGGACAGTTATTTGGATAGTTCCTTGGACAATTGTTTAGACAGTTGCCTGGACAGTTGTTTGAGCATACACATCTCTGTCTTACTCCTAAAAACTAAATAACCACTTTTCATTTTCAATGCTGTGAGTCAGATATATATATATATATAACATAGGCAGTGAAAGATACTATGGGTGAAGCTCACATAAGAACCCGTTCTAGAAATCTCTTCTTATCATGACGTATCACACAAAACAGGATTCGAGAAAAGGAAGAACTATGGTGTCTACATATGTTTCCAAAATGAAATTAAACATTGTAGTTGGTATTTAACTAGTTTAATAGAATAGTTCAGAGCCAATGTGGTGTAGAGGTTAAGTACTCGACTCTCGCTCCATTGGCACTCAGTTCGCTTCCTCGTCTAGCTATCAGAATATTTGTCCAGAAATCCCCGATCTCAGTGTAGATGAGATCAAGTTCCTAGTTCGGAGTCGAACGATAAAATGTATGTTGAGCATGTAAAAGAACCCTAGGCAGTTCAAAATCGAGGAGAGCAGCCTTGAAAACTGCTTCCCGGGCAGAATTCATTAGAAAGATATTGAAAAAAATTCGAAATATTATTACCATCTTCTAAATCTGAAACCCGGTGCTACAGAGTTCGTGCACTGCCGCTGAGATCTTTCTGTGTAAGAAAGAGATCAGAACACACATGGTTACTCACTGAAGTGAAATGATTATGGTTCTATCAATCAATAAGTTTACTATGCAGAAATGGAGAAGACCAGATTCACATAAAACAGTTGTATCATAAAGATATTTTCTTAACGTATATGGATGACCATGTGGTAGAATGGTGTACTTCATCTTTAGCGTTCTCACTAGATTGGGATTTCAGATTCTCTAATCAGAATTGAACTAGAACGGTCAGTTCTTTGACGCGTCCGTTTGTTGACGCTCTCAAGGAGCAAAGAATAGTGGCACTGCGATCTACAAGGCATGTCGTAAGAGGTAGGGGTCTATGGAAGCTACCCTAGTAATTAAAAAGCTTCACAGAAATCGGATGTACTTGTTGGTGCACAACTGGCACAACGTACAATCACTCTTAGGCTTGGATCACATACAAATCACAAAGAGTAGTTAACAAGTGGTCGATATGGAGCGTTCGAAGAAGAAGACACTGGAGGCTGTTTTAGATATTGCAAAAGGAGATCGGAGCACCTATAGACATGTTCGGAGGAGTAGCACCTATAGACATGTTCAGAGGAGTAGCACCTATAGACATGTTCAGAGGAGTAGCACCTATAGACATGTTCGGAGAAGTAGCACTAGACATGTTAGGAGGAGTAGCACCTATAGACATGTTCGGAGGTACAATGAAAATACTTGAAACTGTAATAAAGGCCACCGTCTGCCCCAGATTGTCAGCGACACCATACAGTGTGTCTTGGTCGCTGGTGTAAGTGGGTCACCTCATCCTTCTCAGGTCTGCATGCTGGGGGCAGTTCTCCAGGATATGCTCTGTTGTCATACTCTCCAAGGCACAGGTCAGAATGTTGTTGTAATCATAACATGCACAATGGAGAGTTAGAAAATGACTTAAGATATAGAAAGAAAATTGAATGCATTTGAAAATAGATGTCTGTAAAAAAAAATAATAATTCCTCATGTACCGTTATACTTTACATAGGACCTTCAAGCAATTTCTCCATATCGCTCTATCGTGGGCAACTCGTGCAATCTCCTCCATGGAACTGAGACCGATATTTCTTGCATCTCTCAGCGAAATTCGTTTCAGGGTCTCCCTAGGTCGTCCTCGCTTTCTTCAACTCTTTGCATCCCACTTGCATATGACCTGGCTTTGATATTCTTTGGATCTTCTCCATGTTTAACTTTTAATTTGACCTCATGGAACTGACCTTGCATCTCTCAGCGAAATTCGTTTCAGGGTCTCCTAGGTCGTCCTCTCTTTCTTCAACTCTTTGCATCCCACTTCAATGCCTGCTTTGATATTCTTTGATCTTCTCCATGGAACTGAGACCGATATTTTTTGCATCTCTCAGCGAAATTCGTTTCAGGGTCTCCCTAGGTTGTCCTCTCTTTCTTCAACTCTTTGCATCCCACTTCAATGCCTGCTTTGATATTCTTTGATGTAAAAAATAATGAATATAAAATTGAAAAGAATCAGGGAAAGTGATGAAAGTCTTGATCTGTCTTCTAAACAATTCTTACAAACGACAGACATTTCGTCCACAGGTCAATATAAGAAACTGCTGTGTCAGTGGCGGCTCAACAAAATAAACGAGGTCACGGTGGCGATAAAAGAAAGATGATGAAATAAAATCTTAAATATAGAAATTACTAATGATAATATCAGACGGATGACCTGCCTCCACTCGCTATCGCTGATGCATATCTATCTCAGTATTGATAATATCAGACAGGTTGACCTGCCTCCACTCTCTATCGCTGATGCATATCTATCTCATTACTATGTTTGGTCGTGACCATACGATAATTAGTATCATTAACAAGACGATTACATGGCTGAGTAGGGGGAGACGTGGTGGAATAATCCATTAGCACATATCTTGAGGATGCTATAGAGTGAGCACGCACGTGATACTCATTGATTGAGTGATTGATTGAACTGTGATATAGACAATCCTAGGCAAATAAACCTGATCATTCAATATTTTCATAAGAGGTTCTTCGTGTTTTATATCAACAAAGGCTGAGAACTATGCCAGTGTGTCCGTGCGGGGTAATTATTGAAGACTGTTATCGGGTTTTTAGATGATGTAACATACCAGGCAGGATTTGTTGTGGGGCTGTTAAGGATGTGTGATGGTTTGTTGTGGGACTATATGGGACGGGACACGGTTTGTTGTGGGGTATTGGGATGGGGACATAGTTCGTTGTGGGGACAGGTTTGTGGTATGGGACGGTGTGATTGAACATGAGTTTGTTGTGTGAATATTTGTGGTATGGGACGGTATGATGGGGCTTGGTTTGTTGTGGGACGGTGTGTGGGACATGAGTTTGTTGTGTGAATTTTTATGGGATGGGTCATGGTTTGTTGTGGTGACTATTTGTGATAGCTCTTTACATGTGAGTTGCATTAATAGTTTGTTAGTTGAACATAATGTTCTTGATATGAGAGTAGAAGTGACAGTTCTGAAAGACCCCTCACAGCTGAGACCCATTACTTGCCCAGCTGTAAAAGACCCCTCACAGCTGAGATCCATTATATGTCCAGCTCTAAAGACTTCTCACAACAGAAATAAATTACTTCCCAAGCTGTTGAAAAAAACCAACCTAACAGCTGAGTCCCAGTAAAAGACCTAGATGACAATCAAGCATATTGAATAAATCACATTTCTAAAATTATGTACAACACGCTTGACGACAAATCAAAATAACAATTAGTCAAGAATAATAATTGCAGTCCGATATTCCTTAGGGAACACTTCAAACTAAGGATCGTATGTTTGCCAATATCTCATTAAATCTTGTAATTTTAGTTAGGAAACGATGTTTAATTTATGCGTTTAGAAAATATCAACATACTCAAAATTGTTTTTCTGTATACTTTGTGTGTGGTTTTATTTGGTCTGTTCTTTCGCAGAATCTGTTCAGATGATCTGTTCTCCGTCACGCACTTACTGGCATTGATTTGTAGCATTTTTTTCTATTTCAAGTTTCATTGAATGAAAGTTTATCGAACATAAGTGGCGGCCATAATTGCGCGTGATCATTCATTAAACAAATTTTGATTGGTTGGTTTTAGTACTGAGAGTTGGAGACTGAACTTTAGACAACTTTTTTTATTGGTTGGTTTCTTAAAATACGGTTCTAGAATGTGATTATACAAGAGTATCTGGTTGGTGCCAGTCTTCTGTTGGAACTTCTTGATATTGTGTTGATCAGTAGACGAATACCTACTACTGCTGCAGCTGCCGCTACTACTACTAATACAACTACTACTACTGCTGCAGCTGCTGCTACTACTACTGCTACTACTACTACTACTACTGCAGCTACTGCTAATACTGCAGCTGTTACTACTACAACAACTACTACTAGAAGAATAAAGAAGTTTTTTATGGCGAAGTCATTAAGACGTTTGCCTTACATTCTGTAGTATCTGGGTTCGAATCTGGACTGAGTACACCTGCAATTTCTTAAGAAGATTTCTAGGATCGTTGCTGGAGATATGGAAGTAGTGTTTTGTGCAATATTCTCATTAGATGGTGTGCAATTTCAGACGAGAGAGGAAAATCCACATTAAAAAACCTGAAGCAATTAAGTCAATTCCGCGCATATAGACCATTTTCAGAAGAATGCCAACTCGTGTGTTTGTTTATGTGGAACAGAGTTTGGTCAGACTTATCATACAAGTTATCATTTCTGTGGGAAGATTTGATAAAACTTATTCAACATCATACAACCTCAGCGGTTATAGAGAAGAGTTCTCCTGGTTTAGATGTCAGTACCTATATAAGAGCTCTGTAGCTGATAGCGGTGAAACAAGTAAAAACAAAGTACTGTAGTTGTACAAAGTTCAAAAACAATAACAATACACAGCAACGTTTCGACGAAAAGGCTTATCAGCAACGGATACATCAGAAGTGTAGAAATTCAATTTGTAAACTGCAATTAGAGTTAAGAGTTGAATAGATAGTTTTTTTGTGTGGAAGCTAGCATCGCCGAAGTTACTGTGCAAGTGATCTGCCGCTGATAGTGCTACTTAAAGGTAATCGCATACACTCTGAGCAACCAAACAACATCGATTTGTTGATTGTTTATCATGAGTTTTCTCCTTGTTTTAGTTGTGTTGTTATTAAGTGCGAGCGTTTTGACGTACGGGGCACCACTTCTAGCTTTGACTTCAAATTATACGATAAATGACGGGGGAATTCCTTACCAGCTTGTGTGTTCTGAGGAAGACAACCAATGTCTGTCTTTCACTCAGGTGAAATATAGTTACGTCCTTGATTCTCAAAGTCTGTTTGATGAGCTCCAGGCGTGCAACTGGAACCGATTCGTTATCATCACCTCGCGAGACCTCAGCAAGACTGTCCGAGAACATGCTCGACATCTTCTAGCGCCAAGGACGCTGACTTCCACAATGTATTACGAAATTTTAAATACAAATTGGCAACCTGAAGCGATACAAAAAATAATCCGGACAGCTTACTCTCAACAGAGCATGAGGAATTTCATCTGGGTGACCAGGAAGCATAATGAGGTCATGAAAGCAGCCCAGCATGTGTTCGATAGGGAACGTTGTGGTAATGGCGCACTGATGGTGAGCCGCTCCAACTTCATCTTCGTCACTATTGATCCAGATATTACCAATGACGTCCACCAGATGGTTAATTCTCAATTTGACAATGTTGCGTTTTTTTTAATTAACCAAGATTCTCCCATCTTAGAAAAAGCGTACACTTTGATGTGGAGAGAAAATAAACGTCGAGATTTGCAAGAGATTTCAAACCTCAGTAACGTCTCGGCTGATGGTTTAAGTAATACGTGCAAGATTTTTCCTAATATTGCCAACGGTCTCAACGGAAGAACACTTGTTGGGTTAGCCAAAGAGTGGTTACCTGAGTTCTTTAAAGCGCCTAATTTAAACACAGGTAAATTGGAATATTCTGGATTTTATATCGATGTGTTTGATGTTCTAGCCAGCACGCTCAACTTCACCTACATGTTGGTACCTCCAGCAGATGAGGACAATAACATCACTTGGGATGGGTATGTGACAATAGTAGAAGATTGCAAAGTAGACTTTGGAATTAACATGTTTACAAACAACGCCATATTTCAATACAACGCCACAACGTCGTTTCCGGTTATGTATAATAATTACGTTGGCGCTTACATTAACAACGAAAAACCGGACCCATTTAAATTATTTCTTGTGTTCAAGATGGAGACTTATTTTGTTCTTTTCAGTTGTTTATTTTTCTGTGTGTTTTTATATTTACTTATAGCATATCTTCTAAGCCCTCTAGATGATGATTTGGGCTGGTTAGCTGAAGATAAAGAAGGCATTAGGGAAACGAGTCAACAGCAAGTGGTAAAAACTAGAAGTTCATCATTTTTTGAAGATGACTGGCAGAATAAATACAAACGTTTGGAAACTTTAAACACATTTTCGGATGCAAGTACATTTTCTTCTCGGACTGAATATCGACTTAAACAGGATAACCAACACAGAAACCAGAACTCGTCTAGCGAGAAAACACATAGGCGCGCAATATTTTACATTAAAAATAGTTTGAAAAATGTAAAATGTTGTACACAAAAATGTAATAAAAATAAAAATAACAGTAAATTATTGAATAACAAAAGCAACAACTGCAACAATGACAAAATGATGAATGTCTATACAAAAGAAACACAGACAGGCCGTAGAGATAGTTTATATAACAACAGTAGCCATTACGCAACAGATTTTGCAAACAAAGATTTGGAGATGGAATTTGAGAATAAGAAAGAAGCAAGTATATTTAATTTGACAAGTTCATGAGTGAAGGTAGATACAGGTGAACAAGTTGTCTCAAATACTGGACAAAAAATAAATAACAGTTTGAAAGGAATTGACCCTCGTTCACTGTCTCGGTTTGAGATTTGTGTTGATGTTTATTTCGGTTTTTGTGGTTCAATGTTGAGTCAAGGTACTTTGCCGCAACCACAGAACTGGACACATCGCGTTTTATTATCTTCCTGGTCACTTATGATGATAGTTTTGATTTCAACTTTCACCGGAAACTTGACCTCTAGTTTTGCTGATGAAACTGATGTGGTCATCATCAGAACTTTTGAAGAGCTGCTTGGGAAGAGTGACTTCCGATGGGGAGCTATGAATGAAACGGTAATCTTCTCGATAATGAAATCGTCTAACAACGGATCGACACTTCATAAATTATACGAAGGACTTGATCGATTCAAGCAATCAGACCCTACAGTTCTGGGCAACTTTGAAGATTTAATCAATAATTTAAAATCTGGAAAATTTGTTGCTTTAATTACAAGTTTTGTTTTTGAATATCTTGAAGATTATACAGACTTTCCTGGACTTACTTTGATTCCTGATTCACTTTTAACAGCAAATGGTGGCTTTCTCTTTCCACAAAATTCTGAACTTAATGCATTGATCTCTAAACAAATCATTGCCATGAGAGACTGTGGCATTATAAATAATATTTTTCAGA
Organism: Arion vulgaris; assembly: GCA_020796225.1. Taxonomy (NCBI): domain Eukaryota; kingdom Metazoa; phylum Mollusca; class Gastropoda; order Stylommatophora; family Arionidae; genus Arion; species Arion vulgaris. The sequence goes on from CM036760.1 coordinate 44,835,161, forward strand.
GGCTACGGTTAAGTAGTAATCTGACACAGAGAGTTGTTGATGAGAGTTCAAACCTATACCTGACCATAGATAATATGCAAGGACTATTCATTGTGATATTATCTGGTGCAGCCGTTGCTGTCGCCACTTTGATTGTTGAGATACTTGTTCCGAAACTTAAATCTCAACGGTTGCATTGAACACAAGATTAATATTGTGAATTGAAATATGAACTGTTTTATTGAACATTTTATGAAGATTAGGAACAGAAATATGTACTGTTTACTCATTATTATATCATCATCAAATAGACTGGCCTACGCAGAACTTTACCACTATAACAGTCCTTCGGAATTTCTCTCATATATCAGATGTCTCGTCTCTGCAGTCGTCATGCTCAAACTATCAGTTACATCCTTAGTCCATCTTCTCCGTTGTCTTCCCTTCTCTTTGCCGGGATGCCTCCTTCCATAATGCTCTTCTCCAACCATTAGTGTCTCTTTATATATCACATTAGTGTCTCTTTATATATCACATTAGTGTCTCTTTATATATCCAAAATACTTCAATTTTTTCTTTCTTATTTGTAGCATCAGCCTGTTTTCTTTGATTTTGAGTTCTTTCTGGATAGATCTATTTGTTCTCTTCTATGTTCAAGATACACGGAGGACTCTTCTGTAACACTTATATTCGAAAGCACATATATATTGTTCCACTGCTTTGTTAAATGTCCATGCTTCAAATACATAAGTTGCCACTGGGAATGTGCATGCTCTTAGTAATCTTTTCTTTGTTTTCCTATCAGTTCCATTCCATACTGTTTTTAGTTGTTTAATTTTTGTAAGGACATGTTTGTTCTTTTAAATTTCCTTCATCGAATTTGTATCTTTTGATAGCAGTGAACCGAGATATAATCAAAACTGTTCCCATTTTTCATTTTCTCTCCGTTTTTCTACTTTGCTGTTTTATTGAACATTGTATGAATACTATGAACTGAAATATAAACTGCTGCATCAAACATTGTAAATTTTATAAATATTAAAAAATAAAGCGAATCAATTGTCACATTCCCTGAAGTGCTTTTGTCAATTGTTTTTTATACCTCTGTATGTGTGTATGTGTGTATGTGTGTCTAGCTTATTGGTGTAGGCGATCATGTTTCTCCACATCTTACTATATATATATTATTGTTTTGTTATATTAGATTAACACCCGTGTGTTGTCGGAGCTCGCAAGGGGAGCAAAGAATAGCAATACTGCGACCTACAAGAAAAGGGGTAAGAGGCGACTGATGCAGGAACTAGGAAAGCTACCCTAGTAAATAAACAGAATCGCAGAATTTTTATGTGCTTGCCTACTTGTAGGTGCATAACTGGCACAACGTACAATCGCTCTTAGACTCATATCACATACAAATCACACAGAGTGACACGTGGTCGATATGGAGCGTTTGAAGAAGAAGATAATATTAGATTACATTGATTGATTGATTGATTGATTGATTGATTGATTGATTGATTGATTGATTGAATAATAAATATTATATTACATTGATTTATTGATTGAATATTGGATATTAGATTACATTGATTGATTGAATAATGGATTGAATTAATAAGAACATTATCATTGCGCTTCGTTGAGTTACCATATGTGCACCGATTTATTTTGAACACAGGAAGATCTCAGCGGCAGTGCACGAACCTCATAGCACCGGCGAGGGTCCCGATGTAATTTAGAAGATGGTGAAAATATTTTGTAGGAATTTTATTTTTAAATTTTAATAATGAATTTTGGCAGGGCAGCATCTTTCCAGCCTGCTCTTTTCCTCCTCGATTTTAAGCTACCAAGTTTCTTTTACGTGCTCAAATTTAACACGGGACCTACGTGTTATCGTTCATCTTTGATAAGACTAGGAACTCGATCTCATCTACACTGATATAAGGGATCCTCTGAAAAGTATCTCGATGGCTCCATGAAGGAGCGAACCGATTAACTTTGAAACTAGAGGCTAGTACCTAGCATGTACGCCACAGAGACCCTAAGTAGGACATCATCATCAAGGATAGTGATTGCTAGCGTTGGTGATTATGTTCCTCCTTAACTTTATGTCTCCAGTGTTAGCAAGCAACTACGCTGTTGGTGCTCTTCCAAGACTAGTATGTAGCAGAGAAGGAAGATTAAATTAAGAAGTATAGAGATATGCATAGAACAAAACTGAGAAAAGGTGTACAAATATGTAGCTAAACACGTAAAAACAAAGTACTATAGTTTTACAAAGTACAGAAACAGTGACGATAAACAGCAACGTTTCGACCAAAAGGCCTTTATCAAGCAAACAATACAACAAGAATGACGAATTTCGAGGAACACTACAAATAGACGATTACATGTAGAAACATTCAAACCTGTCTAATGAAAATATGGGAATAAAAACGAATAACGAAATGAGTGCAACACAAAACCGGAAGTGGAAAAGAAGAAAACAATAAATAATATAGTGGATAAATACTTTTACAAATCTGTACAACGTTGCACAAAACTCAAAGGTAAAACTCAAAAGAACAAGACTGTGCAAAAGGCAAGTTTCTACAAAGTACATAAAGCATATAAAATATTAAAAAAATTATCACATTAATCAATTTTACCAAACTTTTGATTGGACAGAGATGTAGAAAACAATAACTGCATATAAAAATCGAGAAATGGATAAGAATGCGTTGACGCAAATTTTGCACAAAATTTGCACGAAACAATGCTCTGCACAGTGTGCAGTAGTTGAGTTGTTTTATTGGACAATATTTGCGTACACTGCGGTAGTTGGTACGGAATGCGTTAAGAGATGAATTGTTACAGATGGGTTCCTGATAAGATTTTAGAAGAAATATAAAAGAAAATTGCACAGCACCACATCTACTGATTTGCACAGTAATAATATGTGAGATTTTATTAGTCTTAAGTATGACTTAAGAGAAACATATGGCTCGTGTATAAATTATTCCCTTGTCGACAATTTCCTAATTGTCAATGAGTTTCAATGAGCCTAAGAGAACAATGCTGATCTGATCTATTGAACATAAAGCAAAAGGCCATCCACGCAAAATTTGAACCTTAGAAAAACAGAGGAGTTGGGGGATGACACTATATATATGAAGTGTACACAAAAGCCCGTACTATAAACCACTTCTTTTCCTGACGCTGTGAGACAAAACAGGATTAGAGAAAAGAAGAAGAAAGAACGAGTTTCGTGAAACCGAAATAGAAAAATAAATACAGGGGAAATAATCAACAATTATCTTTCAGTAAAATTATAAAATATGGGTATTGTCCCTTTACAAATCTTATTAAGATAAGATTTAGAAGTATCAAGATATGCAAAGAACAAAACTGAGAAAAGTTGTACAAAGTTGAGCTAATATATATATTTTTTTTTCCCGATCCAGAAGCACTTGAGCTTATTAGCTCTTCGGCTCGGTGCCATGGACATCGTAACCCTTCGGTTCGGTGCCACGAACACCGTAAATCTGGGGAATCTGTGGCTTTTTCTGCCATCCCGCGGAACTGAACCCGCACACACAGAGGGATAGTCACCAGTAGTCCAACGCGCTACGAACACACTGGGCAGACGGGCGAGCTAATACATAAATACCTTTAAATAGTTTTTTTTTAAAAATTAAAACAGACAGTTTCTTTTTTAGATGTGTTTAAAAATTTGTATTAATGATCATCATCAAATAGCTTGTCCTGAGCAGACATTTGCCGCTTTATCAGTCTTTGGGAATTTCTCTCTCATATGCCATAGTACCTTGGTTATGCTCAAATTGTCAGTTACATCCTGAATCCATCTTCTCCGTGGTCTTTCTCTTCTCCTCTTTGCCGAGATGTCTCCTTCCCTGGTGGTCTTCTCCATCCCTTCGTGTCTCTTTATATGTCTAAAATATGTTAATTTCCACATTTTTATTTGTAGCATTATCCATTTTTCTTTGATTTTGAGTTTTTTCTGGATATATATATATATATATATATATATATATTCTCTGTCCATGATATACGGAGGACTATTCTGTAACACACTTATATTTAGAAGCACATATATATTTTTCCAGAGGTTGTTATTAAACAGGTATGTACTCTAGACGAGCTGACGCATTATCTTCTCAAGCCCTTCATGACTCTATCATTAGCATCAAGGTACGTATCCTGTATAGCACGTTGCTCTCTTTGCAGCGCATCTGAAATTCACTATGCCTCTAGCCAGTTCACCCATTTCGTCGATGGTCATATTCATGGTTTCTTTAATCTCCTGTAGCCAACTTCTTCTTGGTCTGCCTCTGTGTTCTGGGACCCAGCACTCTAATATTGTTCTCTCTAGGTCAACATGGCGCTTGATGTGACCATGACTCTTTATATTACCAAAATACCTCAAATGTATCATTCTTATTTTTAGCATCAGTCAGTTTTCTTCGATTTTGAGTTATTTTATTGTAACAAATTTATAGAGCTTCCTTATACTAGTATATACATTTGTGAATACAGTGATGAACCCTTAGTTGGCATTTGCCATTATATTGTCTTTCCCCAGGTGGATGATGGAATTGGTTGTCCACTCTTGCCGTTATGAGTAGGAGTAAGAGTTTTAATTTGCCTTCGATGGCCAGATGGGGTTACCCTTGTTGTGCTATTGTCTATTGTCTTTCCCCAGATGGATGATGGAATTGTTTGTCCACTCTTGTCGTTGCGCGTAGAGGTGGGAGCTTCAGTTTGCATTCCAGGGCCAGATTAGTTGCCCTTGTTGTGTTATATCCGTGTTTTGACCATAATATCCCGCCTTTAATTCGGCTTTACTTTCAAATGGTTTTTTTCTGGTAACCATTTGAGCCTGTGTCGACTTGAAAGCCGCTGTGGTTGGAACAAATAAATATGAATTATTTTCTTTACAGATTTCATTCTTATTTTTCTTGTTCTCATAGCTTAACATTTCCTTGATATAGTCAAAACATTTCTTTGTTGTTGTTGAAACATTCGTGTCACGACTTAAAGGGATATATAAAACATTTCTTTATTGTTGTTGAAACACTCGTGTCACGACTTAAAGGGATATATAAAACATTTCTTTGTTGTTGTTGAAACATTCGTGTCACGACTTAAAGGGATATATAAAACATTTCTTTGTTGTTGTTGAAACACTCGTGTCACGACTTAAAGGGATATATAAAACATTTCTTTGTTGTTGTTGAAACATTCGTGTCACGACTTAAAGGGATATATAAATCATTTCTTTGTTGTTGTTGAAACATTCGTGTCACGACTTAAAGGGATATATAAAACATTTCTTTGTTGTTGTTGAAACATTCGTGTCACGACTTAAAGGGATATATAAAATATTTCTTTGTTGTGGTTGAAACATTCGTGTCACGACTTAAAGGGATATATAAAACATTTCTTTGTTGTTGTTGAAACATTCGTGTCACGACTTAAAGGGATATATAAAACATTTCTTTGTTGTTGTTGAAACACTCGTGTCACGACTTAAAGGGATATATAAAACATTTCTTTGTTGTTGTTGAAACACTCGTGTCACGACTTAAAGGGATATATAAAACATTTCTTTGTTGTTGTTGAAACATTCGTGTCACGACTTAAAGGGATATATAAAACATTTCTTTGTTGTTGTTGAAACATTCGTGTCACGACTTAAAGGGATATATAAAACATTTCTTTGTTGTTGTTGAAACATTCGTGTCACGACTTAAAGGGATATATAAAATATTTCTTTGTTGTGGTTGAAACATTCGTGTCACGACTTAAAGGGATATATAAAACATTTCTTTGTTGTTGTTGAAACATTCGTGTCACGACTTAAAGGGATATATAAAACATTTCTTTGTTGTTGTTGAAACACTCGTGTCACGACTTAAAGGGATATATAAAACATTTCTTTGTTGTTGTTGAAACATTCGTGTCACGACTTAAAGGGATATATAAAACATTTCTTTGTTGTTGTTGAAACATTCGTGTCACGACTTAAAGGGATATATAAAACATTTCTTTGTTGTTGTTGAAACACTCGTATCACGACTTAAAGGGATATATAAAACATTTCTTTGTTGTTGTTGAAACATTCGTGTCACGACTTAAAGGATATATAAAACATTTCTTTGTTGTTGTTGAAACATTCGTGTCACGACTTAAAGGGATATATAAAACATTTATTTGTTGTTGTTGAAACATTCGTGTCACGACTTAAAGGGATATATAAAACATTTCTTTGTTGTTGTTGAAACATTCGTGTCACGACTTAAAGGGATATATAAAACATTTCTTTGTTGTTGTTGAAACACTCGTATCACGACTTAAAGGGATATATAAAACATTTCTTTGTTGTTGTTGAAACATTCGTGTCACGACTTAAAGGCATATATAAAACATTTATTTGTTGTTGTTGAAACATTCGTGTCACGACTTAAAGGGATATATAAAACATTTATTTGTTGTTGTTGAAACATTCGTGTCACGACTTAAAGGGATATATAAAACATTTATTTGTTGTTGTTGAAACATTCGTGTCACGACTTAAAGGGATATATAAAACATTTCTTTGTTGTTGTTGAAACACTCGTATCACGACTTAAAGGGATATATAAAACATTTCTTTGTTGTTGTTGAAACATTCGTGTCACGACTTAAAGGCATATATAAAAATTACTTTGTTGTTGTTGAAACATTCGTGTCACGACTTAAGGTATATGAAACATTTATTTGTTGTTGTTGAAACATTCGTGTCACGACTAAGGATATATAAAACATTTATTTGTTGTTGTTGAAACATTCGTGTCACGACTTAAAGGGATATATAAAACATTTCTTTGTTGTTGTTGAAACATTCGTGTCACGACTTAAAGGATTTAAACATTTCTTTGTTGTTGTTGAAACATTCGTGTCACGACTTAAAGGGATATATAAAACATTTCTTTGTTGTTGTTGAAACATTCGTGTCACGACTTAAAGGAATATCCAAAAAAAAGGTCCAAGGCAAAGGATTGACATCATTGCACAGGGTATCCCCATATGGCTCCGTCCCTGTCGGCAGAGATGGCATCCCATCTGTAGAGAGCATTGCCCAAAACAAGAAATCCGTAACTCCGGCAATATTCCTAAGAATCTCATGCAAAAATTGCACATGTATCACGTTCCGGATTTGAACCCCTAACCTTCAGTACGCCAGGCAAACGATCACTTCGCCATTGAGACCTACCATAAAGAGCTATAATCCTGTATACAAACAAATAAACAACAAGGTTTCTGGGAATATTAAAATATATCACACGAGCAAGAAGTTTAAACGTAAGAAATCACAGAAATGTGCTTGTACGTTTTCTACTATTTTCTATCCTGTAAAAAAAAATTATTTACCTCGTCCACCAGGTACCTCGTCCACCAGGTACTTCGTCCACCAGGTATCTCGTCCACCAGGTACTTCGTCCACCAGGTACTTCGTCCACCAGGTACTTCATCCACCAGGTAATTCGTCCAGCAGGTACTTCGTCCACCAGGTACTTCGTCCACCAGGTACTTCGTCCACCAGGTGCTTCGTCCACCAGTAACTTGCTCAACTGTTCATGTTCTGCCATTAACACTTCCACCGGTTTCTTGCTTTTTAATGTCTACGTCCGACAGTCCCTCGTCAGCTGATTAATTGTCAACAACCATTACCTGACCTGTCCTTCAATTGAAGGTCAATCGTTTGTTTACCATAGCATCCCTTTGTAATCCCTGGTCCACCAGTCTTATTTATGCCAGATCCTGGTCTACCTGGTCTTCACCTGTTGCTGCATTAACTTCCATCTCCTTGGCTACCTATATCTGTTCTACATGTATATCGTCTACCTGCAACCTATATACCTGTGTTTCACCTACCTGCAACTTATCAACATGTATGTCATCTACCTGCAACTTGTATACATGTATGTCATCTACCTGCAACTTGTATACCTGTATGTCGTCTACCTGCAACTTGTATACCTGTATGTCATCTACCTGCAACTTGTATACCTGTATGTCGTCTACCAGCAACTTGTATACCTGTATCTCGTCTACCTACATCTATTCTACAGACTTTGTAATCACCATCATCACATTCCCTGGAACAAAATTCTCGGAATTGTAATTTTTTGTGAAACTAAATTCTACTTAAAAAAAAACTACACGTTAATGTGAAGTCTATTTATAGTTATTATGTCGTCGGTTCAATATTCCTTTTCGTATCGCTTATTTCACAACAAGACTGTGTCCATTTTCTTCTCATAGTGATGTTACTTCCGGCCGTTTTTTATTCTGTCTCCATTTTGTCAGTATGACTTCCGTTTAAGACGCCTGAAGGAAGAACAGTCCGTGATTAGGAAGCTTTTAGAACAGATACTCCACTTTCTTTCTTGTCATGGTACTCAATCTATTTTCTCTTCTGTTAGATGGTTTGTTTTTATGAAAAATGACACTTTTTTTTAAACCTTATCGAGGAATGACACTCTTTTGAAAACAAATATTTGTCAGACGTAACGAGAACTAACAATTTTTTTATTTGTAATATCAAGTTTCGTTAATTACATTGTATTTTGTTTCAAATATCGTTAAAATGTGCCATTCCGGCGGGCGTAGGCGATCATGCGTCTTAACAAACCTAGTACTGACTTGGCTGTGCACACCTGGACATTCGGGAATGCTGGGTAATGAACATGCTGACTTTCTTGCAAACAATGTCCCGACATTCAGGAGTGCAGGGTAACGAACATGCTGACTGTCTTGCAAACAATGTCCCGACATTCAGGAGTGCAGGGTAACGAACATGCTGACTGTCTTGCAAACAATGTCCCGACATTCAGGAGTGCAGGGTAACGAACATGCTGACTTTCTTGCAAACAATGTCCCAACATTCAGGAGTGCTGGGTAACGAACATGCTGACTTTCTTGCAAACAATGTCCCGATTCAAGCTGGCAGAAGTATGGACAGAGCCGATGTCATCAATGTGGTACGCTCTCATTTATGTGATATGGACGAGTCTCCGACATTGAAACGAGTGCGAGAATTAGAAGTCAACTTTGGACATGCCAGACAGTGCCGTCTTCGTGGTAGAGAGAAGATATAGTAATCAACTTCTCTTGGGTACGGTGAGCAAGTGAACTTTGGAATGGTTGCTGCAGAGGATGACAGAGCACACATGGGAATGCGCAATGTGCCATGACGTCGATAGAATAACATAACATAAACATATGTCCTGAATATTCAATATAAATTCCGATGTTGATTTTTTCCCTAGCATTAACCCCTCCAACATTCTGAGCCAATATTACCCAAAGCCTATATAATGGCTAATTAAGTATACATTGCATTAAAAAAACAATTCGTCTGGAGGTAAAATAAACCTGAATGAAAGTGTTAAACTAGAATGTCTAAAATGTTCTTTCTTTGTTGTTCTTTGTCTCGTTTCTCATTAATTTTACCCATTATTATAAAATATTGTATTAATTAGATTGGATTAATTTGTGTTGATTTCAATAGTTATTTTCTCATCCAGGTTTATGTTAGTATTTATGGAGTTTTTGTGCGTGTTTCATTAAAAAGAAGTTGAAGAAGAAGAAGAATAAGTTGAAGAAGAAGAAGAGGAAGTTGTAGAAGAAGAAGAGGAAGTTGTAGAAGAAGAATAAGTGGAAGAAGAAGAAGAGGAAGTTGTAGAAGAAGAAGAATAAGTTGAAGAAGAAGAAGAGGAAGTTGTAGAAGAAGAATAAGTTGTAGAAGAAGAAGAGGAAGTTGTAGAAGAAGAATAAGTTGAAGAAGAAGAAGAGGAAGTTGTAGAAGAAGAATAAGTTGAAGAAGAAGAAGAGGAAGTTGTAGAAGAAGAAGAGGAAGTTGTAGAAGAAGAATAAGTTGAAGAAGAAGAAGAGGAAGTTGTAGAAGAAGAATAAGTTGAAGAAGAAGAAGAGGAAGTTGTAGAAGAAGAATAAGTTGTAGAAGAAGAAGAGGAAGTTGTAGAGAGAAAGTGAAGAAGAGGAAGTTGTAGAAGAAGAAGAGGAAGTTGAAGAAGGAAGGGAAGAAGAGGAAGTTGTAGAAGAAGAATAAGTTGAAGAAGAAGAAGAGGAAGTTGTAGAAGAAGAATAAGTTGAAGAAGAAGAAGAGGAAGTTGTAGAAGAAGAATAAGTGGAAGAAGAAGAAGAAGAGAGAAGTTGTAGAAGAAGAATAAGTGTGAAGAAGAAGAAGAGGAAGTTGTAGAAGAAGAATAAGTTGAAGAAGAAGAAGAGAAGTTGTGAAGAAGAATAAGTTGAAGAAGAAAGAGGAAGTTGAAGAAGAAGAGTAAGTTGTAGAAGAAGAAGAGGAAGTTGTAGAAGAAGAAGAGGAAGTTGAAGAAGAAGAAGAGGAAGTTGTAGAAGAAGAAGAGGAAGTTGTAGAAGAAGAAGAAGGAAGTTGTAGAAGAAGAAGAGGAAGTTTAGAAGAAGAAGTTGAGAAGAGAAGGAAGTTGTAGAAGAAGAAGAGAGTTGTAAGAAGAAGAAGAAGGGTTAAGAAGAAGAAGTTGAAGAAGAATAAGAAGTTGAAGAAGAAGAACAAGTTGAAGAATAAGACGAAGTTAAAGAAGAAGAGGAAGTTGCAGAAGAAGAAGAAGAATGTTACTAAAAAAAACAATTAGACAAATTTGTTGGTGAAAAACAATTTATTAATCTCAAATATTTCATCATAAACAATATTGCTTTGTAAATTCAGTCAAGTTTTGAATTATTGAAATAGTTGAATTGTTGAAGAAATGATGACAGAATTCTTGGTTATTCGATACTGAACTGACGTCACAGCACTCCGGGTATATCCATAGGTGTTCAGTCTCCTTAACATATGTCGAAGGCTATGAGTATTGATGGTTCCTGTATCTCGTTCGTTAAACACACTTCTCTTTCTACCTCTCAAGCATCCAGCTTTACTTGTACAATGTGTAATTCCAAACTCATTCAATCGTTGGATTGATTCGAAGTCAATTTTAGTGTCTTCATCCAACAGTAGGTCGCCAAGAGATCGAAGAACATAAACGAAATTCTTGGAAATATTTAACAAGATTCTAAATTTGTTAGACAAAGTTGGTGCGCTGAACAGAATCAAATAATCACTTGAAAATGTGTGATGGATTATACTAGGAGTTTGCCATTTATTTTACTGTTAAATAGCTTGCACATGTTCAAAAAAACATTCAATGTTTTCATTCTTCAGGAAGGATAGTCAAATGATAGTGAAGAAATCATCAATGCCATGAGAGAAACAGACCGCATAGATGACTTTAAAAACATGCATAAGTCTGCATCCCTATCATTGTGAAGGGAATGGGAGTAAAAGTAATAAGTGTGTCAGACGTGAACACTTTGTTAGAGGCAAAAGACATTGATTAATAAGCACAGAACGGATGTGATTAGTTGGTATATGCTGGTAAAGATATTGTGACAGGAGATAGCGCAGCTATGGACCTGTCCGGAGTGATGTGATGATAAATAATCCTCACTAAACACAGCAAATACAAATTGATAGACAACATTTGAGGCAGATAAGGACATTGTGCGTCAGATATGAAGTACTCTTGCAAGGAGGACCGTCTAAGATGGAGAGATTGTCTTGTTGACATATAAGACACGTTAATGCGTGTCGAACGAGCACTATTGTGTGAGATATTGGGAACTGATAAATTTATTTAAGTATAATACAAATTTGTATTCTTCAAATAGTTATACATAAAAAAAGCATGAAATGTAGCATTTTGTTTCTATTTCAAGTGGCTTGTCGGAAAATTGGTTCTGACATAACGGTTTGTCAAGTGGTTTACCATATTCTGAAAGTTAATAACAGTATTGTATACAAATTTCAAAAACAAATTTGTTAAATGTCTGAGTAATGATTCTAGTTCTAATCAGCGTCGTTATGCAGCGGCTACACCGCCATTACAACATCCTTGTTTATTACTTGTAATATGAACATAACAAAACAACCAAATGTCAAATGAGAATATAATGGGTGGGTGTGACGTCTCACATTCAATGTGACATGTCACAGATGATATTATTATACAGTGGATATTATTTGTCACATTTTCATTGACTTGCCACTGCTGATACGATATTGAAATCTCTAATGACACTGGTACCCCAGCTGTGATTACAACTTGAGAACCTCTCATCTTCGATCTGCAGAAGAAGAGTTCTATTTATAGCAAACCAAATTTCTGATTCACATCGACATCTAAAGAAAACAGAAGGAATTATTTATACAAATTGTGTCCATTATTTATTTATTACTACAGATGCAAGATATCTGACACATGATATAAAACTGAATCCCCCCACGCGATTCTGCAAATAAATGCAAATTTCAACATGAATAAATACTGTGTTTTGGCGAATATTTCTACAACAGTTTCAGTTTGGAATATTTTCACTGCATTCTGGGCTCGTCAATAGGTACTCCAATCTTCTTCGCCAATATCTCTAACCCGGTCCAGCGACTGATCGTACCAGTTCGATGTTGATGGTTGAGCCTACTCATATGCCTATTTGCTGTTCTTTCTGGCCACCTTCTTCTTCAAACGCTCCATATCGACCACTTGTTAAACCACTCGTTGTGATTTGTCTGTGATTCGAGCCTAAGAGCGATTGTAAGTTGTGCCAGTTATACACCTACAAGTAGGCCAGCACATCCGATTTCTGCGACGCTTTTTATTTACTAGGGTAGCTTCCTATGCCCCTACCTCAGTCATCTCTTACGATATGCCTTGTAGGTTGCAGTGTTACTATTCTTTGCTCCCCTGTGGCCATGGCAACACACGGGCCATCTACCAGCTTGCAATATAACATATATTCAGTAAGGAGCCAAAAATTGGACATAGCTTACCAACATTTGACACAAGAAGAAATGACACCAGTTATGGCTAAGAATATGTTGGTTCTTGTTCATTCATTAAATATGTTTGACCTAGCAACCTCTGGACGTCATCCTTGGTAATTCTTCTATCTGGTGACAATCAAATATAAGACATTTTCTTGTGGCTTTAGATACTACATTTTTGGTCTATTGATTTTACAAGTTTAATATTATTTTATTAAGAAAAACAAATGCTGGTTTTGTCATGATTACAAGTTTAATATTATTTTATTAAGAAAACAGTGTTGGTTTTGTCATGATTACAAGTTTAATATTATTTTATTAAGAAAACAGTGTTGGTTTTGTCATGATTACAAGTTCAATATTATTTTATTAAGAAAACAGTGCTGGTTTTGTCATGATTACAAGTTTAATATTATTTTAGAAAGAAAAACAGTACTGGTTTTGTCATGATTACAAGTTTAATATTATTTTAGAAAGAAAAACAGTGCTGGTTTTGTGGTGATTACAAGTTGTCTGGAAGGTTATGACAGGAACTAAAGCGATATTTCTGCCCGGAGTCACAGACTTTTATCCATGCGTGTTTGCAGAAAAAGAGACATGAGGGTTAGAGAAGAGAATTATTGGAGGAGGCAGCCCGGCAAAGAAGAGAAGAAGATCACGGTGATGATGGATTCAGGATGTAACTGGTGATTTGAGCATGATTATTGCAGAAGCGGAATGTCTGGTATATGAGAGACAGGGAGAGAAATTTCAGAACTGTTAGGGTGACAAAGTTCTGCTCAGAACAAGTTATTCGATGGGGATTATGATATACTAGGGACTCAGTGAATATACTCAGTGAATATACTCAGTGAATATACTCAGTGAATATATTCAGTGAATATACTCAGAAAGATCAAATCAGACTGGGTTCAAAGGCAATAATTGGAGTCTATGGTGAGGTTCTTCTTCTTCTTCCTTTCAACTCCCAACGGAGCACAGGTCTTGAACAAACTTCCTCCAGCTCTTCCTCTCTCCTGCCATCCTTTCCAATTCTGTCCATGTTTTGTCTATCCTTTTAATATCAGTCTCCAGCTCTCTTCTCCAGGTCTGTCTAGGCCAGAGCCGATGTCATCAATGAGGTACGCTCTCGCTTATGTGAGTATCAGACCCAGGATAGATTGCGAGAATTAGGAGTTAAGTTTGGACATGCCAGACAGTATCGTGTTCGTAGTAAAAGAAAAAATGTACTAATCAACTTCTCATGGGTACGGTGAGCAAGTAGACTTTGGGATGGCTGTTGCAGTGGAGGACGGAGCACGCATAGAAGTGCCAAATGTGCTATGACGTCGATCACATAACATAACATAACTAAGAGACAAATGCACTGACTATTTGATGAGACTAACCAGGGGAAGATAATCGTGAAGATGTGTAGAAAGGTGGCGTAGCTTTACCGAAGTGGTTTCTTTCCCCTTGAATATGAAGATCTCGCTTTTGACGCCATTGTACACCAGAATGTTTACTCTCTCTAGACTTCTTTAGATCCTAGAAGTAAACAAAATAAATGTTTACCAATAATAAGCAAGCAAATAAATCAATAAAAAAATATACGTACTTTAATTAAGACTAAGTTTATCCAGTCAGGATTCTGTCTAAGTACTAACCCAGTTCTTAATATTGAACTAATAATTGTACCTTCTTGTGTGTTTGTGAGGACACACCTCTGTACTTACAATTTATTCCTTTCTGTGTGTTTCTGTGGACAGACCTCTGAACTTACAATGTAAACCTCCTTTGTGTTTCTGTGGACACACCTCTGAACTTAAAGTGAACACCCCGGTGTACTACTGATGACACACCTCTGAACTTAAAATAAAACTCTCCTGTGTGCTTCTGTTGACACATCTATAAACTTACAATGTAAGCATCCTGTGTACACACCTCTGAACTTACAATGTTACCAAAATGACCAGCCAATGCCAAAACCAATCCATTCACAAATCTATCACTTTGGATTACCATCAGCAGTGTGTTACCGAGTCTCGCAAGGGAAGTAAAGAAAAGTAACCTACAAGGTATGTCGCAAGAAACGACTTAGGTTGGGGAAGTTACCCTAGTAAATAAAAAACGTCGCAGAAATCGAATGTGCTGGCCTACTTGTAGGCGCATAACTAGCACAACGTACAATCGCTCTTAGACTCAGATCACATACAAATCACAAAGAGTCGTTAAAATGTGGTCGCTATGGAGTGTTCGGAGAAGAAGAAGGAAGAAGAAGGAAGAAGATTGACCACAACAATCCTACAGCAGCAGCAGAGATCCAACCTTCTGTGAAGAGTCAGTGTTATGTGTTCATGTTTTGTCATTGAAAATCTGGCTTGAACTTATCGATCTGACCACACACGTGATGCATCCAGCTTGTTCCTAATCTGCAGATCAATAGAAAGAGAAGACGACAAAGACCAAACAGATCGATCACGGTTCCAGACTCTAAGACATTCTCTCTGGTTCCTTGGCCGATATACAGATATTACTTGTGTCACAATCAAAATCAAAGAAAAACTGGATAATGCTACAAATAAGAACTGGAACAAAAAGAGACATGAAGGAAGGGCCCTTAAGAATTTATTGTCTTCTTCTTCTTCTTCTTTGCGTTCGTTCTTTACGACCAATTTTAATAACTCTTTGTGATATGTTTGATCTTTGCCAAGAACGTGTATACATTGCACATTGGTTTGGTAGGTCCCTAAACATATAAACTTCTACATGTTTAGGACATGTGCATCCGATTTCACCAAACCTCCTTAGTCGCCTCTTACGACATGCATAGCAGATAACAGTGGCTCTATTCTTTACATCCCAAATTTGGGCCCGTTAACCACTCGGGCAATTTATTGTCTGATTCTATATGTTCTGTGCTGTGTAAGAAGTGAAGAAATTCACTTCTGTTGTATCCTTTGATTGATAAAGACCTTTTGGTCGAAACATTGCTGTGTATCGTTTTTGTTTTTTGTATTTTGTAAAACTATATTACTTTGTTATTATGTGTTTCGTCAAATAAGAATGAGAAAATTACAGTATTTTGGACATTAAAAGACAATAAGGGCTGGAAAAGACCATCATAGAAGGAGGAGTAATCTAAATTCTACACTAGTATATTGCTATTCTACAAAGTGTTTAATATAATGATAGGTCAGATGGAGAATTGTAGAGACTATTCGGATAGTTATTTTCATCTCTCTCTCTCTCTCTCTCTTTCTCTCTTCTCTCTCTCTCTCTCTCTCTCTCTCCCTAGCGGGTGACGCCCTTAAAAAACCCTTACAATCCCATTTCAAGCAAACCTTATTATTTTGGTGTGAAAATTGTAAAATATGGGGAAGCGGAGAAGCTCTATTGTGAATGTTTTCTTCTCTCTATCTCATTATATATATATATATATCTTTCTCTAGATTGTGACACGCTTGGTGCCATCACAAACAACATCCCTTATTATTTTGGAGTGCAAATTGTATAATCGATAAAAGGAAAGAATGCAATAAAAGTATGTAGCAATGGCGAAACACGTCAAATTACTGTAGTTTTATTAATATCAAAAAATAACAAAAATAATGTACAGCCTATATATTGCTACAGTTTTTACATTTCAACTTCCAACGCAGCACAGGTCTTCAACAAACTTCTTCCAGTTCTTCCTCTCTTCTGCCATCCTTTCCAATTCTTTCCCATGTTTTATCTATATCAGCCTCCAGCTCTCTTCTCCAGGTCTGTCTAGGTCTTCCCTACTCCTCTTTCCCTGCGGGTTCCAAAAGAGTGCCTGTCTTGTAATGCTTCCGGTCGGTCTTCTCAATGTGTGTCCTATCCATCGCCAGTATCTCTTCCTTAGCTTTTTCTCCACTTGTATCTGCTTAGTTCTTTCTCTGAGTTCCTTGTTCGTAACCTTATCATGAAGGCTGATCTCGCAGTTAAGCAGCTGATAGAAGATAATGCAAGGGATGATGATATTGTTGTATATACCGATGGGTCGGTTCAACGTGGTGATAAATCCGGCTGGGTTTCTTGGCTAATGCGCATGGTAGGGTTGTTGCAGAGCGAAGTGGGGCATACAGGACAACTACTTCTAGTATGAGGATGGAGGTTGAGGACGTTACTGCTGCCCTCTATTGGATTTCTAGGACTTCATTTGCTGGGGCAGTTGTTGTATCTGACTCTCAGTCGATGCTTCACAAGATCCAGAAGGGCAGGTTTCGGTATGAGTGGATGTCGTCTATAGAAGTTTCTAACCTCCAGCGGCTTACGTGGATATACTGTCCTGGGCATGCGGGTGTTTACGGTAATGAGAGAGCGGACAGGCTTGCATCAACAGCATCGATTGTTGGAAAGTTGAAGATGGATAAGGGGATATTCTTCGGTCTCTTCGCGACTCTCTGTTGGATGAGGACACTAAAATCGATGTTGAATCGATCAAGCGATTTAAGCAGTTTGAGTTACCCGTTGTTCAAGTCGAACTGGATGCCTGAGAGGCAGAGTGAGAGGTGTGTTTAATCAGCGAGCCACAGGAACCATCAGTATGCATACTCTTCGATATCTGTTGGGGAGACTGAGCACCTATGGGTCTGCCCGGAGTGCAATGACGTCAGTTTAGTAACCAATAACCAATAACCAATAACCAATAACCAAACTTATCATATCATCTCAGTCTCTCTATTCTACGTTACCATTCATTTATGAAGGTCTGTAGTTTTCTGGTGGTTTCTTATGTTGTCTTCCATGTTTCTGAACCATAGAACAGCACTGACTTCCCATTTGATTGAAATATTCTCAGCTTTGTGTTTGTTTTGATCTCCTTTGATTTCCATATCTTACTCAATGGAATAATATTTCCCTTGCTTTTGTATTCTTATCTTGACATCTTTGTTTGTTCCTCTTCTGTGTCTATGTTGCTACCAAGGTATGTGTATGATTCTACATCTTGTAGAACTGTTTCCTCCAGTATAATTTGGTTTACAGTTACTGCATTTACTCTCATGATCTTGGTCTTTTCCCTGTGTATTAAAACTACAGTACAGTACTTTAATTTTACATGTTCCGCCATTGGAAAAATTGTGACTTGTTACTCCAACATGGGACATCACAACTATCTACGAAGCTGTAAAGTATATACCCAGCTACATAACTCTAAGGTCCCTTGGGACTGCAAGACACCTGCTACTCACAGTTAGTCACATGTTCTTGTTTCATCCATCCCTCTGCACTAGTTCTTTCTACATCCCTCCACATCCCTCCACACCTCTTCACATCTCTCTACATCCCTCCACATCTCTCTACATCTCTCCACATCCCTCCATACCTCTCTCGACATCTCTCTACATCCCTCCACATCCCTCCACACCTCTCTCGACATCTCTCTACATCCCTCCACATTCCTCCACACCTCTCTCGACATCTCTCTACATCCCTCCACATCCCTCCAACCTCTCTCGACATCTCTCCACATCCCTCCATACCTCTCTCGACTTCTTTCCACATCCATACACATTCCTTCATATCCCTAAACATCACTCCACATCCATCCACACCTCTCCTCTTCAACGTTACTTCTTACCTTTAAAGCCTCCTCAATCTGAAGTGCCTGTTGAAGGGAGTTGAACTCGAAATCAGACACAGAACCCTCCTTCTGCCCTAAAGAAGCCTCATTGAGTGTATCAGTTAGCACATCATTCTCCAGGCCTTCCAGTTGTGTCAGCGCCCTAAGTCTGTTAACCTCATCTTCAAGCTGTAAAATATGTGAATTAAGCCTCTCCGTATCGTGCTGTACAAAGTCCTGGTCAAACACTCTCACTGGTACATTTTCTTGTATCGCCTTATGATTAACGTGATCATCGTCTAATAGCTCTTTAATAAAGGTTGCCAGCAATAACCCAGATTGTTTGGTATTTCTTTTCCTAAAAATGTTATATCTTTGATTGTTTTTCATTTTCCAAAAATTATCGTTGGCAAGAGTATACTTATCGATGTTAGCATCTTTATTATCATTTTTCATGGCGTCGTTTCCTTTCGCTTCTATTTCGGCGGCTACATCGTCCTCCAGATCTGACGTTATCTCGTTGAGCAGATATTTCTGGCTGTCTATCGTAGACTGACTTTCCTTTGGGGATACTTTATAGATAACTTGATTGTCTTTTACTTCCTCATCGTCTTCTTCATCCAATTCTGTTGTTTTATCAAGAATTATTTCTGATTCTTTGACAAATGGTGTCTTTAGTTTGGCGTTGTTAGTAAGGAGACCATTATTTACTAACTCTGCATCTTTGATACTCTCAAATGTTTCTTTTAATCCATCTCTAACCTCCGATGTTTTCAAAGTCCCGTTAGTAAACTTTGATGAATGCTTCTTAATCGTATCGACTGCCTTTAGTAGAACATTGAGTTCTTCCTTCGTTAGTGAGTTGAGACAAAGATCATTATCTGCTTGAGAAATTGTATCGCCACCTTCTAGAGAATTCGATTTCTTTTCTACATCTTTGAATGTATCGAACGTTTCTTCGATACTTCTTGCAGGAATTTCCCTGGTGTCTGGTCTACTCAAACTCGGGTCATTGTTATCAAATATGGTCTCAATCTCCTCGCTTGTCGGACTCAGTACTAAAGGAAGAATTTGTCTGTTGTTTGGACGAACTCTGTGACTCAAAAGTGGTTCAGTGTTTTTGAAATAGATATTAGAATTCCAAACCGGGTCAAGGTCGAGTCCTAACCTTTCCTCGTGAATATTTGATGGTTTCAACCAATCTGAAATGTCTCTCACAATTAATTCTCTGCCGCCCAACAAATTATTTGCACCCATCTGACCTTCACCTGTGTGTCTCTGAAGTATATCTATAGCATCATCTAGATGCGTGCTTCTATCTGCTCTTCTGATAATAGTAAATGAAGTAATCTGACTTGCAGTCAACAGTAGATACAGAACAGTGTGTAGGTTCATTGTCGGTGTGCGATCTGAAAGGAAACTAATAAACAAACATATGTGTTAAAATTAGTTAAAAGTGTTAGATATAAAAATGAATTCATAAACATAGACAGAGTAGAGAAAAAACAAAGACATCCTACATGACCTGAACATTGAGGTGAACTGGGTCATAAATAACATTATGTCCAGAAGATGAAATATTTTTGTTGCAGTGGTTTGGAGAGAATAGTAATGGAAGGCATGGTTTCTTCAGTACGAGGCAAGGGGTGACCAAAACGAAGGGGATTTGGGGGGCAGTGCCGGATTAGGTCAGCGCGGGGCCTGTAGCAAATTTTAGCGCGGGCCCTAGGTTTTGTATGATAATAAGTAATAAAACACAACTTGTACAAACAAACTTGTTTCGATTTAAAGTGAGCAAATTTAGAGATAATACTAGACAAATCAATTTCTCTAAGTAAATTACATTCAATGTTCATTAAGGTGAGGTTATTTAGACGATCTAGTCCCATCATGTTCCTTAACTCACTTTTTATACGCTTTAATGTTGAAAAAGAACGTTCTCCGCTGCAGTTGGTAATCATTAAAGACAAGTAAATTCGTAAGACTATTTCTACATTTGAAAAACACGACTCTACTGAATTTTCCATTATAAGTTTATAAAATTGCATTTCAACGAACTGCACAAGTTCGTCGCCTAGGCTTTCTTCCAAATCCTCTTGATAAGAGCTGACAATATTTGGAGTTCATCTGCCTTCATCTACTAGACAGTGATATGCGACTTCTGTATTTTCTGCTTCAGTTCTTTGGATTCAGCACCATCACACACGACACTAAAAAATTCAGACAGCTTGCGTGTTTTTTATATAGCATCGTGGTTATTTTTTTCCTTTTCATCTCTTTCACATAGCCGCAGGGGCCCCAGAAGCGCGGGGCCCGTAGCATTTGCTACTTCTGCTACTAGGCTAATCCGGCGCGGAGGGGAGCAGAACAACAAGGAAATCTTGAACATGACACTGGAGGAGACGGGAGAACTTTCTAGAGACAGAGAGTTTTTCAGGCAGGCTGTGATGAAAGCGAGGTTCCGCAAGGGACATGCTACTACTTGTTACAAATATAATTGTTACAATAGACATGTTACTACTTGTTACAAATATAATTGTTACAATAGACATGTTACTACTAGTTACAAATATAATTGTTACAATAGACATGTTACTACTTGTTACAAATATAATTGTTACAATAGACATGCTACTACTTGTTACAAATATAATTGTTACAATAGACATGTTACTACTTGTTACAAATATAATTGATACAATAGACATGTTACTACTTGTTACAAATATAATTGTTACAATAGACATGTTACTACTTGTTACAAATATAATTGTTACAATAGACATGCTACTACTTGTTACAAATATAATTGTTACAATAGACATGCTACTACTAATTACAAATATAATTGTTACAATAGACATGGTACTTATTGTTACAAATATAATTGTTACAATAGACATGTTACTACTAGTTACAAATATAATTGTTACAATAGACATGTTACTACTTGTTACAAATATAATTGTTACAATAGACATGTACTTATTGTTACAAATATAATGTTACAATAGACATTTACTACTTGTTACAAATATATTTGTTACAATAGACATGCTACTTATTGTTACAAATATAATTGTTACAATAGACATGTTACTACTTGTTACAAATATAATTGTTACAATAGACATGCTACTACTTGTTACAAATATAGTTGTTACAATAGAGTTAAAAGTTTTGGGCATACAAACGCATCATTATTCTTCTTCCAACGCTCCATATCGACCACTTGTTAACCACTCTGGGTGATCTTTATGTGATCTGAGCCTAAGCGCGATTGTAAGTTGTGCCAGTTATGCAGTTACTAGTAGGCCAGCACATTCGATTTCTGCGATGCTTTTAATTTACTATGGTAGCTTCCCTAGGCCCCTACCTCAGTCGTCTCTTACGACATGTCTTGTAGGTTGCAATGGTACTATTTTTTGCTTCCCTTGCGGGCCCCGGCACCACACGGGCGTCATCATCATTCAAAAGCTTGTTCTGAGCAGAACTTTGTCACACATTAACAGTCTATTGAAATTTCTCTCTCTCTTTCTAATAGACCAGATGTCCCGCTATTGCAGCCGTCATTCTCAAATAGACAGTTTCTGGAGATACCTGATCTCGGTGTAGGTGAGATCGAGTTTCTAGTCCTATCGGAGAAGGGCCATAAAACGAGACTATAAGAGCAGGCTGTAAAGCAGCTGCCAGAGCAAAATTCATTAGAAGAGATTTAAAATAAAATTATTACAAAAATATCTTCACCATATTCGAAATTACATCTGGGACTCTCGCCTGTGCTATGGAGCTCGTGAACTGTAGCTGAGATCTTTCTCTATAAGAAAGAGATCGGAGCGCACATGGCTACTCACCGAAGTACAATGATGATGGTCCTATCAATCAATCAATAAAGTCAAATCTTCTCCGTGGTATTCCTCTTCTCTTCTTTGCCGGGATGTCTCATTCTACAGGGTGTTCAACTTAAAAGCAGCCTATGAATGGAGCTAATCTGGCATATATGTATGGAAATGAGAAAGTTCAGTTATGACGTAGTATAGGTCAAGGTTGTGTGATGGTGTGTAATTGTAGTGCTGGAAGGGGCGATGAACAAATGTGACGTAGGACGAGCTAGTCAGAACCGGTTTAAATAGTAATAAACACAACGCGATAGGTTATCTGGCAACTTTCGATTTGTCAATGGGGCTGCAATTATCTTGAACACCCTGTATAATGGTCTTCTCCAACCCTTCATGTCTCTTTACAAGTTCAAAATACTTCAATTTTCTCATTATTATTTGTAGCATCAGCCAGTTTTCTTTGATTTTGATTTCTTTCTGTGTAGATCTATTTGTTCTCTTCTCTGTCCATGATATACGGATGACTCTTCTGTAACATTTATATTCAAAAGCACATATATGTTTTTCCAATGCCTTGTTAAATGTCCATGCTTCTTACCCATACGTTGCCACTATGATTGATTGATAGGACCATCATCATTGCACTTCGGTGAGTAACCATGTGTGTTCAGATCTCTTTCTAACACGGGGCGATCTCAGCTGCAGTGCACGAACTTCGTAGCATCGGTTAGGGTCTCCGATGTAGTTTTTGAAGATAGTGAAGATAATTTTGTAGGAATTTTATTTTTTAAATCTTGTCTAATGAATACATTGTCCCTATGAATATGCATGCTCTTGGTATTCTGATTTTTGTTTTCCTATCAGTTCCATTCCATAATGTTTTTAGTTTGTTTATTTTGTGTGTGTGTGTGTAAGGCCATGTTTGTTCTTCATTTCATTTGCTTGCCATTGTGACAACCTAGTACAAACAAAGTAAATGCAGAAACCTGCACCTAATGAAAGTTGCGTCAGAAAACAATTTCACTTAGAACCCACAAACACTCATGGTAAAGAGTTAAAGTGTTAGAGAAAACATATGGTATTGAAAAGTTAAAGTTAGAGAAACAAACACTCAGGTTGAAAGAGTTAAATGTTAGAGAACAAACAGGGAGAATTGGGAAGTGAGAGGGGTAAAACTAAATTGGGGTAGTAAGTGCATCACCCATTCC
This sequence comes from Arion vulgaris, assembly GCA_020796225.1. NCBI lineage: Eukaryota > Metazoa > Mollusca > Gastropoda > Stylommatophora > Arionidae > Arion > Arion vulgaris. Next base: position 44,858,657 of record CM036760.1, read on the forward strand.
CTCCCCATTTTGGTGGTAAAATCATTTTTTTCACGCATTCATTGATGCGCGTGTGCGTGAGTGTGTGTGTACTGCGTGCGTGCGTGTGTGTATGTGTGTGTGCGTCAGTGCAGCTGTGAATGATTTGAAAGATAAGATATTATAATCCTATTCTGATCGACCGCTGGGTGGGGCAATGTTTTGGGAGGAAGTGGGTAGCAAAGATCCCAATCAACGTAGCTGAAAATAGGGAAACCCAGTAGGAGTTGATCCCCTTCAGATTGAAGTGCCAGCAGTTGAGTATAGATAGAGTGGTGTTTAAGGAAGATTCCAAATTGGCGATGTTATCAGAAAGTAGGCTGCACATTTTCATCGTAATCTCTCTTCTCTGCGACTTGTGTGTCTATTGTGTCTGTGACTTGTGTGTCTATTGTGTCTATGAATTGTGACATATGTGTCTCTTGTGTCTGTGACTTGTCTGTCTCTTGTGTCTGTGACTTGTCACTTGTGTGTCTATTGTGTCTGTGACTTGTGACGTGTGTGTCTCTTGTGTCTGTGAATTGTGACATATGTGTCTCTTGTGTCTGTGACTTGTCACTTGTCTGTCTCTTGTGTCTGTGACTTGTCCCTTGTGTGTCTATTGTGTCTGTGACTTTGTGACGTGTGGTCTCTGTTATCTGTGACTTGTGACGTGTGTCTCTCTTGTATGTGACTTGTGACGTATGCCTCTCTTGTCTGTGACTTGTGTGTGCGTTGTCTATGATGTGTGTGTGTGTTATCTGTGGCGTGTATATCTCTTGTCTGTGACTTGTGTATCTCTTGTCTGTGACTTGTGACGTTTGTGTGTGTGTTGTCTATGACGTGTGTGTGTTGCCTGTGAGGTGCGTGTGTTGTCTGTAACGTGTGTCTCTCTTTTCTGTGACTTTTGACTTGTGTCTCTCTTGTCTGAGACTTGTGACGTGTATGTGTGTGTTGTCTCTGATGTGTGCATCACTTGTTTAGAACTTGTGACGTGTGTATCTCTTGTCTATGACTTGTGACGCGTGTGTGTGTTGTTTGTGACTTGTGTCTCTTGTCTGTAATTTGGGCCGAGTAAATCTCAAGTCTGTAACGTGTGCTGAGTATATCTCCTGCCTGTTACATATGCAAATAAAACACAATATCAGAAATCCAGGTCATGGTTTCAAATTTATATTCCTGATCAAACATCTGAGCTAGTTACTTGACTAAGATTGACATGTCCAAGAACGACTGCCTGTCAATAAGAAACTGAATGACCTGTCCTGATTAGAAGACAAACTGTGAACAACATTACAGGAAATGGGAGCTACGCATCGATACAACGCTACCCTCGACAATGTCTCGTGGGGAGGTCTGTTCGATTCAACGACAACAATGTACCCGGATGATTTTGATTGAATATTAGACGAGCTTTAGTGAGTGCACACAGTCCTTGAGACTTGCCAGGTCGATATATCGATAGGTGAGCCAGTTTGTTGACGTCTGGTAGAGATTGGAATTAACAATCATTCCTAGCTAGCTAGCTCTCTTCATTATTCTCTGCATATAACACTTTCTTCATTATTCTCTGCCAATAACAATTTCATCTTCATTATTCTCTATAGATAACTCTTTCTTCTTCATTATTCTCTATAGATAACATTTTCTTCTTTATTATTCTCTATCGATAACTCTTTTTCTTAATTAGCCTCGTATCAACAGATAACCTTTCCATCGATTATTTCAAGATAACATTTTCGTCTGGTCATTAATTCAATCATTCTCTTCTCCTTCATTATTCTCTATAATAACTCTTTCTTCATTATTCTCTCAATAACTCGTTCTTCTTCTATTATTCTCTATAGATAACTTTTCTTCTTTATTATTCTCTATAGATAACTTCTTCTTCTTCATTATTCTCTATAGATAACATTTTCTTCTTTATTATTCTCTATAGATAACACTTTCTTCTTTATTATTCTCTATAGATAACACTTTCTTCTTTATTATTCTCTATAGATAACACTTTCTTCTTCTTCATTATTCTCTAAAAGATAACACTTTCTTCTTCTTCATTATTCTCTATAGATAACTCTTTCTTCTTCATTATTCTCTATAGATAGGGTCATCACATGGGCGTCTAAACACTTTTTCGCTCCATGGTATTCTGTACACTTTTTTTTTTCTATTTCTATGTATTCTGTACACTTTTTTATCTATTGTATTCTGTACACTTTTCTATCTTTATTGTAATTTCTCTTTAGTACACTTTTCTATCTATTGTATTATGTACACTTTTCTATCTATTGTATTCTGTACACTTTTCTATCTATTGTATTCTGTACACTTTTCTATCTATTGTATTCTGTAGGACTTGAGTAGTGAGACTGAACGAATCAGAACAACTTAAACGTTAAATTAGATGAAGTAGCCCCCTATGTGGTTCCGGGGTCCGTAAGGAAAGCAAAGAATAGTAAGACTGCGACCTACAAGGCATGTCGTAAGATGCGGCTGATGTAGGACCTAGGGAAGCTAGCCTAGTAAATAAAAAGCGCAACAGAAATTTGATGGCTGGCCTACTTGTAAGCTCATAACTGACACAATATACAATTGTTCTTAGGCTCAGATTACATACAAATCACACAGCGTGTTTAACACGTGGTCGTCGTTTGGGAGCGTTCGAAGACAAAAAAGAAGTAGCCATGAAAATAAACAAATATTTCAAGATGTATTCCACAACAAATTTTGTTTCAAGTTTGTGGCTGCACATGCGCACATCTTCTAGTTCTGCTTTCAACAGAAAATCAATAAACTTGTCAAAGACATTATCGTAAATGAGATATCAGGAGAAAAAAAATGTGTGTGTAGAATGTTATCACAGCTTCCTCCTTTACTGGATTAGAAGCTGTCAAAGACATGTCTTCTCGTTATCATGATGAGACTGAATGAAATGGGTTCGTATCTCCATCATCTTACAAGTTTGTCATCGCTAGGGAATCGTGATATCTGAGATGATGTCAACCATGAAAGTCCTTAGAGACAAAGAAGACAGGCATTGTGCTAAAGGCATATGTCAATTGGGTACGCTGATGTCGATTGTGGGGAAAACAGACAACTCGAAGATTTAGATTTTGCAGATGATAGCGTCTTGTTAATTAAAAATACAAGTACTTTTGAGTTTAAGTGTTGCTGAAGAGTCCTCCGTATATAATGGACAGAGAATGATTTATTGTTGATTGACTGTTTGATTGATTGATAGGACCATATTTATTGCACTTCAGTGAGTAACCATGTCTGCTCTAATCTCTTTCTTACAAAGAAAGATCTCTACTGCAGTGCACCGTAGCACCGACGAGGCTCACCGATGTAAGTTTTGAAAATCGTGAAGATATTTTTGTAGGAATATTATTTTTAATCTTTTCCTAATGAATTTTTGTTAAGTAAAAATATATGAACCTTTAAATATAAGTGTTAGATAAGAGTCCTCCGTATATCATTGGCAGAGAATAGAACGAATAGATCTATCCAGAAAGAACTAAAATCCCCCAAAAAAATTGGCTAATGCTACAAATAAGAAGAGAAAATTGAATATTTTTGACATATAAAAAACGCGGAGAGTTGGGAAAGACCATTATGGAAGAAGACATCCCGGCAAAGAAGAAAAGAGGAGGACCATGAAGAAGATGGATTCAGGATGTAACTAATGATTTGAGCATAACGGTCGCAGAGGTGGGACATCAGGTCTATGAGAGAGAGAAATTGTGAATGACTTTTAAGGTGGCAAAGTTTTGTTCAGGACAAGCTATTTGATGATGATAAATTAAAAGTAACCAAGATATGCAAAAAAGAAGCAGACGACGTTTCATCAATTGTATAAAAAAGATTAGAAGTAGAATAGCGCAAGCGAAAGTATCTTTTATGAAAATGAAAAACAAACTATGCGTGAATTCACTACCAATGACACTGCAAAAACGAATACTCCATTGCTATATTGATCCAATACTTCTGTCTGGCAGCGAATCATTGACAATGAATAAACAATCAATATGATCATTGGAAGCCATAGAAATGTGGTTTTACAAAAGAATGAAAATTCCATGGACAGCAAAGAAAACAAGTAAGGAGGTTTTAAATCAGACCTGCGCACAAAGAAACCTTATCAAAAGAATAAGAATCCGACAATCAAGGTTCTTCGGGCATATAATGCGAAGATAAGGTTAGAGCATTTGGTAACAACAGGTAAAATTTAGGGAAGGAGATATCGCGGAAGACAGAAGGAGAAGATGCTGGATGGCCTGACATCATGGTTCGACACAAGATCGACGTCAGAACTGATTACCTGCACCAAGGAGAGAGAGAGAGAGAGTTGTGGAGATACATGATCGCCTACGCCGGCTGGCATGGCACTTGATTGATTGATAAAAAGTTGGACTGCAGATAAGCTATGAACAAACAAATATAGTAAAGACACATATGGCAAGTAATGCAGATAAATGATAAAAATAACAGCAGTTCACCTATTATAGTAACAATTTTGGCGGTGTGGGAGATACTAAAAGAAAAAGATAAATTATGTTACGAATTGTCAAAGAAACATCAGCTTTTAAAAATCTCAATAAAAGATGAAACTCCAAATTATACATAGTGTTCAAGATAAAAGTAGCTTATCAAGGGAGTCAATCTGGCGTATATTTATAAAAATGAGAAGGTTCATTTATGACGTAGTATATGTCAAATACACGCCTCTTTTTGTGTATTGTGTAATTATGGTGGGGGAAAGGGGGCGATGAATCAATGTGATGTAGGATGAGCTAGTCAGAACCGGTTTAAATAGTAAATACACAAAACGCAATGGATATCTGGCAACTTTTGATTTGTCAATTGGGCTACTTTTATCTTGAACACCCTGTATAATATTAAAACTAAATTACAAATATTCAATTGTAATGTCGTATCAATCCTAACATATGTCAGCGAGAGTTGGGAAATTATTAAAGATATAGAAAGCAAGTTTAATGCATTTAAAAATAGATGTCTGCGAAAAATAGTGAACATAAAATAGAACGAATTCAGGAGAAGTGATGAAATCAGAGAAATGTCTGGTCAACCACTAGTAACAACTGTTAAAGAGAGAGAAGTTGGAGATATGTTTGGCATACTCTGAGAAGAAATTATCAAAGAATATCAAAGAAGGCACTGAAGGGGGTGCGTGAAAGGCTCAAGAAAAGAGGACACCCTAGGGAGACCATGAGACGAACTTTACTCCTAAAGGGGAGAAATATCGGACCAAATTCCATGGAAGAGATTGATAGAGTTTCCCAGGATAGAGCGGTATGGAGAAATTAATTGCAGCCCCTATGTAACGTATAATGGCACGAGAGGAATATAATATAATAATAATAAAGAAATAATTTTTTTAAACACTATGTTACCAGTGCCAACCATGGCCAAAAACAACAAATAATGAGTGAAAATCATAGCGACGGAGACAATGTTCCTTCGAAGAGCTGCATGTGTGACAATAAGAGACAAAATTAGAAATCAAGAAATCAGAAGACTGGATGTGAAACCAGTCATGCAATTCATAAAACAACAAAAGAATAAATAGTATGGGTACCTGACAAGAATGCCCTGTTATTGTCTACCACAGAGAGCTCCACTAAAAAAAAGTATAACGAGTACAGAACAAGAGGAAGACCACGCAAAAGATAAAGCTATGTCCTCAAGAACAGCCTTAAGAAAATTAGTAACAGCTAACAAAGTGCCTTTAGAACAAGCACAGACAAACACAAGATTACTACATAACCCCCTCCCCTCCTTCCTCTCAACACTTCTATTAAGAAGTAAATGGTGGAAGAGAAGTAGAAGAGAAAGAACAAATACAGTGAGCTTACCTCTTAGTGAATGATGTAATGCCGATGTTTGTATCAAGTACGCAACACGCACACAAAAACGGGTTTGTCTAACTTGAGAATAACTGAAATGTTTCTGTGCATCTACAACATAAGCATCAGACGTTATCGGCTTGGATCTAATTACTTTCCTTTCTTCAATTGACACAAATTATTAATTTAAGCAATCAATCAAGTGAAAGAATTCAAATACTTAGGAAGCATGTTCACAGAAGACGAAGACTAGACAGAGAGATAGAGGCTAGAGTGCAAACCTTTGCTGTAACCTATCAGCCAACCCCATTGTTAAGGTACCCAAAAATCTCACTGACAGCTAAACAACATATGATCAACAGCATTTTCATACCTACTTTGTACCAAACATTGACGATGGACAAAGCTCAGTTGCAAAAAATAACTACATGTGAAATGCGATGCCTGCAAAAAGTTACCAACAACACCAGAAAAGACAAATTCACCAACATCAGCATAAGAAAGAAAGTTGGCATATAACCTTTCTTGAATTACATTGAAACACAAAGAATGAAGTGGTTTGGTCACTTGATAAAGAATGCATCCATACGCCACAGTATACAGTCTTCTACAACGGAACATCAGGAAAGAAGGGGAGTGGAAGAGCACGAAAAAGATGGTTAGATGGCATAGCAGAATCCTGTCAAAGAGTACACCCAAAAAATCACCCAAACCACCAGAACAACACAAGACAGAAACAGAAAACCACGACACTGAGCAACAACCTGGTAAGACTGTGACGACAAAAGAAGATTAATTTACAGATAACGTTCCTAATTACGTAAAACGTGAGAGCCGATGTCGAGTCACATCAACAGAATAACACAATATGAAATCTCGTGCGTGTGTTGAAAAATCTAATTAAAAATTGCTTACGATAAAACAAAGAATTTTGAAATCTTAGTTCAGTTTTAGTCAACAAGCACTAAATATAGATTTACACAAAATGAGAAAGAAACGAAATACATACGTGAACGAACAATAATATTCTCTTATGGAATTGAAGAACAACGAAACTGCTCGTGGATAAATTATTTCGAAATAATAAATAGAATTACAAATTGTGTCCGTTTTCTCAGAATCTGGTACTGACGTTTGACAATGACAACGATTTACGCATGCGCATGAGGTGTCTCCACAGAACCCTCCACTCCACACAGAAAAAAAAAGGAGGACAGCTTGCGACAGGTCTGTGGTTGGAAAAGAAAATCCCTCGCTTAGGAAGATTTCTTATTTAATAAAGGAAGAAACAAGAGTTTTCAACGTTAAGATGTAAGAAGAAAAATGTTATTCTAAGATGGAAATTAAAGAACAGAGGGTGAGGTGGGGGTATATGTCCCTAGTGTCAATATGACATTATTTCTCGATGCCAGGTCTTATCTCTAAGCAACAGACCTCTTGTCTGGAATTGGACTGAATAAATGAACCAGCATGAGAGAGAGAGACATGGACACATTATGCTGGCATTCCTAGAGAAGCTTATTATACTCGTATATTTTGTCAAGTTATTTATCGAAACTTGAATGATTGATTGATTGATTGATTTTAAAAAGGGCTTTAGAGGGTCTCAATGACGAAGTAGCTAAGTCGTTTGCCTGTCATATTAAAGCTTGTCGGTTCGAATCCGGACCTAGACATATGTGACATTTTTCCATGAGATCCCTAGGATTGTTGCCGGAGCTACGGAGTTCGTGCTTTGTGCAAGGATCTAGGCAGGTGACATACCATCTCTGTTGACAGGGACGGAGTCATATTGGGAAACCCGATGTAATAAAAGAAATCCTTCGCTTTTGGACCTGTGGAAAAAGGGTTTTTAAACCGAAGGATTGACTTCATTGCCCCGGGTTTTACCCTGTACCTCCCAAAATGACTCTTTCCCTCTCCACCGAAATGGCACGACACTTTCAGAGAGTATTGCACAAAGCACGAACTCCGTAGCAACAATCTTACGGATGGATATCTCGAATAAAATGCACTCGTGAACAGAACGGCGAGGTCCGGATTCGAACCACGACCTACGACTTGCAAGACCAGGGCTTAACCACTTAGCCACAGAGACACCCCCTCTTTCCCCAAACCCATTGATTAATTAATTGATGTGACGGTTATTATTGATCTTCGCTGAATAGTCATGTTTGTCGACTGCTTCGATTTCTGGCAAACGGAATATTTCAGAAGTAGTTCACATGCTCAGTAATACCGGATAGAGCCCCGGATGTAATTGTAATTATGGTGAAAAAATGGTCAGCTTTTTATTTTAATTGATCAAAATCTCTTCTACACTGGCAGCGGTTTTTAAAGATATTATCGATTTTCTGCACCGAAATGTTTTGGTTTTTTTTGTTCAACTTTAACAGTGGGTCTGTTGTAACGTTCTGTTGTCCGTCTCCGATTGGACTAGGTACTCGAACACATTTTCTCTGGCAGTGGTCTCCGAAAACATAAGGCGGGTGGGGTCAGGTAACAATTATAGAAAATTAGACCATAACCTTCGCGTGATCCTCGCATTCAAGTGTTGTTGTATAAAGATTAATTCATTTTTTTAAAACAACATGCTAAATCAAGGTTATATTATGTAACAAGTTAAGTTTAAAGCTAAAGCATAGTAATATTATTAAAATTTGTCATCAATAAATAACCATGGAAATACAGGAACCCCCACAGAGACGACCTCTACGCATCCCCCTCCTCCTCCCAGAGACTTCTGTAGGGACACCTACAGGGAACCTGCAGGTACCACCACAGAGATCCTTTCAGGTACCCCACATAGATTCCTACAGGTACCCAACAGAGACATCTACACGTACCCCCACAGAAACTACTATAGGAGCCCCTATAGAGATCCTTACAGGTACCCCTACAGAGACATCTAGGCACCACCTCAGAGACCACTACATGTGCCCTCACCAAATACCTTTACATGTACCCCTACAGAGATATCTAGGCACCACCTCAGAGACCACTACATGTGCCCTCACCAGATACCTTTACATGTACCCCTACAGAGATATCTAGGCACCACCTCAGAGACCACTACATGTGCCCTCACCAGATACCTTTACATGTACCCCTACAGAGATCCCTACAGGTACACTCACAAAAACTACCACAGAGTCCCCACTCTGAGAACCTATATAGATTTGACCTGTTTACATTGAGTGAGCCCATATAGTGGTCGATCCTTTCTAATTTACTCAAAGTATAAGCCACATAGCATATAAACAGTATTGTCAGCAAGGCTTTACAATTGTTTGGTTAGAAAGCAGTCGTTTTGAAATAAGTGACTAAATAATCGGATTACCAAGAAATGACCTAATAACGTCGCTTGTTACTGATGGTGCACAGATCAAGTACACTGTTACTGATGGTGCACAGATCAAGTACACTGTTACTGATGGTGCAAAGATCAAGTACACTGTTACTGATGGTGCACAGATCAAGTACACTGTTATTGAAGGTGCACAGATCAAGTACACTGTTAATGAAGGTGCACAGATCAAGTACACTGTTATTGAAGGTGCACAGATCAAGTACACGGTTGCTGATGGTGCACAGATCAAGTACACGGTTGCTGATGGTGCACAGATCAAGCAGAAAAAACGGAAAAGGGAACGTCCTAGAAACACCTGGAGTTCTTCTTGGGGAACTGAGGGAGGCTGAATTATCATGAGAAGCCATAAAGAGGACGCTCAAAGATCGGGGAAAATGGCTAACAACTGAAGAGGCCCTATGCTCCACGAGAAGTGGAGATGAAAAAGAAGAGGAAATGATATGTGATGTGAGTAACGTACAATCTTTTTTAAAAACTTTTTAAATGTTGATGTTCGCCCGCTATGAGTTCACGTGTAGTCAGGGCGCATAATATGGCACATCTCTCTCTCTTTCTCTCTCTCTCTCGCACGCAATCCCCGCTTAGACTGATGTGCCAGATTTTCTCATAAATTCTGCTGTTGTTTTTAGGGACGTCACTCCGTACAGCTTTTCATTAAACTCTGTATTTTTCGACCAGGTTTCGTTTCTTAGGCCGGTTAGCAATTTGCAGTCTTGCAGTAGGTGCTCTGCCGTCATGTCCGCTTTCTCGCAGTGGCACATGCTAGTTGTGCCAATTTTAAATTTGTTGAACACGTGTTATATATGGCACATCTGACTTGTTTTTGCGTGATGGTTTTTGTTTCTTAGAATGAGTGTCGGTTATCATTCAGACGAGACTTACTTCCACTACTGAGATACTTGTAGTTTAGATCCCAATGTAAAGAATCAGGAAACATGTAGTCCAATAATTTACCGGCTGCACACCGACATTTTTTGGGCCCAGCCCAAGTTGGTCTCGCACTCCTGAAATTGTTAATTTTTTTTTTAATGCGCCCTACCCGGAAGTGCAACAGCGAGTGGACCCAGTTACGACTGAATGTGTTAAAAAAAACGATCTGAGCGTCGTCATTCGAATGCGAGCTGCACGGAATTTGTTTAAATGTATATATTTGGTTATCTATTGGCTCTATGAAGGCTCCCACCCTTTGATCGCGATCAAGAGGACATTACACTTTGATCTTAGCCAGAAGGACGAACATATCGAATCCCCTAAGAAAATTGTGTTAAGACAGCATAAGACTGTCTAAATCTATGGGATGTTTGGCTAACTATAATGTGCATTGTGTTACCAAAATGCTCTCTATAGCAGACATGCCAAGAAAACTAAACCACTTCCACACAAGCTGCCTACAAAGGCTACTAAAAATAAACTGGCAGGACAAAATTCCAGATACTGAAGTCCTCATAAGAATAAAGATCCCAAGGGTCAACACACTGTTACAGAAGGCCAGAGTGAGATGGGACGATCACGTCGCACGGATACCCGGTAAATGCATTCCACAACAATTGATATATGGCGAGCTTGAAGGGGACAGACGTTCAGTTTGTGGACAGAAAAAAAACCATAGTGTTCTGAAAAAACCAGTAGTGTTCTGAAATGCTTCGATATATGCACACGTGCTGGAATCACTGGCGCAAGATCGCCAAATGTAACAACACAAGAGGAACTCGCATATCTGAGAATCGTGAGGCCCATAGAAAACAAACTGCACGAAAAGACAGAGCACACAACACCAACATGTCTAATCGTGATCATGTATTCCCCACCTGTGGTAGGGATTGTGTACTACGATTGGACTCTACAGCCACCTCCGCACACACCAGAGAGTGCAGTAGCACACATCTGAGGCTGTTGTCATCATCGCTTGCGATGGACGGCTATTGACTTGTCATTTAATCGATGTCTTTTTTTAAATTTAGTCCTAGAGTCGTTTCCCTTTGTTGTGTGTACATTTCCTAAATTAATTTTCTCAAGTTGACATGTCGAAGTATATACTACTGCTCAATATACATCAGAGACCGGTCAGAATTGTTTAGCGGGTCGCTTACATCCCGCGGTTGGAGAATTTGCTAAGCACTGATCTAATACTACTATAGTCTGTCCATTAATTCGTGAGCACGTTTGAAATTGATTTTCTTGAAAACTACCTGTTGGATCTCAGTGATTTTTTGCAAGCAGCCTTAGAATATCCATGACGCTAGAGAAATATTTTTTCCAAGAAAATTTGATGTAGTTTGAAATATTTCTTCTTCAGGTTATATTAAAATCAACCTCACCGGATTGTACACAATAGTAACAGATCTACGGTACACAGACGCGTTGTTCTAAAAATACATTATAGTAACATTGAAATATCGTGAGTTTCACGAATTCCGTGCACCTAACCCAGTCGACTTTGAAAGCGGAAAGCATATGACGTTATAATTGGGATACCGTTGTAAAGTTATAGGCGTATCTCGCTATTTGTATGAAGCTATTGTATAATATTTGTTGGCTTATCAAAACTGACATTGATATCACATTCATAATGAGTCTGAAGTGCACATTTATAACAATGCAGAAGGTTACAGTTTTACTATACCAACGGGGGACTGCCTAGAGTAGTTGATAGTAGCTCGGCCTGCTAGCTGTGAGACGCCTCATAGCTCAGGTTCGAACCTACTGTCCGGCATTTGTTCGAGTCCCCTGGTCTTACTCAGGACGATAACGTGAGTACCTCTGAAGTCGGAGAAAATCTGCCTGTATGGCGAGGAATACTAATTACGAGTACATTGAGCACACGGCTGCCAGTGTAAAGTAATTTACAATGTGCACGCTGCTGCCATTGTAAGAAATTGGAAAAACGGATTTTCACGCAAAAATCAGTTTCAGAGATGAAACTTCGTCTGAGTTGAAAGCGGACGAAAGAGAAAAAAAAAAAAACTATACCAACACTTCCGTAGGGAATCTAAGAGAGGGCATCTATATTGCGATATTCATAACCCTGAGAAACGAACGCAACTGGCGCTTGGTCTGAATAGAGAATCCTTTTCCCGATGGATTAAACAGGACACAAAGTGCACTAATGTCAAGCAAGGAAGGAAAAGATCAATTGACGACTTTGACATAGATGTCATAAGACGGAGCTCTTGAAAATGTTTGCGACAAATCAACTTGTTTCTCTCAGGAAACTTAAATTAAAACTGAAATCAGATTGTAGCATAGACATTTCTAAAAGCACTCTATGAAAAATTGTAAGAGCCGCCGGCTTCACCTTCAGAAAACTATAGGCGGCAGGAATATTATTTGTGAAAAGCCACATTTAATTGCTGCCCGAAGTAAATACCTGAGGCAGATCCGTGAGCGGCGGAGGCAAGGCTATGATATTGTATATTTGGACGAATCCTGGGTCAATGCTCACCACACCAATGCTAAAGAATGGCAATCAGTAGACGGTGAACAGAAAAGAAAAATACCAAGCAGCAAAGGCCAGCGTATTATACTAACACATGCAGGAAGTAGTGAAGAAGGTCTTGTCCATGACGTTGGACTTATTTTCCAATCAAAAGTACCGACGGTAGGGACTACCACACAGAAATGAATGGACATATTTTCAGGCACTGGATGGAGAAAGATCTACTTCCAATTCTAAACAGACCATCATGCTAGGTAATGGATAATGCATCCTATCACAACGCAGTATCAGCGGAAGACAAAGTACCAACTGCATCAAATACAAAAGATCAAATTAGGACTTGGCTTGCTAAGGAAAATGTCAGCTTCGATGATACATATTTGAAACCCGAGTTGTTGCACCTGGTGAGGATGACAAATAAGACAAAGGTGTTTCATATTGACAAAATCATTGCGGAATACGGCCACACGTCTTTGCGACTACCTCCATATCATGCTCACCTCAATCCGATAGAGCTTGTCTGGGCTAAAGTAAAAGGGCAAGTTGCCGAACAGAACAGGACGTTTAAAATGTGTGATGTTGAAGTTCTGACACGTGAGTCCTTCTCAATGATAGACATGCAGTTCTGGAAGAAGTGTGTTGAACATGTGCTCCGAGAGGAAGACGAGTACTGGCACCGAGATGGATTACAATTTGTCCAGCCAGTAACAATTATCAACCTCATGGAATCGTCAGATTCGGGATGATACAAATCATATTTTGATTACAGACTGAGAAATAGCAACGTATACATTTCCATATCCAAATGCGTCTACCATCATACAATTTGTGGTGAAGTTAAGACACCCTGGGGTCTAATGGTGACCGAAGGGAGGACTAACTGTTGCATATTGTATCCAAGTTCACGATTGCACATAAAGGGCAACACACTTAATTACTTGACCTATCAAGTTAATATGGAGATACACCTATGAATAGAATTGACATGGACAAATTCTAGGGATACTGTAAAATCTAAAATTTGAGCCCCGTATTTGCAATTGTCATAAAAGATCAAAGGAATTCCCGATGTGCAAAATCCGTAGCATCTATGGACTACTGGTTAGCTTTATTTTAGCGTCATGGATATTCTAAGGCTGCATGCAAAAATCACTGAGATCCAACAGGTAGTTTTCGAGAAAATCAATTTCAAACGTGCTCACGAATTAATGGACAGACTATAGAATACATAGCCACCGAAGCAAAAATGTATAAATTTGACTGTACTAGAGTCCTTGTGTCACGTGATGTGATCATGGCGTCCACACGTTAAGGCCAAAGGGCGGGGCGGGGGGATGTGGTGTCACCGCCTGGAAAATAAAACAGTTTTATGCGAATCTGATCTATACCATTTCCGTGTAGTAAACTACCAACAGGTGGCGTCTTTGGCTTAGGGGATAGTGACTCGGTCTATTAACCCCGACGTTCTGAGTTCGAATCTGCTGCAGACAGTTTGGTTGCAAATTGTTTTGAGTGAATTTTTACAAAAGGACGATGGCACCACCGTTCAGAAAGCAATGGCAAACTATTAAACGTAATAATGCCTAGAAAAATCACAAACAATGTTAAAAAGATGGGATTGATTCGTAAAGTCCTCTAAAGGATATGCAATTAACTTTAAACTACGAACTAAATTTTTTTAAATTTTGTCCATCCTGGAAAACGTCTGTGGACGCCCATGGACATAATAAGGAGAGATCCTGAATTTCCAGTAGCGCAGACAGCTGTGATGTGATCATTATTACTAACTTGAACATATCAGAGTCTGTGGTAACAGACGAGTTGTCAGGCTGGTTTGAAATGTATTGTGATCCACTGACACCGATAGTGCGACCATGATGGATCTTCCCCACGATGAACTGTTTGTTAGTCAGTCGTAATAATGAACTTATATAAGCCGATGACAACAGAGGAAACGGTTTAATAATATATATTCTCATAACTGAAGCAATTATCCTGCATGAACATCTCTGCCCGGTCACTACATAACCACGTTATGAGTTAAGATAGTAAATTACAATAGAATGAAATTACATTACAATTTAAAAAAGTCAAAGACATTACATCTTCTTCTTCTTTTGTGGTCACACTGTTACCAGGTTGTTACCCATTGTCGTGATTTTCTGTGTTTGTTTGGCGCTGTTATGGTGGCTTGTGTGATTATTTTTGCTCTTCGACATTAATCTGCTATGCCATCCATCCATCATTTTCGTGGTCTTCCTCTCGTCAACTCTCCTGATGTTCTGTAGACTTTACATACCTAGTGGTAATGTCAGCAAATGGAAGAATAACTAACGAAATTCAAAGTAGATGCAATAAAGCAAATTAAATCATAGGACAAATTGCACTAATTTTGAAATGCAAACATGTCACCATGAACACAAAAAGAGCATTGTACAACACAATCTTTCTCCCAACATTTTGTTACCAGTGTCAAACTTGGACGTTGACATCAAATGATATAAGAAAACTAGTCACGACAGAGTGTCTACGCAGAATCAAGAAGAGACCAGTTAAGAAATAAAGACAACATGAAAAAAGTGGGCACAACATCAGTACTGAACTTCATCAAGAAACAACAAATTAAATGTCTCGGCCACATAAGCAGATTACCAACAGACAGTGTGCCTCAGATGGCAATGTAACTCCACTACAGTGGGTACAAAGCAAAGGTTGTCCCTGCAAAGGTGGATCTCAGAGATAACAGAGGCGGTGAAAAACACTATTTATGAAGAGCACAAAAAAGCCCATTCTATAAATCTCTTCTTATCCTGATACTGTGAAGCAAAACATTATTAGAGTAGCGCACACAATAGCCCGTTCTGTAAATCTCTTCTTATCCTGATACTGTGGGGCAAAACATTATTAGAGTAGCGCACACAAAAGCCCGTTCTGTAAATCTCTTCTTATCCTGACACTATGAATCAAAACAGGATTAGAATAGCGCGCACAATAGCCCATTCTAGAAATATCTTCTTATCCTGATACTGTGAGGCAAAACAGGATTAGAGAAGCGCACACAAAAGCCCGTTCTATAAATCTCTTCTTATCCTGACACTGTGAAGCAAAACAGGATTGAAGAAAAGAAAGGAGTTTACAATATAAAATGTGTCAAATCTACCACTTTTGCGTCCCAGTGTTTCTAATGTTCCAGAAAGAATATCTGTAACGTAGAGGCTAGGTGCTTGTCTCTCGTGACAAAGGTACCAGATTCGCCCTCTCGTGGAGCCATCTGAATATTTTTCCAGAGATTCCTGATCTCAGTGCAGGTGAGATCAAGTTTCTAGTCCTATCGAAGACGAACGATAAAACGTAGGTCCCGTGTTCAATTTGTGCACGTAAAAGAACCCAAATTCAAAATCGAGAAGATCATGCTAGAAAGCCTCTGCCCGGACAAAATTCATTAGAATAAAAATTATAGATAAAATTCCTATACAAATTTCTTCTTCTTCTTTTGTCGTCACACTGCTACCGGGTTGTTGCACAGTGTCGTGGTTTTTCTGTTTTTGACTTGAGCTGTTCTGGTGGCTTGGTGATTGTTATTTTTGCTCTTTGGCAGGATTCTGTTATGCCATCTAACCATCTTTTTCATGTTTTTCCTCTCGTCTTCTTCCCTGATGTTCTGTTATAGAGACTCTGTATAGGGCCTACTGTGAAGTTTGGATGCATTCTTATTAAGTGGCCAAACCTCTTCATTCTTTGTTTCTCAGTGTAATTCAAGCAAGGTTCTGTACCAACTTTCTTTCTTATGCTGATGTTGGTGATTTTGTCTTTTCTGGTGCTGTTGGTAACTTTTCGCAGGCACCGCATTTCACATGTACTTATTTTTTGTGACTGCGCTTTGTTCATTGTCCATGCTTGACTCTGGTAACACAAAGTAGGTATGACAATGCTGTTGATCATCGGTTGCTTAGCTGTCAGTGAAATTTTTGGGTGCCTTAACAATGGGGCTAGCTGGTCCCAGTAGAAAAATGTCTTCACCATCTTCAAAATTACATCAGAGACCTGCGCTACGGAGTTCGGGCACTGCAGCTGAGATATTCCAGTGTAAGAAAGAGATCGAAGCACACATGATTATTCGCCGAAGTGCAATGATGATGATCCTATCAATCAATCAATCTAATGTTCCTAATTGAGTATAAGTATAAGGCGACATGAGAGTCGGACGAAACCATTTCTGCCAAGGGCAGCTATTCCAATATTTTCTTTTCAAAATGGCAAAAGCTGCTACCCAGCGATTGTAATCAGAAAGATTTCGGTGCAAAGTTTAACTAACTTAAATGAAATGAAGTTGCTATTGTGCCCTAAACACTTTTTACTTTTGCAGTAAGTAGCAAATAAATTAGTAAATCAGGACTTTTGTATTTTTTTCTGTTTTAATATGTTTTTATGTTGTCATGTTCATGTTGAGAGAGAAGAAACTTCAACAAAGTGAGTCGTGACTGAACTTAGTGACTTTAGTAGAGTTTTCAGTTTAGAAATAATAAATATTTGTTTGTATCTTCTATGGATTTCATTAAGACATGATTAACTTAGTAAGTTAACGTTCTAATAGTAATAGACTTAACTTTAATCGGTGCCGGGGCCCGCAAGGAAGCAAAAATGTCACTGCGACCTACAACTGGCATGTCGTAAGATACGACTGAGGTAGGGGACCCTAGCGAAGCCACACTAGCAAATAAAAAGCTCGCAGAAATCAATGTACTGGCCTACTTGTAGGCGCATAACTGGCACAACATACAATCGCGCTTAGTCTCAGATCACATACAAATCACACAGAGTGGTCGATAGGGAGCGTTCTAAGAGGAAGAAGAAATGAGAATAGCTATGATCTGGATGCTAGTCATCGATCAATAAGTTAATCATCCTCTACATGTTTGTATTTTCACATTGTTTAACACAATCTGTTTCATGCTATCAATGGGATGAGTGCCAAACCTGGATGCTGACATCAAATGATAGAAGAAAACTAATCACCACAGAGATGAAGTGTCTACACAGAATGCTGGGAGTATCAAGAAGAGAACAGTTTACAAAATGAAGACATCAGGACAAAAGTTGGTACAACATCAGTACAGAACTTCATAAAGAAGCAACAAATTAAATTGTTCAGCAGCATAAGGAGATTACCAACAGACCTCAAATACACCTCAAATAGCAATGTTACTTCGATACAGTGGATAAAAAGCAAAAGGTGGACCTCAGAAATAACATCGGTGGTGAATACCATTTTATGAAGTGCACACAAAAGCCTGTTCTATAAATCTTTTCTTATCCTGACGATGTGAGGCAAAACAGGATTAGAGAAAAGAAGAAGAAGGTCTTTTTGCAACAAGAAATCCATTTGTCAAATAATTAAAACAGGATTGAATTGATTTGTTGCATGAAGAAATGAAATATCTTAGTTAATAGTTCCAGCAAGAATAGTATGCTGGAAAGATAACTCAACAGCATTATTATTTTGTTAACCTTACCATTAAAAGTGAAAAATAAATGTTAGTTATGATTAACATTAGGGCAGGGAATTTTATTCTACTGTAACGGCTCTCATGTCTACCTAGCCTCAATTAGCTTCCAGATAAAGCACTGGGAGGTAAAGCTGGCTGGCATGATGTTGACCACATCACCCATTGTGTGCCGGCAGTCATTGAAAATACGGGCTAACACTGGTTACAAAATATATCTCATGGTATAAAAAGGGTTCCTTTACTTTTTAATGATTAACAATAAAAAATGTAAATATGCTGTTTAACAATCTAATTTAGATCAAGATGTTTTTCTTGTGGAGTGCGACTTGCTGGTTGGAGCTCTCAGGCAGTTAGGTCAACATTCATTGAGTTCTTCAAAAAACAGGAACATGTATTTGTGCCTTCATCAATAGTCATACCCAAAAAAGGGGAGGGTACTTACTTTACCAATGCTGGAATGAACCAGGTATGAACATACAGGTATTACACTGTATATTTTTCAGAACATTTCAATTTATTTAAATATCTCTGAGGGGATGGCGGTAGCAAAGTTGACAACACGCTGTGCTTGTGACTGTTTACAAGCAAACATGGGTGTCATTCATATGCTGTAACCCCCAACTTGAAGGACCTAGATGTCACTCATATGGTACTAGCTGCCAACCTAGAGAACAAGGGTTTCAGTCCTAGATACTCAACCAGGAGGTGAGTCCTATGTTATAGCCCTCAGTCTTCAGGACATGGGTGTCAGTCCTATTCTATAGACTCCAACCTGGAGGACCAGGGAGTCAGTCTTAGACCCCAACCTGGAGGACCTGAGTGTCTACCCTATGCCAAGCCCACAAGCTGAAGGATCACTACTCTATGTTAAAACCCCAAACTGGAGAATCTGGGTGTCTGCAGTATGTTAAAACCCCAAACTGGAGGACCTGAGTGTCTGCCCTATGCTAAAACCCCAAACTGAAGAACTTGGGTGTCAGTTTCAGTATGACCTCTACCCAAACAGACCTGTCCAACTTATCAGAACTCCTGTTGATGTAGTACTGATGATAGTTGTAACACTCAAGATGCCAAATCTCTTCTAAGTAAAGACATTAGTGACGAGAGAGATCTTCTTGTGCTTGCCCTACTTTTTTTATGCTGTTGTTGTCTTGTTTCATCCACATGTGCAGTGAAGCAGCATGGGGAGTTTCAGTTTTCTATCCTGTATCAGGTGTGTTGCATCTGGAGTTGTTAGTCATTGATATCACAAGATATATGTGATATTATCTATCCATCTGGTTCTTGGTTTTGTCTGGGTTGCCAGTTGTTATAGGCACAAGATGGTAGTAGATCTGGTTTCGTTCTCATCAGGGGACTGAACCATTTTATTTATTGCCTAAAATATGTTTGATGCATGGTGTGATTCCAATGACATTTCTAATGTTCTCTTTTCCCAATCTATCCCATCTTGTAACATTGATGACTTTTCTTAAACAGTTCATTTCACGTGTGGTGATCTTTCTTTCTTGGGATTTAGTTAGGCACCATGTTTAACACTACACTCTTGTTACAGACTGTTGTGAAGCGTCTGGATGAAGGGATTAGAACGCAGACTCCCATGTAGGAGACCCAGATTCAATCCATGGTATGGCCAAGGAGGTAAAAAAAATCAATCATAACCTGAACAGTTTCGCTGTGACTGCACTAGCAATGCTGCCATTAAATTTCTCTGGTCATGTCCCTGTTCTACACTGCCCTAAGTATTACAGGCAGTTGGTTTTTGTTGTCTTTTGTTGTTTTCTTTACAGACTGTTAACATGATTCTAGCACCATTTAAATTGTTTTATCTTACAAGGCAAGCGCCTTTTATTCCCGGAGTGTGCTCTCTAATTAGTATTCAGCCTGGTTTCTCGACTTCAGAGGTATCAGATCTGAGTGAAATAACAAATGCCTGAATGTAGGTTAACCGACTATACCTTCTGAGGCGAGCTACTGTCACTTTGGGGACAGTTTCAAGCTCAGTTATCCTTTTTCTTGGAGAACTGATCCAAATGTAAATATCAGGCCTGGTTGGCTGTCAACAGTCAAAAAGTGTATCAGTTGAGAAAATCAAATGACCCTTGATGATGTAGGTTATGACCTGACTCATCACACTTTCTTGAGATGCTGTAACTGGTCCTTTGGACTATTTCAAGGTCAGTTGTTTCTTCCTGCTTTCGTTGGTTTTTGGTGTTTTAGATATTATTGTATTCTGTATCATATAGTACATACAGTGGTTAGGACATGATCATAGCACTTCATGTCCATGGTGCTCCGATCTCGTCTCAACAAATACAGAGCTCCAGCGGCCAACTCAGTTCAACATTGTAATCAATCTTGCATATATGGATGTTGTCTTTCGACTGTATCAAATGAATAACTACAGGGGAAGGATTGACTTCATTGTACTGTGTTTCTCATTGACTGCTCATCTCAACAAAATGGCCTCACCTGCTGGAAATGCTGCACAACTCCATAGCTCAACAGCGTCAGGATCTCCAAAAAATTAATATGTTAACTGAACAGCGCAGTCCAGATTCGAACCCCCAAATTCAGAAAAGACACACATCTTAACCACTTTGGGCAGAGATCTCCCAAATTTTATTGTTATATAACTTAATATTGTATCCTTGAACTTAAATAACATGAATAATTTGTCCTTGACCAGGCGGATGCATGTGACATGGCATACAAGTTACTTACCAAGCATTATGGGATACCTGCAGACAGGCTGTATTTTACCTACTTCGGAGGAGATGAATACTTAAACCTGCCCAGTGATGACGAGTGCAGACGTATCTGGACATCTTTAGGGTGGGTATCTTCTTCTTCATCTGCTCTGAGATTGATTGAGTAATAGGACAATCATCATTGCATTCGTGAGTAACCATGTGTCTCCGATCTTTTCTTACACAGGAAGATTCTGCGAGTGCACAAACTCCGTAGCACTGGCAATGGTCCTCAATGTAATTTAGAAGATGGTGTGACTGTGTGTTGCCGGGCTCAAGGGAGCAAAAATAGCAACACTGACCTACAAGGCATGTCGTAAGGTAGGGCCTGAGGAAGCTACCATAGTAAATAAAAAGCATTGCAGAAATCGGATGTGCTGGCTCTACTTAGGCATAACTGGCATAACTACAATTGCTCTTAGGCTGGGATCACATACAAATCACAAAGAGTGGTTTAACAAGTGGATCGCTCAAGAAGAAGAAGGAATTGTTTGTTTCTGCCTCATGTTGCCTCGGACACAACAGGAACTATTCATGATGATGATGATAAATGTTAGATTTGCTTTTTAATTTGATAACTTTTCTTCATGTCACCTCTCAATAATATTTCTTTTTTTAAAACATCAGGATTCCAGAATGTCGAGTCTTACCATTTGGGGTCAAGGACAATTTCTGGGATATGGGAACAACAGGTCCATGTGGTCCTTGTACAGAAATTCATTTTGATCATGTTGGCAGTAGAGATGCTAGGTCAGAGGTCAACTCAGGGTCATCGGACGTTGTGGAGATTTGGAACCTGGTATTTATGCAGTACAACAGGCACGTTGGTTTTTTAAGATTTATTTTGCAAGAATTTTTTCATTGAGTTTAGCATTTGTGTGTATGATTCAGATTTCTAAGTGTCTGTGACTATGTATATAGGAGTCTCTGTGATGTGAAGGTTAGGTGCTCATATCAGGTACCAGGTTTGCTCCTCGTGAAGCCATCTGAATATTTTTCCAGAGATCCCTGATCTCAGTGTAGGTGAGATGAAGTTCCTAGTCCTATTGAGATTGATGATAAAACTTAGGTCCGTGTTCAGTTTGAGTACGTAAAAGAACCTTGGCAGTTCAAAATTGAGAAGAGCAGGCTGAAAGCCACTGCCGGGCAAAATTCATTAGAAAAGATTAAAAATAAAATTCAAAATAATTTCATTAGGGACTCTTGCCAGTGCTACAGATCTGCACTGCCGCTGAGATCTTATTGTGTCATAAAAGATCGAGCACACATGGTTACTCACTGAAGTGCAATGATGATGGCCATATCAATCAACCAATAGATGTCTGTACTTGGGTTGTTCTTCTTTGTTAGTTTATCAATTTTTTGTTTTGTGTTGGTTTTTTTTTTGCCATGTATAGTTTTTATGTGCATGTGTGTGTGTTGTATTCACTACTGTTTTCCTGATGTCTTCATTTCTAAACCGGCCTCTTCTTAATCTTACTCTAGTTATGTGTATGTAAATACTTTAAGATAACTGACTTAATCTTTTTGAAAGCCAGACAGAAGGACCAGTCTCTAAAACAGTTGAGGAACTTTCATGTGGACACTGGCATGGGGCTAGAGAGGATGACTGCAATTCTGAGTGGCACTACAGACAATTACAACACTGATCTCTTTCTTCCATTGTTTGAAGTTATTCGACAGGTGAGTACATCAAACTCTCTTGTTCAACAGGTGAGTATATCAAACTCTCTTGTTCAACAGGTGAGTATATCAAACTCTCTTGTTCAACAGGTGAGTACATCAAACTCTCTTGTTCAACAGGTGAGTATATCAAACTCTCTTGTTCAACAGGTGAGTATATCAAACTCTCTTGTTCAACAGGTGAGTATATCAAACTCTCTTGTTCAACAGGTGAGTACATCAAATACTCTTGTTCAACAGGTGAGTACATCAAACTCTTGTTCAACAGGTGAGTACATCAAACTCTTGTTCAACAGTAGTCAGTATTGTACATTTATGTAGTGGTTTGTACATTTCATGAGATTGCATCCCAATCATTTGCCACAATAGTAGAAGATCTGGTTTTAGAACTTGAGGAAGACCAAGAGACAGATGGATAGAAGAAGACCAGAGACAGATGGATACAAGAAGACCAAGAGACAGATGGATAGACAACATTACAGAAATCTTACAATAGTAGAAAATGGGGTCGCCGGAGGGAAGCTGATAACACTCTGATTTCAGAGGAGCCTGTAATTTACATTGCCAAGTAAAAGATCATGATCTCCTGTAGTCCAACCAGGTACCGTGCGCACACCGATAAATTTTATGTGAGGGGGTTGATAAGTGAGGTGGTCAAACTAGTCTTGAACCCTGGCATTTCTATGACATGTGGTGCTAGTGCAGCATGTTACCAACTTTACTATCTGCAATCCTTTTGTAATATTGATGATTTGATTGATAGGACCATCACCATTGCACTGCGATGAGAAACTGCGTGTTGACTTTCACACAGGAAGATCTCAGCAGCAGTAACGAACTCCATAGCACTGCGAGCATCACCATATTGATGATTACTGTATCATGTGAAATCGTTTACATTTTAGTTTATATCAGTTTATGTTTAGTTTATAGTCAGTTTATGGTTTAGTTTATAGTCAGTTTATGGTTTAGTTTATAGGTCAGTTTATGGTTTAGTTTATAGGTCAGTTTATGGTTTAGTTTATAGTTCAGTTTATGGTTTAGTTTATAGGTCAGTTTATGGTTTAGTTTATATGTCAGTTTATGGTTTAGTTTATAGGTCAGTTTATGGTTTAGTTTATAGGTCAGTTTATGGTTTAGTTTATATGTCAGTTTATGGTTTAGTTTATAGGTCAGTTTATGGTTTAGTTTATAAGTCAGTTTATGGTTTAGTTTATAGGTCAGTTTATGGTTTAGTTTATGGTCGTTATGGTTTAGTTTATAGTTCAGTTTATGGTTTAGTTTATAGTTCAGTTTATGGTTTAGTTTATAGTTCAGTTTATGGTTTAGTTTATAGGTCAGTTTATGGTTTAATTTATAGTTTGTCAGTTTATGGTTTAGTTTATAGGTCAGTTTATGGTTTAGTTTTTAGGTCAGTTTATGGTTTAGTTTATAGGTCAGTTTATAGTTTAGTTTATGGTCAGTTTATAGTTATTTATAGGTCAGTTTATAGTCAGTTTATATCAATATCTCCACTTGATATTTTAATTGAAGACTCAGTCAATGTGAAGTATAATTCATGTGTTTGTTATCCCAGCATGCTGGCTGTTCCCGTTACCACACCAACATGGAAAATATTAACACTAGCTACAGACAGCTGGCTGACCACTCGAGAATGTTTACTATTGCAATAAGTGATGGATTGTTACCAAGTCATCTGGATCTAGGTAGGGTTCCCCACCTCCTCCATCTTATCCTCATTGTTACATTATGTATCATTGGTATGACAGTTTTACTGACATGTCACAAGAGTTCACAAAAATGTATGTCAATGAAATATCTTAGAAATGCTGGTATATTTGTCATGGTCGTACTTTATTGTTAGCGTAGACATTCAAAATACAGTTTGAGAACCAACAAGTAAAAATGAGAAATAATATATTGTAGAACCTCTGCTACAGTTTGAGAACAACAAGTAAAATGAGAAATAATATATTGTAGCAACCTCTGTTACCACTTTGAGAACCAACAAGTAAAAGAATAAATATTTGTAACAATTCTACCAGTTTGAGAACCAACAAGTAAAATGAGAAATAATATATATTATAAATTATAAGTATGATAGTAGACATACCATCTGCAGCTGTTAAATCCACTGCCTTGTGGGGGCTCGGAGAACTAAAGGTTAGGGAAGTAAACCCTATAGAAAATATTCACTGGCTTGTGGGTCAGCACAGTTATGCACAAGGAAGGACGTTGGGTATTACCAACTGTCCAGAAGATGCCAGACTGTCATACTTCACCTCCGGACAGGTCACAGAATGAGACACCATCTGTACACTAAATTCAAGATAGGTACCAACGAACTGTGCTCCTGTGGCTTGGCTAGTATGACAACAGAGCATATCCTACAGAACTGTTCCCAGTGTGCAGACCTGAGAAGAAAGAGGTGGCCCACTTACACCAGTGTCCAAGACAAACTGTATCTGACAAGGCTGACAATCTGAGGCAGACAGCTGCCTTTATTAGAGATTCCAAAATCCCAATCTAGAGAGAACACAGAAGAAGAATACTCTGAAGCTTTGTGTATGATTATTTGAAGTTGATGTTCTCTGGTACAAGTCTTCTCTGACAGCCTCTCCTGTGACCAAGCAAAACTGACACCATGCAATAGTCTAACTCAGCAGATGTAGTTCTACTTGGTGGCACTTGCTGATGATGATGTCTGGTGCATGATAACAGGGTACATAATAATTGGGTCCCAGGGTGAGAACTCAATCACTTCTTTATCGATTGATTGATGATACAACCATCATCATTGCACTTCGGTGAGTAGCCATGTGAGCTCCGATCTCTTTCTTACACAGGAAGATCTCTGCTGCAGTGCACAAACTCCGTAGCACCAGTGAGAGTCTCCATGTAATTTTGAAGATGGTGAAGATATTTTGTAGGAATTTTAATCTTGTCTTATTAATTTTCGGGCAGTGGCTTTCCAGCTTGCTCTTCTCGATTGTGAACTGCCAAGGGTTTTTTGCATGCTCATATTGAACAGGATCACGTTTTATCTCAGTCTCCGTGGATAGGACTAGAACTCACCACATTCAGATAACGGATCTCTAAAAAATGTCCAGATGTCTCCATTGAGGAATGAACCTGGTACCTTGGTACGAGAGACAATCACCTAACCTCTATGCTATAGACACCCCAAACATCTGTATCATTGAAGAAAAAATAATGATGTCTTGTTCAAATACATTTCAGACACAAGCTGCGGACAATCATGCATCGTTGCATTCACTTGTGTAGGAAAGTGTTTCATACAGCCCCAGAGATATTGTTACCTGCTCTGGTCTCAGCTGTTGTACATTCCCTTGTAAGTAGCTTTTCATATTATTTTTTATATTTTGCTATCCAATTAGTTCTTAAGGTAGACGGGGTCTCTGTGGCGTAGAAGTTAGATGCTCGCCCCTTGTTCCAAAGGTACTCGGTTCGCTCTCTCATGGAGCCATTGGGATATTTTATAGAGACACTTGATCTCAGTGTAGATGAGATCGAGCTCCTAGTCCTATCGAGACGGAAGATAAAATGTAGGTCCCATGTTCAAGTTCGAGCATGTAAAAAAATCATTCAAAATTACGAAGAGCAGGCTGGAAAGCCACTGCCCTAGCAAAATTGATTAGAATAAAAATAAATTCCCTCAGAATATTTTTATCATCTTCAAAATTACATTGGGTACCCAAGTCGGTGCTAAGGAGTTTGTGCACTGCCGCTGAGATCTTCCTGTGTAAGAAAGAAATCGGGGCACACATGGTTACTCACCAAAGTGCAATGATGATGGTCTATCAATCAATCAATCAATCAAAACATAGCAGTTTATTCAAATTGAAATATTTTTCCAGCTGTAACGTCTCCACAGTCGACGCAGCCTCAATTGGGTACCAGGAAAAGGCTCTGGGTAGTAAAGGCAACCTGCAGGATGTTGACCACATCACTCATTGTGTGCCGACGGTCAATAAAAAATTTCAATGATCAATGACCGTGCATGAGCACACATTGATAACAAGTTTGTATTATATTTTCTTATTTCATTCTTCTTTTCCAGGGTAATACCTATCCAGAATTATATGGGAACGAGCAGCGGGTAAGTGTATACAGTTGTCATAACCATTATCTCCATTGTTACCATCATTATCAGCATCATCATGATTTCTTCCAACAAGAAAGTTACACTCTAGTGAGTACTATCACACTGTGGAGTGATAGGTAATGAGATGGCAGACAAACTTGCAAAAAAGGGAGCAGAATGTGAACAAGTAGAAAATGAAATCACATACTTTGAAAAAAGAGCTATCATGGACATTAGAAAAGAACCTAAACTATCCAGTGACGACTACCACACACTCGACAGACAAGGACAGACTATCATCTTCTGACTCAGGATAGGACATAACAGACTGAACAAACACCTACACAAGATACGATTGTCTCCATTGCCTCTGTATCCCTGTAGCACCACATATCAAACTACAGAACATGTCCTGCAAGACTGTCCCATGTATGTCCTCCTTAGAAAGGAATTCTGGTCCTACAACTCAACACTACATTCAAAAATTCATGGCACCAGAGATAAGATCCAGACAACAGTCAACTTCATCATAAAAACGTGCCTGATGGTATAATCATCAAAATAGCTATCGCAAAGAAGAAGAAGCATCATCATCACAGTCATGTTTGTCATCACAGTCACGGTTGTCATCACAGTCACCACAATTATAAATCATTATTGGCACTACCACCACAACTACCACCATTATTGACTATCCCCCTCATCACTAGCACCATGCCTATTACAAGTGCCATCTTCAACATTAGAACACCTCTGAAACCAGAGTAAGGCTCGCTTGAATAACATTGGTGATAGGGAAGCAAGCCATGATGCAAAAATCTGTCAGAGGCACCATGACTAGTGACAAGTGAATCATTAATTTCTTGGATGTTTTTTAATTTGTTATACTGATATCTTGTTTGGCTCGTTTGTTTTGACTTAGGTTTGTGATATAGTCCTGGCAACTATTGAGTATCATGATAGACAGAGAGAGCAAGCAATCAAATCTTTCAACAAAATGATGTCCAAGTTTGGCCAGAACAAAGAATTATCAGGTAAGTAGAGAACTAAGTAACAGCTAAAAACTGTATGAAATGGAACTGATGGGAAAAAACAAAGATCAGAATACTAAGAGCATGTATATTCCCAGTTGCAACGTACGGTTGTGAAGCATGGACATTTAACAAGGCAGTGGAAAATGATCTATCTGCTTTTGAATATAAGTGTTACAGTTGAGTCCTCTGTATATCATGGACAGAGAACAAATAGATCTATCCAGAAAGAATTCAAAATCAAAGAAAATTTACTGATGTTATAAATAAGAATGAAAACAGTTAAGTATTTTGGACATATAAAAAGACATGAAGGGCTGAAAAGACCATCATGGAAGGAGACATTCCGGCAAAGAGAAGAAGAGGAGCATCACGGGGGGGGGAATATGTATTCAGGATGTATAATTTGAGCATGACGGCTGCAGAGGCAAGAGATCTGGCCTATGAGAGAGAGAAATTCCAAAGGACTGTTATTCTGAAAGGTGACAGAATTTTGCTTAGGACAAGATATTTGATGATATTAGAGTTGAATGATGGGAGCTGGAGGAGAGATTGATGTCTGTAC
Source organism: Arion vulgaris (assembly GCA_020796225.1). NCBI lineage: Eukaryota > Metazoa > Mollusca > Gastropoda > Stylommatophora > Arionidae > Arion > Arion vulgaris. Next base: position 44,886,968 of record CM036760.1, read on the forward strand.
TTGGGTTCTTCTTCTTTTTTAGTTATTTTTTTTTTTTTGGGTTTGCTTTCTATCAAAAATTGATCCTCGATCACCAACAAATAACGATGGAGTCTTCTTATACCGATATTTTGAGACGTTGGAATATGCGATGTTTAATTCACTACCGAAATATCGGAATCACAGGTTCTAAGGGTTAATGTATCCACTTTGTAGAGTTAATCTTTAATACGAAATTTTATCCTTCAATTAAGAGGAGAAAATGGTAATGGGCTGGGCATACCCTACGGGAGACACAGTTAAGTGTCACTAGACAAGCACTTGAGTGGAGCCCACAAAAGAACGGAAAAGAAGACTCCCTAAACAGACCTGAAGACAGTCTTCTTGAGGAACTGAAGAGTGCTCGACTATCCTGGGAGAACATAAAGAAAACAGCTAGAGGCCGGGAAAGTGGCACGCAACTATTGAGGCCCTATGCTCCACAAGGAACAAAAAAGAGTAAGTCAAGTCAAATTATCTTTCAATGACTGTTCTCTCTTAACCAAATTTGATCTTTTGATGTTTATATGTTTCTTCATAATCAACTTTTCTGTCATGTTTCAGCTGAGGTCATATATGCCCTTGAGATAGGAACATATGGCAGCTCCGTGCCACTAGAACTGATACATGAACAAGCACAGGCTAATGGACTGACCTTGAACATTGCTGGCTATAAGATGCTGCTGCAGAACAGGAAAGTCAGTATCATACTTCTTTCATAGTTTGCGAAACTATCTCTCTTATACATCTGACAGTCCAGCGGTGTGGTGCTGGTAGTCTTGGTGAGTGGTAGATGTGGTGAGTGTCTCAGTCAGTGGTGTGGTGTTGTAGTCTTGGGAGTGGTAGGATGGTGGAGTGTCTACAGTCCAGTGGTGTGGTGCTTAGTCTTGTGGAGTGGTAGGATGTGTGAGCCTACAGTCCAGCGTGTAGTGCTTGTAGTCTTGGTGAAGTTGTAGGATGTGGTGGAGTGTCTACAGTCCAGCGGTGTGGTGCTTGTAGTCTTGGTGGAGTCGTAGGATGTGGTGGAGTTTCTACAGTCCAGTGGTGTGGTGCTTGTAGTCTTGGTGGAGTGTCTACAGTCCAGTGGTGTCCAACATTTTTTGATATGACAACTACACATCCAACATTTGTAGTTTACCACCTATGGTGAAACACTTAAAAACAAAGTACTGTAGTTTTACAAAAACAATACACAGCAACGTTTCGACCAAAAGGCCTTTATCAAACAAAGAATACAACAGAAGGGAAGAAATTCACTTCTTACACAGCACAGAACATATAGAATCAATAGGAAATATAAATACACAACAAATGTAATTACTAAATCTAACCTAACTATGTCACGACGAATAGTTGCAGTAAAATGGCGGATAGTAAATGGTGTATTGTGATTGTTTTTGTACTTCGTTTTTATGTGTTTCGTCATTGTTACATAGTTTTACTGCAGTCTTCTCTTATATTGATAATAGTTTACCACCTACACTGTTAGTTCATCTCTCTTGACTATTACCAAAGTCAACTTCAGCGTGTGTTCAGATTCAGCATGTGTTCACATTCAGCGTTGTTTCACATTCAGCGTGTGTTTCAGACTCAGTGTTGATTTATTTCAATTCCACAGACCACCACACCCACTGGACCAATTCTTGTTATTTCATTTCCACAGACTACCACACACACTGGACCAATTCTTGTTATTTCATTTCCACAGACCACCACACCCACTGGACCAATTCTTGTAACACCAGACGTAGCTAGTCCTCTTGTCAATGAGTTGGTTCTGTCTATTACCTTCAACAAATGATGCCTTTAAGTATCATTATGCATCTGTTAATAATGATGAATATGGTAAGTTAATCACATTTTTCACATCATCTCATGATTGATTGATTGATAGAACCATCATCATTGCACTTTGTTGAGTAACCATGTGTGCTCAGATCTCTTTCTTACACAGGAAGATCTCAGCTGCAGTGCACAAACTCCGTAGCACCGGCAAGGGCCCCCGATGTAATTTTGAAGATGGTGAAAATATTTTGTAGAAATTTCAAATCTTTTCTAATGAATTTTGCCTGGGCAGCGGCTTTCCAGTCTGCTCTTCTCGATTTTGAATTGCCAAGGGTTTTTTTATGTGCTCAAATTAAACATGGGAGCTATGTTTTATTGTCCCTCTCCGATAAAACTAGGAACTCAATCTCACCAGATACACTGAGGTCAGGGATCTCTGGAAAAATATTCAGATGGCTTCACGAAGAAGCGAACCTGGTATGTTTGGCACGAGAGACGAGCACCTAGTCTCTACACCACAGAGACCCCTGTCTCTGATATCATGTTAAGAATATACGAAAGATGAACTCAGATAAAGAACTAAACAAATCAATTAAGTGCCAAGCCTGCCGGCATAGGCGATCATGTCTCTCCACAACTCTCTTTCCTTGGTGCAGTTAATCAGTTCTAACATCGATCTTTTGTTGAACCATGATGTCAGACCATCCAACATTTTCTCCCTCTATCTTCCACGATCTCTCCTTCCCTGAATTTTACCTGTAGTCACTAAATGTTCTAAACCTTCTCTTCACATTATATGCCCGAAGAACCTTGATTGTCAGATTCTTATTCTTTTGATAAGGTTTCTTTGTGTGCAGGCCTGATTTAAAATCTCATTATTTGTTTTCTTGCTTTATGAGTGTTGTAGATTGCTTTGAAAAATACCAGTAATTGACATCTTCAAACTTTTCTGCAGACTTTAACTTGATGTACCAGACCACATCACCTTGCAGTATCCAGGGTTTATGTTGTAATGGAGAGGTCATCTTGCGACTTCAGGAAGGAGATCAGGGACAGATCATTCTAGATCGGACATGTTTCTATGCAGAGTCAGGAGGACAGGAAGCAGATAGGGGGAAGTTGGTGTCTGAGGTTTGTGTTTTTTCTGTCACTTGTCAATTCTTCTATCTCTCTCTCTCATTTATCGTACACCCACATTTCCTTCATTTCTGTATCTCTGTTCTCTCAATAGTTTGTTTACTATCTTATACAAATTGTTTTCTTCTTGTCCTTCTCGTTTGCCTGCGATGAATTCATGCGTAGTCAGGATATATAGAACAATTCTTCTGACTGGTTTTTGCATGAAGACTTGCTTTCCTTATCAGTGTCCCTCGCCTTCAGGGGAGCCTTCTCCAACTTTAGGGGTAATAAAAAGGGTCTAAGATGAAGGATTGACTTTATTACACCGGGTCTATTTATATGACTCCGTCCCTCTCCGTATTAATGACACGCCACCTGCCAAGAGTATTGCACACAGCATGAAGATTCAGCAAATTTCATTTCTAACTCTAAAGGTGCACTCTGACGACTTACTGCCTGTCCATCCTTTCATGTTTCCTTCATAATTATATCTCTCTCTTGTCTTCAGACGTCTACAAAATGAAAAACTTGAGGAAGGTGGTGGGAGTCACCAGGAAAGATAGACTATGAAATGAGGACATCAGAAGCAGAATAGGTATAATTCATGCACCAAATACATTGAAAGACAACAAATGCAATGGTTTGGACATTTAATGAGAATGGAATACCAATAACCAACCACCAATAACAGCATAATACAAAAGAGATCAGGTACTAGAGCCAAGGGAAGACTAAGAAAAAGATGGATAGACAATATCAAGACCACACTAAATAAACATGTATATAACAAAAGGGCGACTCATCTGGCCCTGAAACGCAAATTAAAGTCCCACCCTACGCTTATCAGCAAGAGTGGACAACCAACTCCATCATACACCTGAGGAAAGACATTAGACTTACTTTCTCTACTTTTATTTTGATGAACTTTTCATCTCTTTCAACTCTGCCATCATATTCTTTTTTAATTGTTTTTAAATAATTTCTCATTCACTGATTTCTTTTATTAAGTCATTTATTTCCATGATTCAAATTCCATGGACAGCGGACAGTCAATATGATCAGTGGAAGCCACAGAGATGTGGTTTTACAGAAGAATACTGAAAATTCCATGGACAGCTAAGAAAATAAATGATGAGGTTTTAAATCAGGTTTGCACACAAATAAATCATATCATAAGAATCAGACAATCAAGCTTCTTCGGGCATATAATGCAAAGAGAAGGTTTAGAACATTTTGTGACAACAGGTAAAATTCAAGGAAGGAGATATTGTGGAAGGCAGAGGGAGAAGATGTTGGATGGTCTGACATCATGGTTCAACAAAAGACTGATGCCAAACTGACTAACTGTACAAAGGAGAAAGAGTTGTGGAGAGACATGATCACCTACGCCGACAGGTATGGCACTTGATTGATTGATACTTGATTTATGCCACATAGTTTACCTGTAACTCTGTTACTGCTATTGTACGTTATGTTTAGTTTACCTGTAACTCTGTTACTGCTATTATAATATGTCATACATCCTGACTTCATGTTTCTTCTCCTACCGTTAGACAGGTGAGTTTCTAGTTTCTAATGTCCAGTGTCTGCGAGGTTATGTTGTCCACTATGGCCTTGTCACCAGAGGATGCTTGCAGGTTGGTCAGACTGTTGACCCAACAATCTGTAAGGTAAATTTGTTTGTCTTTCTTCCTTGACATGTTGTGGTACAGGTGTGGATGTCATCATTATCATCATTCTACATCAGCCTTTTAAATTTACTCTTTTTAAATAAAACATCTTTACTGCCTGTAATATCGATTTATAGGCCGGTGTAGGATAGAGGTAACATGAGCCTGTGGAATTTAATGGCCATATGGCTAGTGCAGTCGCCACAAAACTGTTTAGGTTAGGATTTTGTCTTTTTTCTTCCGGCAGAAAAAACAAACTCTTTGGCCTTACTGGGGAATCCGGGTTTCCCGAACGGAAGCCCATGCTCTAATTCATTCAGCCCGACGCTCCACTCCTTACTCTTAATCTGCTGAATTGACTTATATGCCAGTTGCTGATGGTGATAGTGATGTCAATGGTGATACTGATCTGTGTGTTGTCAGGGCTCGCACAGGGAGCAAAGATTAGTAATACTGCTGCCTACAAGGCATGTCGTTATAGGTGACTGAGGTAGGGGCATAGGGAATCTACCCTAGTAAATAAAAAGGGTCACAGAGATTGAATGTGCTGGCTACTTGAAGGCCATAACTGCACAACGTGCAATCGCTCAGATCCCATACAAATCAAAAGAGTGGTTTAAAAAGTAGTCAATATGGAGCGTTCAAAGAAAAAGAAGGGAATGGTGATGCTGTTGCTGATGGGGATGCTGCTGCTGATGGGGATGCTGTTGGTGATCTTGATGGTGCTACTAATAATGATGAAGTCATTAACAATTTGTATTATGTTACAGGCAAGCAGAGAAGGATGTATGCGTAACCACAGTGCTACTCATCTCTTGAACTCTGCACTAACAGAGATTGCACCCTCTACCCAACAGCAGGGATCATCTGTGTCTCCCTACAAATTAACCTTTGATGTCCATGCTCTAGTAAGTCCATTGTTCTATGTTCTGTGGGTTTTTTTAGTGATCCTTACTTGATCTTTACTTTATGGCTGAGAAACATGGACAACCTGCTCAAGGCACTAGATGAGACTTAACATCTTTCATCCTCAATGCCTCCGCAAGATTATGAACATCATGTGATACAAGATAACCAACTCTGAAGTACTGCAATGTGCAAATTTGTCTTCCATCATGGGCATGCTCAGCAGAAGGCTGAGGTGGCTAGGGCATGTAAGAATAATGGAAAATAGCTGTATACCACAGCAAGTGCGAGAGTCGGTCATGTAGTTGTTAGCTAGTAACTCCTTCGGCTGGTGGTCTGGGTTCTAGCTCCTGATGGCGTGAATTTTGCCAGACTGCAACTGCTCAGGCAGTGGACTCCAGTCTCAACTGGGTACCAGACATGCTCTGGGAAGAAAAGGCTGCTGCGTGATCTGACCCATCATCGATGGTCAATGCAAATAAGGCTACACACTGTATTGACCTATATACTCACGAGATATGAAAGGTTCTTACTTACAGCAAGTGCTGTTCTATGAACTTTCAGAAGGGAGAGGCACCAAGGCAGACCACAGCTTAGATATAAGGATATCTCCAAGGTTTCAATGGAGAACTTTTCTATCGGCTCCAACAAATGAAAAAACTAGCTAATGACCGAGTTATGTGGAAAACAACATTAAGCAATTTTGCAAATTCTTTCGAAAAGAGACTTAGCAATGAGCTGAAAGACAAAGAGAGACAAGCACAAACTCAGAAGTTGTCACTGTAAAACAGTAAAAGGCTCTCTTACGGTTGACATAATGCTCTTGGAAGGTTGGCATAATGCTCTCAGAAGGTTGACATAATGTTCTTGGAAGGTTGGCATAATTGGCATAATGCTCTCAGAAGGTTGACATAATGTTATCTGAAGGTTGACATAATGTTCTTGAAAGGTTGTCGTAATTTCTTTAAATTTTGACACAATAACAATTCTCGGAATATTGACATAGCATGTAATCTTTGTGTTTCATTGTTTCCAGACTCCAGTGGATAGGAAGCATGTCAAGTCTGTGGAAGAAAGTGTCCGAGGTGCCATCAAGAGAGAGTTACATGTATCCAGGAGAGTTATGCCCCTTGAGCTAGCACTAACACTGAATCAAGTGAAAACGATTCCGAACGAGGTAAACATATCATGGCCTGTCTCGTTATGTGGGATCAGAGTTCATTGTCTGTTGTATAAAATTATCCCGCCTATGTGTTGTCCAGGGCCGCAAGGAGTAAAGAATAGTAACACTGCTACCTGCAAGGTGGCTGTGATAGGAGCTTTGGGAAGCTACCTAAATAAATTATAAGTGTCGCAGAAATTGGATGTGCTGGCCTACTTATAGGCGCATTATCGCCAGTTTGTTCCCGGGCTTGCAAGGGGAAAAAGAATGGATGGACAGACAGACTTATGGATAGATAGATGGATGGATGGATAGATAAACAGACAGTCTTATGGATGGATAGATGGATGTATGGACAGACTTATGGATAGATGGATGGATAGATAGATAGATAGATGGATGGAACAGACAGATAACATAGACATGTATTGACACTGTGTGAGTGTAACAGAGACATAAACAAACTATTGTCTGTCTCCGATACAGGAGTATCCTAGTGAGGTGTCAGTAATCACTGTTGGTGTGTCACATGATGATGATGCTGTCTCAGCTAGCATGGAACTGTGTGCAGGAACGTAAGTATGTATTTACTCTGTCTACGAGTTGACATGAACAACTTTTCATACCACATATCCCTGTCAGTAAAATTGTACAAGCTAGAGGCAATCTTGTCATATAGATGCCAATCATGGACAATAAATATACAAGGGGGTCTCTGTGGCTAAGGGGTTAAGCCCTTGCCTTGCGAGCCGAAAGTCAAGGGTTCAAATCAAGGCTGCGCCGTTCTGTTCACAAGTGCATTTTTTCCAGATACCCTAGGATTGTTGCCGGAGCTACAGAGTTTGTGCTTTGTGCAATATTCTCGGCAGGTGGTATGACATTTCTGCTGAGAGGGGCCGAGCCATATGGGTTAAAATCTGATGCAATGAAGTCATTCCTTCGGCTTTAAAACCCTTTTAAAATAAGGAAGAGCCGCCCATGTGTTGCCGGGGCTTGCAAGGGGAGCAATGAATAGTAACACTGTGACCTACGAGGCATGTCGTAAGAGGTGACTGAGGTAGGGACCTAGAGAAGCTATCCTAGTAAATTAAAAAGCGTTGCAGAAATCAGATGTGCTGGCCTACTTGTAAGCGCATAACTGACACAATGTACAATCGCTCAGGCTCAGATCACATACAAATCACAAAGAGTGGTTAACGAGTAGTAGATTTGGAGGGCTCGAAGAAGAAATCAATACTGAACTTCATCAAGAAACAACAAATTAAATGGTTTGGCATATAAGCAGATTACCAATAGACGGTGCACCTCAAAGAGCAATATTACTCTGATACAATGGCTACGAAGAAAAAGGTTGGTCTTGCAAGAGGTGGACCTCAGAGATAACAGAGACGATGAAAGACACTGTTTATGAAGCGCACACAAAAGCCTGTTCTAGAAATCTCTTCTTATCCTGGCGCTGTGAGGCAAAACAGGATTAGAGATAGGAAAAAATAGACGAAGGTTGATTAAGAGAATGTGTGATGTTTAGGTTGGTCTGAGGTTGATCATGTTAATTATCTCTTTATCAGGCATGTAACCAACACCTTTCACATTGGTGACTTCTGCGTTACCAACTTGACCACCAAGTCTCACAATGTGAAACGTGTGACCTGCGTCTCAGGACTGGAGGCACAACTGGTAGGTGCACAGTGAGATTAACAGGTAGTGGGCATTGGGTTTACAGGTAGTTGACATAAGGTCAACTGACAGGTGTTGTGAGGTAGGTTTAGTGAAGTCAACAGGTAAGTATTGTGAGGTCAAGGGGGAGACAGGTGTGGTACTGTCAACAGACATGTGTGGTGAGGTCAACATGTAGTTTTAGTGAAGTCAACAGGTAAGTATTGTGAGGTCAACAGACAGGTGTGGTAAGGTCAACAGATAGTTTTAGTGAAGTCAACAGGTAAGTATTGTGAGGTCAACAGACAGGTGTGGTAAGGTCAACACGTTCCTATGGTGCTGTAAACAAATAAGGGCATCAAGGTTAATAGGTAAGTGAAGTAAAACGTAAGATGAAAAGATAAGTGTACAAAGTATAATTTCTCTATAAAACAGATACATGTTTACTGGACTGTAACTAGAAGACAAGATTTCAATCTTCAAATTATGCATTTACTTTACAAAAGTGGTTGCAATTTTTTCTTGAAATTCTGATTAACCGGTAAAGCCAGAGAATGACATGGGAGAAAGATGTACTAAGGAACCATAGCGTCAATGGATTTATTCACAAAAGAAATGTTGCACATTCTGAAGGACTGATTTTCAAAAACAACATCGAGCATGACTATGGAGATGCACCGCTGCCTCCAGGGCTCTCTCATGGGTGGTTGAGAAAAAAGTAACCCATACAATTATCATATCAGACTCAATGAATATGCTTCAAATGATTGAATCTGGAAGTGCGCTTGGAAAGGGTGGACAGCATTCGGAGATCACAACACAATGACTTGGATGTACACACTTGGACATTCTGGAGTGCAATGTAACATAGTGCTGACTTTTGCAAACAATCCCGACTCAAGCGGTCAGAAGTATGGACAGAGCTGATGTCATCAATACGATACGCGCTCATTTATATGATATGGACAAGTCTCAGACACTGGAACGAGTGCGAGAATTCAGAGTTCAGTTTGAATGTGCCGGACAGTGCCATCTTCGTGGTAGAGAAAGAAGATATACTAATCAACTTTCATGGTATGGTGAGCAAGTGGACTTTGGGATGGCTGCTGCAGAGGAGGATGGAGGACACATGAAAATACCCATTGTGCCGTGATGTCGATCATATAACATAACATAACATAGCGCCCGCAGGCAGTGTGTCTGGACATCGCTTCTCTAAATGTTTCATTTAGTATTTATTTCTCTCACAATCAGGCACATAGTCAGGGTAACATGCTTCAATCCATCATTCACCTACTACCAAGTTTGATAGAGGGCAAGAAGATACCAGCCCAGGATCTGGAGAAACTGTCATCTCTTATAAAAAAGGTATTGAATCATCTTCTTTTGTCTCACTGTTACCAGGTGTTACTGGGTTTAAGCCTTTGCCTTGTGTTCTGAAGGACATGTGTTCGAATCCGGACCGCCTCATTCTGTTTACAAGTGCATGTTTTCCAGAGACCCCTAGTATTGTTGCCGGATCTACAGAGTTGGCGCTTTGTGCAATATTCTCGACAGGTGGAGTGCCATTTCTGCGGAGAGGGACCAAACCAATTGTTGGGTAAAACCCAGGGCAATAATTTCAATCTTTTGGCTTTAGACTGTTACTGAATTGTTGCCCAGTATCGAGGTTTTATGTTTTTGTCTTGCGCTGCTCTAGTGGCTTGAATGATAGTTATTTTTGCTTTCTGACAGGATTCTACTATGCCATCTATCCATCTTTTTGTGGTCTTCCTTTTGCCTTCTTTCCTGATCTGTTCTAGAAGACTCTGTATACAGTGGAATTTTGTTGCATTCTTATTAAGTGGCTGAACCACTTCATTCTTTGTTTCTCAATGTAATTCTTCATCGAATGCTCCATATTGACCACTTGTTTAACCACTCTTTGTGATTTGTATGTGATCTGAGCCAGTTATATGCTTACGAGTAGGCCAGCACATCCGTCTTTCTGGTGTTGTTGATAATTTTTCGTAGACATCGGATTTCACATTTAGTTATTTTTGCTACAGTACTTTGCTCATTGTCCATGTTTGACTCTAGTAACACAGAGAAGGCATGAAAATGCTGTTGTTTATTGAACCATACAAGAAATTAATGTTGCAATATTTCTATTGAAACAGCGGTCAATGCTAAATAAGGCTGACTAGCTCAGGAAATCATAAATTTCTGTTTGATGGGGGGGCTGACCTTTATATATAAGTAAGTAAGTAAAGGAACCCTTTCATACCTCGTGGTATATAGGGCAATACAGTGTTAGGCCTGTATTTTTCATTGACCGTCGGCACACGATGGGTGATGTGGTCAGCATCACGCCGGCCACCTTTACTTTCCCAGAGCCTGTCTGGTACCCAGTTGAGGCTGGGTCGACCTGAGAGCCGTCGCGGTCGGAAAAATTCCACACGCACTGGGAGTTGAACCAGACCACCAGCCATGAGAAGCGAGTTCACTAACAACTACGCTACCGCAGCTCTCACCTTTATATATATATATGATATAATACTATTTTTTTTTTTTTAGTGGAGTCTGTAGCTTAATCAGTAGTGAGCTCAATCACAACAACTCAGCGTACCTAGTTCAAACTCCGGAGCGGGCAGTTTGAAAGCAACTTGTTCTCATGTAATTTTATGAGCTGTAAAAATAGACCTCACCATTTAGAAAGCAATGGCACCTACTGATTTGGTGCCTAGAAAATCAACGACTCATTTACTGTTGCTGGCGGCGAAGTCATGTAAAGGATATGCCATGATTTTAATTTTGCCACACTGGTCTGGAGAGAAAGGTAATGGAAGACATTGTTCCTAGAAAACGAGGCAGGGGACGACCAAGTCGAAGGTGGCAACAGGACATCAAAGAAACCTTGAATATAATGCTGGAAGAGGCAGGAGAACTTGCAAGAGACAGAGAGCTTTTCAGGCGGGCTGTGAAAGAATTTTGCAGATAATCCGCAAGGAACATGCTACTACTTGACTTGTCGGTTTTTAGTACAATTTAACACAATTCTATGAGTCCATGGCTATTTATTGATGAAAAGTGTTAATAATACTGATATTCCTTAGCATTAAATTTAGTTCCTGGGCAACAATTGGTTATTGGTTACTAAACTGACTTCATTGCACTCCGGCAGACCCATAGGTGCTCAGTCTCCACCAACAGATGTAAAAGGGTATACATACTGATGGTTCCTGTGACTTGCTGGTTAAACATATTCTTCTTTCTGCCTCTCAAGCTTCCAGCTCTACTTGTACAATATGTAATTCTAAACTCCTTAATTCTTTCCATGCCATTTGAGTTGTTTCCCTTATAAGAAGTCTTTCTAGTTTTGCTTCGACTACTTTTTAACCTTGTTCTAATATGTTGTCCAGTTTTCTTCAAATTTGTATATATTCAGATATATAAAATAAATATATAAAAATATATATGAAAATTGTGGCATATTCTTTACAGGACGTTGCCATTAACCACAGTAAACGAGTCTTGATTTTCTAGGCACCACTTATACGTTCAGTAGTTTGCCATTGCTTTCTGAATGGTGAGGTCTATTTTTACCTTTTGTAAAATCCCACGGAAATAATTTGCTTCAAACTTGCCCACCGTGGGTTTGAACCAAGTTACTTGGGTTTGTGATTGAGCTCACTACTGCTTGAGCTACAGACCTCATATATATATATATTATTATATTATTATATTTGTAAAAATGTAATAGATTTATTTTTAAATAGTTTTTTTACCTCTCTTGAATTAATTGTGTAAAACTGCTAAATAACTGGTAGAGAAAGAGTTAAATCACTGGATTGATTAGCCTTACTCATAGGTGCTGAGTAACTCTCAAAAATCAAAATCACAAAAGGTTTTGCAATGTATCTCATACACAAACTGAAATATTTGAGTAAATCTGATTTATTTTTTCATGTCTCTTCTTACAGAATGTCCGACTTATCGAGGCGAGAGTGGAAGAACTTCAACACAGTCTAACTTATGGTTATGAGAGTAAGTCTCGGTTGCAGGACCTTATCGAGGAGAATAGCAAGGTAATCTTTGTTTTAATGTTCATCTTCCTTTCTTTGGAAGTGGTATAGCTAAATGGTTTGATGTGGCTCCCATGAAGACCTGGTTCAATCCATGGTATAAAACAACCTAACCTGAACAGTTTTGAGGATTGCACTAGCCATGCAGCCATTAAATTCTACAGGTTTGTGTCCCCTCTATCCTACATTGCCTAAAAGCATATTACAGGCAGTAATAACAAATTTCTTCTCTAATCCTGTTTGATGTTATCTTTCTTCTTTCTTCTAACTGTTTATGTTCACTTCTTTTTTCTCTAATCCGGAGTTCTTTTCTTTCCTAATCCTGTTTTGATGTTCATCTTTTTTCCTTTTCTCTAATCCTTTTTGATATTCATCTTCTTTCTTTCTTTTCTCTAATCCTGTTTTGATGTTCATCTTTCTTTCTTTCTCAATCCTGTTTTGATGTTCATTTTTTTCCTTTCTCTAATCCTGTTTTGATGTTCATTTTTTTCTTTCTCTAATCCTGTTTTGATATTCATCTTTCTTTCTTTTTCTAATCTTGTTTTGATGTTCATCTTTCTTTCTTTCTAATCCTGTTTTGATATTCATTTCTTTCTCTTTCTCTAATCCTGTTTTGATGTTCATTTTCTTTCTTTCTTTCTCTAATCTTGTTTTGATGTTCATCTTTCTTTCTTTTCTCTAATCCTGTTTTGATGTTCATCTTTCTTTCTTTTCTCTAATCCTGTTTTGATGTTCATCTTTCTTTCTTTCTTTTCTCTAATCCTGTTTTGATGTTCATCTTTCTTTTTCTTTTCTGTTTTGATTTCTTTCTTTCCTAATCTGTTTTGATGTTCATCTTTCTTTCTTTTCTCTAATCCTGTTTTGATGTTCATCTTTCTTTCTTTTCTCTAATCCTGTTTTGATGTTCATCTTTCTTTTTCTAATCCTGTTTTGATGTTCTCTTTCTTTCTAATCCCTGTTTTGATGTTCATCTTTCTTTTCTCTAATCCTGTTTTGATGTTCATCTTCTTCTTTCTCTAATCCTGTTTTGATGTTCATCTTTCTTTCTTTTTTTTTCTCTAATCCTGTTTTGATGTTCATCTTTCTTTCTTTTTTTTTCTCTAATCCTGTTTTGATGTTCATTTTTTCTCTTCTGTTTCTGTTTTTCTTCTCTTCCTTCTTCATCTTTGAACGCCCATATTGACCATTTGTTAGAACCCTCTTTGTGATTTGTATGTCATCTTAGCTTAAAGCAATTTCGTTGTGCCAGTTATGCATCTACAAGTAGGCCAGCACATCTAATTTCTGCTACACTTTTTATTTACTAGGTACTTCCCTATGACCTACCTCAGTCGCTCTTACAACATGCCTTGTAGGTCGCAGTGTTACTATTCCTTGCCCCCTTGAACTGGTGATAATAAAAGCAAACCTTCATGCAAAATCAGTCAGAGGGCCATATTAGGTGTCATGACTACCACTGATTTCACAACAAGCGAACAAAGAAACAACACTTCTACTTTGAGACAAGTTCTAAGAAAACATATTTACAATTTTTTTCTTGTTGTCATGTTTCAGATTATTTTGCCTTTTTTCCAACACGTTTTTAAATTTTTATTTGCCATGTGTCTAGTTAAAAGTGATATTGATGCCAGATTGTCATTTTTAGATCTGTGATATATATTCAGTATTTTAAGTTTAACATACAGATTTTGAAAAATGTAGGCCAAAGATCTGTGCCAAGGTGTAGGTGTTACAGTTGAGCAGATATTGCAAGAATCAACACAAAATGAGAATATCATGAAACAATTGATAGATCACATTAAGAAGGTGAGATTTTGTAAGTTTCTAATATTTCCCTTTAAACTATTGGTTATTGCAAAACACATTAAAACAAAGTACTGCAGTTTTACAAAAACAAAACAATACACAGCAATGTTTCGACCAAAGGGCCTTTATCAAGCAAAGGATACAACAGAAGTGAAGAAATTCACTTCTTACATGGCACAGAACATATAGAGGCAGACAATAAATTGATATTATATAGATATGGATAGAAATTTATTGTTCTAGAAATCTCTTCTTATCTTGATGCTGGGAGGCAAAACAGGATATGAGAAAAGAAAGAAAAACAAGAAAGAATATCATTCAGTTACGCAGTCAGTCATTTATTTAGTCGTCAGCCATTTAGTCATACTGGCTTTTGTGAACCTACTATATCCAATCCAGTTGGTGCTAAGAAACAACTACAATATGATATCCAAAAATCCAACAATCCCATAAATAGATGCTTGCAAATCAAGTAATTCAGTGTCAGAGAATATGTTTGTAATCTGAATATATTCTTGTACAGGGTAGACATCTTGAGTTGGTACCAAAGATTGTCAGAGATGATGCTCATATATGCCTGGAGAACTGTGAGTACAAGGTCACTGAAGCCGTCAACAAGAGGACTATCCTGTTGCTTCAGAAGGTAGATGTGTGAGCCAGGAGTGTGCTAGATGTTATGTTATTAAATCAAAGTCATAGCATATTAGCATTCCCATGTTGCTCTGTCCTCCGCTGCAGCAGCCATCCTAAAGTCCATTACTCACTGTACCCATGAGAGTTGATTAGTAACATATCTTCTCTCTCTCTCTCTCTCTCTCTCTCTCTCTACCACGAAAACAACACTGTCTGGCATGTCCAAACTTAACTCCTAATTCTTGCACTTGTTCCAGTGCTAGATATGAGCAAGGTGTGTGTTATATGTGAGCCAGGGGTGTGGTAGATGTGAACCTAGTCTTGATCAATACCAAATCACTGTCTATCACAGTATTGACAAAGATAATAAGGTGGAATAGAGCGCTGATCAGTGCTAGAACTGTCAACCGACAGTGCTACTCCGATGCAGTGGATACAAAGCAAAAGGCTGCCACTCACAAGGTGGACCTCAGAAAAAAGCAAACAGTGAAAACTATATTTATGAATCGCACACAAAAGCCTGTTCTTGAAATCTCTTCTTATCCTGACGCTGTGAGACAAAACAGGATTAGAAAAGTGCATACAAAAGCCAGTTCTAGAAATCTCTTCTTATCCTGACACTGTGAGACAAAACAGGATTAGAGAACTGACACAAAAAGTCCCTCTAGAAATCTTTCTTTCTGACCTATATAGACAAAACTGAGAGTAGTAGAAAAGAAATTTAAAAGATCCTCTATAAATTTGTTTTTCAACCTAAATATTCAAACTATCAACTCTTGTAGAGGTGGTACTTGGTAATAATATATTATATCTCTTTCACCAGACACTGGACACTAAGATGGAAGATTCTGCAGACATTTCCCCACTGTTGTTGCAACTAGATCATCTGGACATTGGCACAAGACAAGTAAGTAATTCAAACTGTGTCTAGCCGCCCCTAGAGCATGCAATCATATATCTTTATTCTTTTTTTTTTTTTTGCAAAAACACAACCCATGTGTTCTATATGGTTTTGCAAGAAGACAGGCGCTGTTGTGTGATTTGTTTGTACTGATAAGGTAATTAGTTGAGTATTTTCATGAAGAAAAGATGTTCTAAATTTTTTGGAAATGGTCATTCTAAAAGTATAACAACAGAGCAAGCTGTTGAACTTGTTTTGAATGAATCTGAAGATGAATTAGACTTAGAATGTGATTATTCTGATGATATAGAAAGTGAGATAGATGATCATTTAGACGACAAAGAATTGTTTTAATCGATTGATATTCAAGATATATGTTCAATCTGGAGAAAAATCTTCATATACATGAGTATTTGTGGCTGTGCCCACATATTAAATCAAATAAATTGTAATGTTAGTATTCTGCAAATAGATAATAAGCAGGAATAACGTAGATGATGGGGTAAGTCAATAACAAAGTATAGAGCACTTGAGTGTGCTAAATTATCGTGTTTTAATATAACTCTGATGTCTGCTGTTTTTGCTCAGGAGCTCTGGGGAAGGGATTTTTAAGGTACAGGTGGCCAGAGTTCAAAGGGTTAAACAAGACATGAAGAGGAAATAGATATAAAATAGGTTCACAACCCTACTCAGTTTCATTCTATAAAATGTTTGAATGTGTCTGCAGGTGATGAGTGCTACGCTGTTTTAGTTTGGAATATCTTCATTACACTTCAAACATGTCCATATGTGCTCCGATCTCCTTTGCAATATCTCCAACAACATCCAACGACTGACCGTACCAGTTCGATGTTGATTGATGAGACTACTCATACACCTATTGTGTTGTTCTTTTCTGGCCACTCCAATCTTCAATGCCAGCTCTTGCAATCTAGCAGTTGACATGAATTGGTTTAAATAAAAATCTTCTTTGCGGCCACACTCTATGAGAGTATTCAAAATGTCAGCTCCATCCATTGGCTGACCCCCTGATATGGTGACAGAGCCAGCCAGCCTGTCTGCTCTCTCATTGGCATCAACACCCATGTGCCCTGGAACAAACAAAATTAATTGCGTATCCTTTACAGGACTTTGCGAATCAACCCCAGCTTTTAACGCTGTTTGTGATTTTTCTAGGCATTATAACGTTCAGTAGTTTGCCATTGCTTTTTGAACGGGTGGCTCCATCGTCCTTTTGTAAAAATCCACCAAACCATTTGCAACCAAACTATCCGCAGCGTGATTCAAACTCAGAACGTCGGGGTTGATAGACCGAGTCACTATCCCCTAAGCCACAGATGCCACCCCCCTGTAACAAAGATGAATGTAATCATGCCCAGAGTGCTTTGATGTCAGTTCCATTGTATATGTTTTAATGGGTCTGTCCAGAGTGCTATGAACGGATCTGTCCAGAGTGCCATGAACGGATCTGTTCAGAGTGCTATAAATGGATCTGTCCCTAGTGCTATGAATGGATCTGTCCAGAGTGCTATGAACAGATCTGTCCAGAGTGCCATGAACGGATCTGTTCAGAGTGATATGAATGGATCTGTCCAGAGTGCCATGAACAGATCTGTCCAGAGTGCCATGAACGGATCTGTCCAGAGTGCCATGAATGGATCTGTCCAGAGTGCTATGATATCAGTTCAATAACTAATAACCCAATATGAAATGTAACTAGTTTATAATTAATTGTTTCAGATGGTGAAAGCCTTGTCACAAAAACCCAGGAACAAACTAGTTATGCTTGTTCAGAAGTCCAATGAAACAGTTCAAGTTGTATTTAGTCTTCCCATCTCTTTAGTCAAAGTAAGTCACTCAATATCACATCTCTCTATCTTAGTTGTCTCTCAGTATCACATCTCTCTATCTTAGTTGTCACTCTGTATCACATCTCTCTATCTTAGTTGTCACTCTGTATCACACCTCTCTATCTTAGTTGTCACTCTGTATCACATCTCTCTATCTTAGTTGTTACTCTGTATCACATCTCTCTATCTTAGTTGTTACTCAGTATCACATCTCTCTATCTTAGTTGTTACTCTGTATTCTCTTTAATTTCATGAGAAATAACAGTGAGAAAATGAAAATATTTTGGATATAGAAAAAAAGGTTCAAATGTTGAAGACGACCATTAACACTTTCTCCCATCTAAGCCGATATACTGGCTCTTGTTACTTATTAAGATGACATGAAGCTGGTATACTAGCTAGTTCAGTATATATTGTAATATAAATGGGTCCAGAGGTAAGTAAAAAAAACAAGAACTATGGAATCAAAGCGTTATGGAAGGAGGCATCCTGACAAAGAGGAAGATCATGGAGAAGATGGATTCAGGATGTAAACTATTGTTACTGCTTGTAGTACCACTTCTTAGGGCGGTGTAGAACAGGGGGATGATGAGCCTGAAAATTTAATGGCCGCATGGCTATTGCAGTCGCTGCAAAACTGTTCTGGTTTGGATTCAGGATGTGACTGATGATTAAAGCATGACGACTGCAGAGGTAGGACCTCTGGTCTCATCATCATCAAGTAGCTTGTCCCTTCCGGAATTTGGCTCCCATGACAGCAGTCCTGAAAAACTCTCTGTTCTGTGCAAGTTGACCAGCATCAGCAGTAGTCATTCTCAGATCCTCAATGACATCTTGCACCCATCGTCTTCTAGGTCTTCCTCTCATTCTTCTTCCAGGAGCCATTCCCTCAGAAATTATCTTCTCTAGGCACACATGTCATTTGATGTGTCCAAAATATTTAATTTTCCTTGTTTTTATGTTCTTTAATAGCCAACTCTCTTTAATATCATGCTGTTGCAGATCAGAAGCATTTGGTCTTTTCTCTGTCCATGATATTCTCAGTACTCTTCTGTAGCATTTGATTCAAAGACATCTGTCTATGACAGATACAAATTCAAAGGACTGTTAGGTAGCAAAGTTATGCTCGAACAAGATTTGCATGATGATTGTCTACAAGACAGTAACTCATCGTTCTGCAGGACACACATTGTGAAGGCTGACCGGAAGCATTGCAAGATAGGCATTGTTTTGGAACCTACGGGGGAAAGAGGAGTAGGGGAAGGCCTAGAAATACCTGGAGAAGAGAGCTGGATACTGATCATAAAAGGATAGGCACTGATCACAGGGGTTAGGTGCTGGCCTCACATGCCAAGGTACCATGTTTGCTCCTCGTGGCGCCATCTGGATATTTTTCCAAAGATTCTTAATCTCAGTCAAATCAAGTTTGATCTACCATATCTAAAGAAGTCTACATCTAATGTGTCTGTGTGTGTGTGTGTTTGATCTATGACATCTAAAGAAGTCTACATCTAATGAGTCTGTGTGTGTTTGTTCTATGACATCTAAAGAAGTCTACATCTAATGAGTCTGTGTGTTTGTTCTATGACATCTAAAGAAGTCTACATCTAATGAGTCTGTGTGTTTGTTCTATGACATCTAAAGAAGTCTACATCTAATGAACTGTGTGTGTTTGATCTATCTAAAGTTCAGACTAATACGAAGCTTGGATAGCATTGTTTATGAACTACTAAAGAAGTCTAATCTAGAGCTGTCTGTTGGTAGCACTGATCAGCATGCTGGTCTACATGAAGGTACATGTGTGTGTGTTTGATCTATAATCTAAAGATTCTAATCTATAAAGTTGTTTGATCTACTGATTATCTAAAGAAGTCTACATCTAATGAGTCTGTGTGTGTGTGTGTTTGATCTATGACATCTAAAGAAGTCTACATCTAATGTGTCTGTGTGTGTGTGTGTTTGATCTATGACATCTAAAGAAGTCTACATCTAATGAGTGTGTGTGTGTTTGTTCTATGACATCTAAAGAAGTCTACATCTAATGAGTCTGTGTGTGTTTGTTCTATGACATCTAAAGAAGTCTACATCTAATGACTGTGTGTGTTTGATCTAAATTTCAGACTAATAAACAGGATACAGTTGAGAAGATACTAGAACTTCTGAGCAGTTTTGGTAACACTAGAAGCAAGCTGGTTTCTGAGAAAGGAAATGTTGTGATTTATACAATTAATATTCATACAGATGTAGAAAGTGTTGATGTTATACGTAGAGTTTGTGAGCAGAGACTCTTGGAGAGATGAGACAGTTGATGTTATACGTAGAGTTTGTAGAGCAGAGATCTTGGAGACATGAGACAGTTGATGTTATATGTAGAGTTTGACAGAGATCTGGAGAGATGAGACAGTTGATGTTATACTAGTGAGCAGAGACTCTTGGAGAGATGAGACAGTTGATGTTTTACGTTAAGAGCCTGAGTGAGCATGAGACTCTTGGAGAGATGAGACAGTTGATGTTATACGTAGAGTTTGTGAGCAGAGACTCTTGGAGAGATGAGACAGTTGTTTTAGAGAAATAATAACATTGATTTATTGAGTTAGATCATCGGTTTCCAATTGGTGCGCTTTTGTACTAATCATTATACACATTTCATGTGTGACTTTTCCCAGATTACAACTATTTATCAGAGAATAACTTGCTAATATCCCCAAATGTAAAGAAAATATTGTAAACACTTCAAGGTTTAATGTGTCATTTCTTTCAAACGCTCCATATCGACCACTTGTTAACCACTCTGTGATTTATATGTGACCTGAGTCTAAGAGCAATTGTACTTTGTGCCAGTTATGTGCTTACAAGAGGCCAGCAATCCGATTTCTCATGCTATTTATTTACTAGGTAGCTTCCTAGGCCCCTACCTAGTCGCCTACGACATACCTTGTAGGTCGCAGTGTTACTATTCTTTGCTTCCTTGAGGTCCTCATCACACACAGGTGGGCCCTAACAATCTCAATATCAATGTTTGAATTGACTAGTATCTGTTTAACAAATATTTTAAATTATATCTATTTTAAGAATTGAGTTACTATGTTACAAATATTATAAAATGAAATGTGTGGTTTGTACTTTTAACCCTTTAGCTGCTAAGGACATGTATATACGTTTTTCCCATTCACTGCTAAAGACGCATTAAAATGTCTTATTATCTCTCCTCTGTGGGCTAAAGACGTGTTAACACGTTATACATTTCTTCTATCACTGCTATCGGCGTACATTCACGTTTGTGACCTATAAACAAAGTGTGGCTATTTTTAGCTCCGTCTTCGGAAAGTATGTAGCAGCAAAAGGGTTAATGCAATCTCTCTCTCTCGCGATCATTCTTTTTCTGCCATTTTTATCATTTGTGTTGTGATATATAAACAGCCTCTGCCAAGAACGTGTTTTACGTCCCAATCTTCAGTACCATTTGGAGCTCTAGTGCTTGTCCTTCGGTGACGTGTTCGATTTAAACCAGCGTTTACTGGGTTTGATCTCCATAGCCTTTGACTGTCAGAAAGCCAACCTGCAAGGCAGCAGGTTGCTATTTTCTTTAGGGTAGCGACCCTTAGACAACCTGCCCTCCCGGGTTGTTGAGAGTCATCTGCCCAGGAAACCTGTCTTTTTGTGTACTACTTGGTTTTCCTGCCGTCCAGCTTTGTGTACTACTTAGTTTTCCTGCCTTCCAGTTTTGTGTACGGTTAACTCCGCTAGCCTTTGATTGTCCCCAATCAAACTACAAGGCAGTAGTAGTTCTCTGCGCGAAACGTGCACTGGATTCAACATCTGCTGGGCTTTCCAGTTTTTTGCACATTTGGGAGGTCCGTTCACCCTCACGCCTGCCACATCCTATCAGCGCCGCGCACGTCTGGTCACCTATGGGCCCACTCGTGCATCGTCCGCTTGCCTGCTCGCTCTGGTGCCTGCCCCACCATTCATCAATTCTCACTGTGCTCACATTTACCATGCCTCTAGGCTGTCCGGACACGGGCTCAACTTAGGGCTTAAGAGTTTCACCCTATGTGTGCCCACGTGCAACTCATCTTGGGCCCAAGCTTTGCTCCACGCGGGTCCACGTCTCTTCTCTGAATGCACCAGTCATCCCTTTATGGTTATCCGTTCAGCTTTCCCATTGGCCGGGAGAGACGTGCATTGACAGTCACTCTGGGATTCCGCTCATCTGTGTTGCGAGCGGATCCCATCAAACATGACTACACCTGCATTTCTACTTAAGCCACAGTAGCTCACCCTCGATCCCTACCCACTTAGCCAGAAAGGAACCAATGTCTGTTACCATTGTCACCACGTAGAGGTGGGGTTTGATCTTGATAAGTGCCAGCTCACTAATCCTGGCATGACGTCCCCATGCGCCTTTGACCCCTTTTAGTGCAGTAATTTTCCTTTCCCAACTTATAACCTCATTGTCAGTATTTTACATTACAATCTGCACTGAACAAAAGGTTCTGTAATTAAAAACAGATATTTTAAAATCAAGGTTTATAGTTGATAGAAATGGGTTGAAAAGGGGAAAAAAACGAAAATCGTGGTATATTCTTTACAGGATGTCACCATCAACGACAGTAAATGAGTCGTTGATTTTCTAGGCGCCACTTATACATTCAGTAGTTTGCTATTACTTTATATTTTTACCGTTTGTAAAAATCCACATCAAACAAGTTTGCTTCCAAATTGTCCACCGCAGAGTTTGAACCAGGTACGCTTGGGTTGTGATCGATCTCACTACCACTTAAGCTACAGACGCCCACTTTTTAGAAGGGGTACATAAGTGCAAAAAGGTTGGGAACCACTGACTTGGATGATGTTGGTTGTTTTTTTGACTTGTTTAGATGATATTGTGACTATTTGATTGATTCTGTTTGAGAAAATGTAGAGCAGGTAGTGAACAGAATTAGAAGAGAGATTGTGATGGGGAGAAAGAAGATGATGAAAGGATGGATGAGAGAGATTGTGTAGGGGAGGAAGAAGAGTATGGTAGGATAGATGAGAGAGAGTATACATAACGACAAATTTTTTTTAAATGACTGATTTTACATTGATTTGAATGGCATAGCTTTTGTTTTGATTTTATTGTGTTTTCTTTTATAACCGTTAATCTGTTTATTTTGTTATTCCATCTCTATTTTCTTTTCTCTAGTTCTGTTTTGGCTCACAGTGTCACTATAAGAAAAGATTTATAGAACAGGATTTTGTATGCTTTTCATCAATAATGTTTTTCACAGCATATTATCTCTGTGGTCCACCTTTTGCGTGGACAGCCAAAAAAAAGGTGGACCATTATCTATCATTTGTTATTCTGTCATTTCGTATTCTGTCATTCTACAGGGTGTTCAGGATAAAAGCAGCCCAATTGACAAATTGAAAGTTTCCTATTGCGCTGTGTCTATTTAAACCGGTTCTGACTAGCTCGTCCAAGGTCACATTTGTTCATCGCCCCATCCCGCACTGCCATTACACACCATCACACAACCTTGACCTATACTACGTCATAACTGAACCTTCTTATTTTCATAAATATATGCCAGATTAGCTCCATTGATAGGCAGCTTTTATCTTGAACACCCTGTTTCTGTCATTTGTTAATCTATCCGTCATGTCATTTTTATTCTATCTATCATTTGTTATTCTATCTATTATTTATTTTATCTATTATTTGTTAATCTATCCGTCATGTCATTTTTATTCTATCTATCATTTGTTATTCTATCTATTATTTATTTTATCTATCATTTGTTAATCTATCCGTCATCTGTCATTTTTATTCTATCATTTGTTATTCTATCTATTATTTATTTTATCTATTATTTGTTAATCTATCCGTCATGTCATTTTTATTCTATCTATCATTTGTTATTCTATCTATTATTTATTTTATCTATCATTTGTTAATCTATCCGTCATCTGTCATTTTTATTCTATCATTTGTTATTCTATCTATTATTTATTTTATCTATTATTTGTTAATCTATCCGTCATGTCATTTTTATTCTATCTATCATTTGTTATTCTATCTATTATTTATTTTATCTATTATTTGTTAATCTATCCGTCATCTGTCATTTGTTATTCTATCATTTGTTATTCTATCTATTATTTATTTTATCTATCTTTTGTTATTTTATCTATCATCATTACATTTTTATCACATTATCTTTGTGTGCTATTTTGTTGACTGGGACAAGACAAATACTTCCTGTATGAGGATGGAGGTTGTGACCATTACTGCTGCATCCTGTGGCTCTCTGGAGCCCCATTTTCGTAGGCCATTGTTGTGTTTGACTCTCAGTTGATTCTTCTGTAGGTATAAAATGGCAGGTTGTGGTGTATGTTGTGTATTGAGGTTTCTAACCTCCAGAGGCTTACATGGACTGTCCTGGGCATGCAGGTGTTTGTGGGAATGAGAGAGCGGACAACAGCATTGATAATTTGTGTGCTTAGGATGGATAAGGGAGATATTCTTTGGTTTCTCAGTGACCGCCTTTTGAATGAGAACACTAAAATTCATGTTGAATCGATCCAGCTTTTTCTTCAAACA
Organism: Arion vulgaris; assembly: GCA_020796225.1. Lineage (NCBI taxonomy): Eukaryota > Metazoa > Mollusca > Gastropoda > Stylommatophora > Arionidae > Arion > Arion vulgaris. The sequence continues at coordinate 44,911,124 of CM036760.1, forward strand.
CTCTATATTGACCACTTGTTACCACACTGTGTGATTTGTATGTTATCTGATCCTAAGAGTGATTGTACATTGTGCCAGTTAGGCGCCTAAAAGTAGGCCAACACATCCGATTTCTGCTATGCTTTTTTTTTTTTTACTAGGGTAGCTTCCCTATGTCCTACATCAGTCGCCTCTACGACATGCCTTGTAGGTTGCAGTGGTACTATTCTTTGCCTCCCCGGCACCACACGGGCGGAATCAATCCAGCTATATAAGGAGTTTGGAATTACACGTTGTACAAGTGGAACTGGATGCTTGAGTGACAGAGTGTGTTTAACCTGCAAGCCACAGGAACCATCCGTATGCATACCCTTCGTTTGGAGGAGACTCAGCACCTATGTGTCTGCCGGGAGTGCTATGACGTCGGTTCAATAACCATTTAGTGATTATTGAGATCAATCTTGGAATACAATCCTCTACCACAGGTGTGACTTGCATGATCAGGGTTGGACATGTGGGTGGTGTGTGTTCTGTCTTACCTAGTAGCTTTTTTTTTTATCTCTGTGCCTCAGGAGTATAACAATTTTTAAACTGCAAGCTCCTCCTGTGATGTTGCAGTGTTACATTTGGCCATCTTGTTTGATGGATTCCCAGCGTATGATATCTGTATTGAAGTCTTTTAGACTGTCGTCTTGTCTGTTCACCAACTGGTCGTATGCCCCTCATCTAGCTTGCCTTACATGAGCGATTTTTGGATGCACTTATCAAGGATCCGATCAACCTGACCAGCCCGTCTCACTTGGGCTTTGTGCAATGTGACCAGCCCATCTTACTTGAGACATGTGCAACTTGACCAGCCCATCTCACTTGGGAATTGTGCAACTTGACCAGTCCATCTCACTTGGGCTTTCTGCAGTGTGACCAGTCCATCTCACTTGGACCATGTGCAACATGACAAGTCCATCTCACTTTAGCCTTCCGCAAGAGTGTTTATACCTGAAACCTAGACTCTCCTGAAGACTTTGGTATCTGCAATTTTGTCCTGCCATTTTATTCTGAGCAAACCTACACCCACTACTTGTGTGGAAAATGTTTTTAGCTTTTTATTTCTTTGCATATTTGACCAAACAACTGTCAAATTAACTGTCCAAGCGTCCAAACAACTGTCCAAGCAGCTGTCAAGGCAAACATAGGTCACTTCAGTGAACAAAAACAAATGCACAAAAATTAACCTCCTCCTTTATTGGGATAATACACATACATACATACACATGTTCAGATTTGACTTGGAAAGATACCAGAGATTCATATTTTATATATTTAACATGCCAATAAAAATGAGATTCGAACCCTAAACATTAGCCTACCGTATCATGATTGGAAGTTTTGTGTGCCTTGAGGATCCTTCAAGCTATGTCGACGGTAGTCGTAACTCCTGGCAGGTCTAACCAATCCGAGCAGACTGAAGGTGAAAGGGCGGAGTAAGGCCGTGACATCACAGAACCCACCGACAAGTGGTAGTTGCTCTGGCTGCAACCAACTCACTCCAAAAACTATGGGTTAAATGGCAGCCCTCCTCTCTCTTGAGGAGGGCATATTTTTCTTGTCTTATCTCCTACTTGTATCCTTCAAGTTAGAACACAGTCTTCTTATCAACAAAAGAGTGCTGAAGTCGGAGGTACCAGCCAAAGGTGCACTATAGCAATCAGGTTGCCACTCACTAATGCAGCGAACGAAAGTAAGGAAGATTTGAACCTGTAACACTCAAGCTTGAACCAGGTATCATCATATCTTAAACTCAACTTCTGGTGGTACAGTTTCTAGGAAAATAAAATGAAATTTACAAGAATCAACATGTCTACACTCATGGTTCCCACAATAGGTGCGCAGTCTCTTTCAGCAACCTGAGTGTGGCAGCATATAGCATTTTATGCAGTCGGTAACTGTAGCGATGATTGCAAATTTTACAAAAACTTACAAAGTTTAAATACCCATTTTCAGGCTGGGTGGACTTATACATTTGTGTTTTAATTCAACACAAAACTGATGTATCTCGATGTGAGTTTTCTGTGTACAAACTAGGAAAATAATTGGAGAATTAATTGTAACAAACTAGGAAAATAGTCAGCGAACTAATTGTGACAAACTAAGAAAAATAAGACTAGAAAGAAATTAATTTGTAAAATGGGCATGACAAACTAAGAAAATAATTAGAGAACTAATTGTGAAAAAAAAAAAACTAAGGAATATAAATAGAGAACTAATTGTGACAAACTAAGAAAATTTAATTATGAAAAGAATAGGCTAATTGTGACAAACTAAAATTAATAGAAAATAAACTTAGAGAACTAATTGTGACAAACTAAGATTAATCAGCGAACTTTAAAATTTGTGACAAACTAAGAAAATAATTAGAGAACTAATTGTGACAAACTAAGAAAATAATGAACTATTAAAATAAAAACAGAACTAATTGTGACAAAAAAATACAGTATGACAACTAAATAATCTGACCAAAAATACTACAACTTATAGCTTTGAAAACTAAAAAAAGCTAGTGAAAAGAAAACGAACTTGGACTGTCAGTATAAATTTATCTGCTCTTTACTTAAACAGGATGTCGCTTCAATGTTTGGGTCTCTTTAGATCATTCTCTTTCTTGAACACTCTGCATCCCACTTCAATGACTGCTTTAATATTCTTTGATCATTTCTTCTCAAGGTGTGTCCAACATATCTCCATCTTCTCTTTCTTCTTCTTTGTGATAGCTATTTTGATTATTATACCGCTAGACGCGTTCTTATGATGAAGTCGACTTGTCTGGAGCTCATCTCTGGTACCATGTAGTTTTGAATGTAGTGTTGTGTTGTAGGGCCAGCATTCCTTTCTAGGGAGGACATAAAGGGGACAGTCTTGCAGGACATGTTCTGTGGTTTGATCAGCGGTGTCACAGAGGGGATGGGGACAATCGCAGCCTGTGTAGGTGTTTGTTCAGTCTGTTATGACCTATCCTGAGTCAGAAGATGATTGTCCTTGTCTGTCAAGTGTGTGGTAGTCATCGTTGGATGGTTTAGGTTCTTTTCTAGTTCCAGATAGCTCTTTTTTCAAAGTGTGTGATTTCATTATCTTTTGTTCACACTCTGCTCCCTTTTAGCAAGTTTGTCTGCCTTCTCGTTACCTGGCACTCCGCAGTGTAATGGTACCCACTGAAGTGTAAATCTTTTGTTGGTAGAGATCTTGCTGAGCTCTTTTCTCAGGGATGGATGGTTACTCTATAGGGCTTGCAAACCAGATAGTGCATCTGTGAAAAATACCACTTATTGGCAGTCAGAGTTGGAATTATTGATCATGATTGCGGCCTGTATTAGTGCTTGAGCCTCTGCGGTGTAGTTTGAACAAAATTTACCAGTTGGCATGTACTTTGTTTCGTGTGGTTGTTGGAATATGTAATATAGAGACCAGCCCTCCGTTCTTAATCGCATCTGTTGCAGATCCATCGGTGTAGGCATGGATTCATGATTGTTTAGGGTAGTTTTCTTGGATCATACACATAGTGGTTCTTCTCTTTTGCAGGTCATTGTGCGTCTCTCCAGTTGTGATTCCACTAATTGTTGTGATGATTTTTGCTGTATCACTAACTTGTTCCCATGGGACAGGGTAGAGATTAGGTATCAGTGGTGTTACGTGCATTGGTAGGTCATCTTGGTATTGTCTTTTAGTCGCTTTCCCTATGGCAGCTGCTGCGTTTTAGTCGTCCAAGTGCCAGATCATTTAATCTTGCTTTCATTGGATGCAAGGGCATACTGGTGTATTTCTCCATCTGGATCATACTTTTGGTTTCTCTTCTGTAAGCCATGGCCTGTACTCCAGTGGTTCTTTGCATCTCTGTGATAGGTGTAGATTTCATGGCTCCGGTGATGATCCTGAGTGCTTGATTTTGCACTCTGTCCAATGTCTGCAGGTGTGTGTTAGCAGCTGTAGCCCATGCTGTTGAGCCGAACTCTAGGTGAGGTCTGATTGTTCCGCTGTAGACTTTCTTAAGTGTGTGTTCATTGGCTCCCCTGTTGGTACCTGCCAGTTTTCTGAGTAGTCAATTTTGTCTGACATTTCCTTCTGTTTTTCTATATGCTTGTTCCATGTGTGTCGTTTATCAAATGTGATCCCTAGATATGTTGGATTGCTTTCTTCTTGTATTGGGTGGTTCCTAAGTGTATGTTGGCTGCTTTGTCCCTGGGGAGAGGGAGAACAGTGTTGTGGAGGTTTTGTCTGTGTTGATTTTAACGTACCACTTCTCTGCCCATTCCATAAGTTTATCTGCTGCTCGCTGTATTCTACTAGTTGCTGATGTTGTGTGTTCGTCTCGCACATAGCATTTAAAACGTCTGCATATAGAGCGGGCCCTTCACTCCTGCTGGCAGATCCTTTACTAGGTCGTTGATGTAGATAAGGAAGAGAGTTGGAGACATAACTCCTCCCTGAGGTACTCCATGACGCAGTAAGACCTTTTTACTCTGATGTCCATCGAGTGTGACTCTGGTTCTTCTATTATGCAGGAATGATTGGATCCATCTTAGCATGTTGCCTTGGTTTCCATTTCTTTTAAGCTTTGCCATAAGACCGTCTTTCCACACCTTGTCGAAGGCCTGCTTGAAATCTACCCATAATGTTAGGACCTTTTTTTCTCCTGAAAGGCATCTTCAATGGCCTGGGCTACATAGATAACTTGGTCTTCTATGCTATGGCATTCCCTAAAACCTGCTTGCTCCTGAACCAAAATGTGCTCAGATTCTAAATACCATTTCATTCTGTTGTTGATGATTCTTTCCATGGTTTTACCAATACAGCTTGTCAGACTGATTGGTCGATAACCTGAAGACTTGGTTCTGCACTTTCCTTTCTTTGGTATTAGTAATGTGATGGCTTCTCTCCAGATTTGAGAGACTATATCTTTCTGCCAGCTATGGTTTATAATTTTGAGCAACTTTATCCTAGCTACTAAGCTCAGGTTAATGAGCATTTCGGTGCTGATTTGTCTGGGCCAGGTGATTTTTTAAGTTTAGAAATTGAGTTTTGTAGTTCTCCGAGAGTGATAGGTTCTCTCATTGAAGCAGAGGGTGTAGGCAGCCTTCATTCACTTGTAGTTCTGTTCTAATTTCTTTTTGATAGTCTTTGTCTATGCTGAGGTTGCTTTCTATACTATATGTAGTAGCTAACAGATCTGCTGCTTGTTTTCTTCTTATAATTTTGCCACTTTCCTCCAGTGCAATGCTCTGTCTTGATGATGTAGGTTCTTCATTTAGGGACTTAACTAGCTGCCAGAGTTTTCCACCATCTTTTCCTAGGTTTAGAGCTGCTGTTTTGTCTCTTCAGCTTTTCCGTTTTTCTATTAGCTTTGTTTTCTGGAATGCTGCTACCGCCTTTTTCATTTAATGTGGGATTCTAGCGAAGCAGAGATTCTGCATTTTTCCTGGCTTCATTCATGTCCTCCTGACACTTTTGCAGTGTGCTTGACCAGTATGGAATGTATCCTCGTTGACATCCTCTAAGAATGGCTTCTTTTGCGGCTAGAAGGATGCATCTGTTAAAGTCTTTTATTACTTTATTGATGTCACCATCTTTCACGATTATATCAGACAAAAGTGAAGTTTTCTGAAGAGTTCCCAGTTGGCCTTTTTATAGTTCCATCTAGTGATGGCAGGGCCGGTGTTAATGGTTACCCTCCGGATGGTAAGAAATACTGGCCGATGGTCACTTCCTCCTAGTTGATCTCCTATCTCTCTGCATATCAGGCCAGATATGTCTGAGGTAGAGAAGGATAGATCGGGAGTGGAACTTGAATGCCATCTTCTCGAGTAGAAAGTAGGGTGTCAGAAGGGCGCTGATTAGAATAAGAGAGGGTCATCTTGCCATGTTTCTACCTCTTCCCCCTCGATCTATGTGGCTGTATCCCCAGCTCTGGGAGTAACTATTGAAATCCCCAGCTGCGATAAAATTAGTGGCAGGTACTTGTATTGTGTTGAGGTTCTGTGGTTTGTCATTTGGGCAGTAATAATTTAGTAACTGTATGTTTGTGCTATCTGTTTGAGTTGGTACTCGGCTCCGTCCATGTGTGTCTGTTTTTCAATGGAATGTATGTTGTTTTTCACTAGAGTGAGTACTTCCCCCTTTCTCCTATCTTGTCTGTCTGATCTATGGCATTGATATCCCCTTATTTTGAAGGCTTGGTCTACTTGCAAGTGCATCTCTTGGATAAAAAATATATCAAACATTTTCCAATTCTGTTTTTTTAATATCCAGCCTGCTTGCTGTTTACTCCTGCGTTCCAGTGCATGATATCCTGCCTGCTTGCTGTTTACTCCTGCGTTCCAGTGCATGATAACCTGCCTGCTTGCTGTTTACTCCTGTGTTCCAGTGCATGATAACCTGCCTGCTTGCTGTTTACTTCTGTGTTCTAGTGCATGATAACCTGCCTGCTTGCTGTTTACTCCTTCTGCGTTCCAGTGCATGATAACCTGCCTGCTTGCTGTTTACTCCTTCTGCGTTCCAGTGCTTGATATCCTGCCTGCTTGCTGTTTACTCCTGTGTTCCAGTGCTTGATATCCTGCCTGCTTGCTGTTTACTACTTCTGCATTCCAGTGCATGATATCCTGCCTGCTTGCTGTTTACTCCTTCTGCGTTCCAGTGCATGATAACCTGCCTGCTTGCTGTTTACTCCTGCGTTCCAGTGCATGATAACCTGCCTGCTTGCTGTTTACCCCTTCTGCGTTCCAGTGCATGATAACAAGAGGCACTTTGATGTCCTCATTTTCTGAGACATGTTCAATATATTGTCACCTGATACGGCGAGGTGTCTTTCGATGTCTATGGGAAGGGGTAGGTCAAGGTTTCATGCCCAACACTACTTCAACTCCTCACAGCACGGTGTGTCGATCTTCATCATAATTTATATCGGACGGTATAATCATCTTATATAAGTGTAAGATGCGTGATACTATGGTTTTTTGTGCGCCTTTTGGCCTAGTATCGCCAACTTCATCACCTTTACAGAGGGAGAGAGGGCTCGTCCCTATTTATTCCATATTCAAACTAACACGTTCGCTGCATGTCTGTAATGGTCTGCAGTGTAACATCAGACTCCATCCCACTCCAGGTCGGCCATCCATTGAAAACAGAATTCCCACAATGAATATAAATATCCTGCGTGTTGAATTTGCGAACATTGCAAGGCACAAACACTGGAAAAGGGTGAAATAATCCAATATCACTGCTTAACAAAACCAAACACAGCTATCCGTCGCCATCTTGAAACCGGAAAATCTCTTCTCTTTCTTATAGCAGTTGTTACTAGTGGTTGCCAGACATTTATCTGATTTCATTACTGCTCCTAAATTCGTTCCATTTTATATTTATTATTTTTAAATACATTCAATTTACTTTCTATACTTTTAGTCATTTTCCAAACAGCAACAAAGACACTAACAATTCACAGGCATGAAGGGCTACCAGAGTCATTGATTCATATGACTGGACGTGGATACCAATCATTGACTCATTTGACTGGGAGTGACTACCGGAGTCAATGACTCATATGACTAGAAGTGGTGAAAGTTAAAAGGAAGCTAACCCAAAATGACCTAGAGTAGAACAAGAACTGAAAAAAATGAATCACAGCTGGAACACAATACTGAGAATGGCCAAAAATAGAGAAGAATGGTGTGCCTTTGTTGCTGCCCTAAGCACCAGGGGCATCATCGCAGGCTGGAGAGAGATAGATTGATATATATGTCTCTATCTGTAAGCAACTAACAAACTAGATATCCATAAAAATAAAGTGGACTGCTTCTAGATTCTCAATGTTGATGCAACGTTTCCCATCCTGGATATGCCACTTAGGTTTGCGTATCATAATGAAGTTACCTGGTATAATACACCTGGACAGGTGAATAGAAGGCAATTGGTCTAAGTTTAAGCTATTCATGTGATGATAGACATTTGTCTTGGAGTTAAACCATACATCTGTCATGTTCTCTTTCAGATCCTGGAAACAGAAGAAAGTAGAGAGAGAGAGAAGACATTAATATTTCAGTAATAGAAACTAGTAGAGAGAGAAAGAGAAGACATCAATGTTTGAATTAGTTATTGGTTACTAAACTGATGTCATTGTACTCTGTGCAGATCCATAGATGCTCAAACTGCCCCAACAGATATTGAAGAGTATGCATACTGATAGTTCCAGTGGCTCGCTGGTTAAACACACTATCCAGTTCTACTTGTACAATAGGTAACTCCAAACTGCTTAAATCATTGGATCGATTCAACATCAATTTTAGTGTCATCATCCAACAGACAGTCACAAAGAGACATAAGAACATCTCCCTTTTCCATCTTCAACTCCCCAACAATCGAAGCTGTTGATGCAAGCTTGTCCGCTCTCTCATTGTTGCAAACACCCGCAGGCGAGGACAGTAGATCCATGTAAGCCTCTGGAGGTTTGAATCTTCTATAGACGACATCCACTCATACCGAAACCTGCCCTTTTAGATCTTGTGAAGCATCAACTGCCAGTCAGATACAGCAACTTTCCTCAGTAAAAGGAGTCCCAGAGAGCCAATAGAGGGAAAGAGTAACAACCTCAGACTCATACTGTAAGTAGTTGTCCTGTAAGCTCTACTTCGCCCTGAAACAATCCTTCCATTTAAATTAGAAAAAACAAGCAGAGAGAGATAACATTAATATTTCAGTAAGTGAAAGATGTAGAGAGAGAAAGAGAGAGTGGATATCAACATTTGAATTAGATAAGCTGCCTGGATGGTGCCGGGGCCTGCAAGGGAAGCAAAGAATAGTACCACTGCAACCTACAAGGCATTCCGTAAGAGGCGACCGATGTAGAACTTAGTGAAGCTATCCTAGTAAATAAAAAGCATCGCAGAAATCTGATGTACTTGTAGATGCATAACTGGCAATCACTCTTAGGCTCAGATCACAAATCACACAGAATGGTTAACAAGTGGTCGATATGGAGCGTTCGAAGAAGAATTCGAGAAACATATATGTAGAGAGAGCTATGTTTAAGTGAAGTTTATAAAAAAATATCTAATTGTTTACCCTGACATGAGCTCTGTACTTCTCACATGGATCTACATGTACGCCACAGATCTCCAACATAATGTTTATCCTATGTGGCCATGCTGAAATCATTATAGAAAATTAGTTAGTTTGTTATAGATATCACTCAATCAATCAAGTGCCATGCCTGCCGGCGTAGGCATCATGTCTCTCCACAACTCTCTTTGCTTGGTGCATGTAATCAGTTCTGACGTCGATATTTTGTCGAACCATGATGTCAGGCCATCTAACATCTTCTCCCTCTGTCTTCCACGATCTCTCCTTCCCTGAATTTTACCTGTAGTCACCAAATGTTCTAAACCTTCTCTTCGCATGATATGCCCGAAGAACCTTGATTGTCGGATTCTTATTCTTTTGATAAGGTTTCTTTGTGTGCAGACCTGATTTAAAACCTCAACGTTTGTTTTCTTTGCTGTCCATGGAATTCTCAACATTCTTCTGTAAAACCACATCTCTGTGGCTTCCAATGATCGTATTGATTGTTTGTTCAGTGTCCATGATTCGCTGCCATACATCAGAATTGGTTCAATATAGCATTGGAGTATTCGTTTTCGCAGTGTCATTGGTAGTGAGTTCACGCATAGTGTGTTCTTCATTTTCATAAAAGCTGCTTTCGTTTGAGCTATTCTACTCCTAATCTCTGTTGTACATCTTCCATCTGGTGTTAAGAATGTTCCTAGATACTTGAATCGATGGACTTGTTTCAGTGTTGTGTTATTTATTTTGATATTGCATGTTGGTGTTTCTTGTTTCTTGGAGACAACCATAACCTCTGTTTTCTTTATATTCATGCTTAATCCTTTCTTTTCACTTTCTCTCACTAGTATGTCTATCAAGTCTTGCAGATCGTGTTCATTTGTAGCCATGAGAATTGTGTCATCAGCGATATCATAGATATCACTACTACTAGAATTATAGTTCGTTCTAAAATTCATAAACATCCTTACCGACCAATATAAAATCATCCGCTTGACAGAAATTATTGTTTTTTACATTTTGCTATTGATAACAGCTGCGACCTTTGTAAAGTATTTTTTGCCCACCCAAACCTTTAGTGATATAAGATTTTACTTATTTGTTATTAGTAAAATAACAGTGATATTGATTTGGTATACATGTTGAAGTTTAACAGTACGATTATCAAGTATTCCTGTTATTACACATTTGCGTGCTCCACATGCAATTCAGCACTAGCGAAAATTGGGAATCCCGTAGAATTAATTATTTCACACTGTATCCTAACTATTGTTCATTGGCGTATGCACACATCATTTAATTTCATTGATAGAAGAGGAAGGTATCGTTTGTTCACTATGTCACATTGCTTGTTATATATAATATGTAATAGGGATAAGACTTTGCAAACATAAGCTGCCATTTTGTGCATTACAGTAAATTCTAAACTTTTATTATCATTTTGTTGTGCTTATGCAAAATTATATAGCAAAAAATGCTTTGTGCATCAATCAAGCCACCTACCAATTAGTTAAACTGGAATTTGTGCGGTCATGAGGTATATCTTCTTCTTGTTGATCGTTCTTTTTGGACATTTTGATAATTCTTTTTGTGATATATAAACAGCCTTTGCCAAGAACTTTTTTTTACATCACATCATTCAGCACCATTTGGAGCTCTGGTGCTTATCTTTCGGCGACATGTCCGGTTTCAGCCAGCGTTTACTGGGTTCGCTCTCCATCAATCTTTGGCTCTCCCAGCCTACCTGCAAGGCAGCTTGTTGCTATTTTCTTTTAGGGTAGTGACCCTTAGACAACCTTCCCTCCTGGTTTGTTGAGCATCATCTGCCCAGGTTACCTGTCCGTTTTAGGACTACTTGGTTTGCCTACTGTCCAGTTTTGTGTACGGTTTGCTCCGCTAGCCTTTGATTGTCGCCAATCTAACTACAAGGCACTGGTTGTTTCCTGCGAGCAGAAATGCGCACTGGATTCAAGCCTCTGCTGGGTTTTCCAGTTTTCCTGCACATTTGGGTGGTCCATTCACCCCTACACCCCTCGTTGCTCAACCATCAGTGTCGTGCACGTCTGCCCCACAGGTTGTCCCACCCGTGCATCGTCCGCATGTGTGTTTGCTCTGCTTTGGTGCATGCTCAACATGTCTATTGGTTCTCACTGTGCACACATTCACCATGCCTCTAGCCTGTCCGGACACGGAGCTCAACTCGGGCCACCACCTCAGGGCTCGAGTTTCGCTCTATGTGGGCCCACTTGCAACTCAACTCGGACCCCCACCTTCTGGCGCGTTTGCCCCATGTCTCTTCTCTAGATGCACCGCTCATCCCTTTATGTTTATCCGTTCAGCTTTTCCCATCGGCCGGGAGAGATGTGCATTAGTAGTCACTCTGGGATTCCGCTAGTCTGTGTTGCGAGTGGATCTCATCCAACGTAACTATGTCTGCATCACTACTTATACCAGAGTAGCTCTCACTCGATCCCTACCCGCTTAGCGAGACAAGATCGGTTGTCTGTTACCAGGGTAACCACGTGGAGGTGGGGTAGGATCTGGATTAGTGCCAGCTCACTAATCCTGGCGCTGCGTTGTCCCTATGCGTCTTTGACCCCAAAATGAGGTATATAAGATTTCCTGCAAAAAATTACTGTTATACATCCGGTAGATTTTGTTCAAATTAAACCTTTGTGTGTTCACGAATTTTGGACAAAACTACAGTAATGGAACCACTACTACTGACGTAGGGACTGGACATAGAACCAGGATGTGATACATGAGAGACCTGCAAAACACTGTCTGCAAACTGCTTGAAAAATTCATAGCCCGTAGAGTTTCAAATATAATAGAGACAAATGGTCTTTTCCCCTCCACTCTCTGTGGCTATCGTCCAGGAAAGGACACCAGGTGCAATGCAGCGGTTTTTGCATATGATACGTATGAGGGGTTTCAGATGGGGATGGAAACGGCAGCAGCCGCCATTGATTTGCAGGACGCATATAACAATGTCTCTTACACCTTACTTATGCAGTTATTGATGGATATGCAGGTGGAATTATGCTTGGTCAAGTGGATTGCTGCTGCACTTTTTGAGCGCACGTTATCATTGCGTTGTGGTTCATGGGCATCACAACCACAAGTCCTAATGAGTCTTCCTCAGGGATCATCACTCTCGCCAGTCCTGTTCAATGTATACACCGTCGGGGTAACCAGCACACAAAGGGTCGGAATTGGCAGAACAATGTCGTACGCAGATGATATTCTGGTGTATTGCATGGGCAAGGAGAGAAATGAGATCGCATCTGCATTACAGTGGGAGCTGAATAGGATTGGTGACTGGTGCAACGAATTCGAAGCGAATGTGAACCCAGCAAAGGCCTCTCTGACATGGTTCTCTCTTAACACTCACATAGTAAAGACACCTACCCGGTTGTCAGCATGTGTAACAAAGACATTGACAGAAGCGAAACACTAAAATATCTTAGCATAACAGTTGACAGAAGCCTGTCATTTAAGTCATGTTGAGAACGTAATCCTAAAGGCAAGAAAAGGGCTAACCGCTCTCAAAGTTATGGTGGAGGCGAATATTGAACAACGCCTGCTACTTTTTCTTTATCAGGGTCTAGTGCTGGGCGTGGTGGACTATGGCCTTGGTCTTCTGACAGTAAGCAGAACATCGCTGGATAAGTTAGAAAGGATCCAAAATGAAGCAATGAGGCTCATACTCGGTTGCACATGTGACACTTCTTGTAAGGCAATGCGCTATGTCCTTGGATTGCCAACGATGGCCATGAGACACAAAGTCGCACAGGTAAAAGCTTATCTGAGAGTTTCTGCTGACACAAATCATCCTCTGTACAAATCCATAAATGAAAACAAGGGCAGGTGATTGAAGAGAGGTCGATCCTGGATGGCCGAGGCAGAATATGTTATTAAACAGGTCTGTATTCTAGATGAGCTGAGGCATAGTGAAGAATGGGTGCCTATATCAGAGGATATGACTGTGTACGCCAGGGTTGTCAGCACACTTGGACGCCGCTGTAGATAATGGGCTACGTCAATGCGGAAATTCTTGCACTCGTTGATCAGCACTCCCATCCAGGTGATATCATTATCTACACTGATGGCTCTGTCAGCGTGGCACCCAATCATCGTGGGCTTACTCAGCACAAGAAACAGTCGCACACTTCATGAGGACTGCGGGGCTTTTGAGACAACGACATCGAGCATGACTATGGAGATCACCGCTGCCACCAGGGCTCTGTCATGGGTGGCTGAGCAACAAGTTACCCATACGATCATCATATCAGACTCTATGAATATGCTTCAACTGATTGAATCTGGAAGTATGCATGTGGAATGGGTGGACATCATTAGGAGATCACATCTCAAGAAAATGACTTGGCGGTACACGCCTGGACATGCTGGAGTGCAGGGTAACAAGCGTGCTGACTCTTGCAAACAGTGCCCCAACTCAAGTGGACAGAAGTATGGACAGAGCCGATATCATCAATGCGGTTCGCTCTCAATTGTGTGACATGGGCGGGTCTCAGACACTGGAGCGAGTTTGAGAATTAGGCGTTAAGTTTGGACATGCCAGACAGTGTTGTCTTCATGGTAGAGAGAGAAGATATAGTAATCAACTTCTCATGGGTACTGTGAGCAAATGGACTTTGGGAAGGCTGCTGCAATGGAGGACAGAGCACGAATCGGAATGCCCAATGTGTCATGACGTCGATCGCATAACATAACATGAGAGACGAAAAGATACTAAATGAATGAATTTGAAGAAAGCATGTACAGAGTGTTTGTAAAGTCTCACAACACTTCATATGTAGGTCAGCTTGAAAAATGAAATACATTACATCATCAAAACATGTGCTAAAACAAAGTAGTGAAATTATTCACAATAGTTACTGTTATGATATACTATTGATCTTGGTAAACTAGAAAGAACAAATGAAATATCCACCACGAGCTTCAAGATATGTTTGTACACGTTCCTTCATATTGTCAAATATTCTTTCTTCAGTTGAAAACACCATTATGGTTTGAGTGAAAAGAATTACCACAGCAGACAAGTCATTCACTGCACCACAATGACAAGCTGCTCAGCACCAGTGGTGGAAATCAGTTAAAGTGGGACAAGTTGTGGGTTAGTCATGCTGCAGACACTGTTCAGCTGGTATGTGGACTCATAAATATCGACCATAGGGAAGAATGGATACAGATGCCTTCAATATACTGGAACACTTTGTCAACCATGATTAAATTTGACATAAGGTTGCAGAGAAAGGAATTCTGTGGTGTTGGATACAGATGTCAAAGACATAATTGATGAAAAATGCAATGAAGCGGGGCGTGATTTACACTGGTGGATCGGTAAGGAACCCTTTCATACCTCGTGGTATATAGGGCAATACAGTGTTAGGCCTGTATTTTTCTATGACCGTCGGCACACGATAGGTGATGCGGTCAGCATCACGCCGTCGCCTTTGCTTTCCCAGAGCATGTCTGGTACCCAGTTGAGGTTGGGTCGACCTGAGAGCCGTCGCGATCAGGAAAAATTCCATGTGCACTGAGGGAGTTCAACCAAGACCACCAGCCTTGAGAAGCAAGTTCACTAGCAACTACGCTACCGCGGCTCTCAGGGTGGATCGGTAGTTCGCCACAAAAAGTTCGCATGAGCCTTCTCTGCAAGCTCATGTGGCAGAATGCCTAAGAAGTTAGTTGTGCATTTAGTATAACAACAAGCACCATGACAATGGAAGTACTGGCGGTGACTAAGGTACTACTCTAGCTGGAGTCACAAAACTACACTCATGCGTGCATTCTGAGTGATTCATTGAGTATGTTCCGAATGGTGGAGGCTGGTTCAGTGCACAGGCAATGGACTGAAACACTACAAACGTCAACAATTTGCAGAATTACTCTTATCTTTGTTCCAGGACTAGCGGGTGTCGTTGGCAATGAGAGAGCAGACATGTTTGCTGGCTCTGCCACCTTATCAGGGGGTCATCAAATGGTTAGAGCTGACATTTTGAGCGCCCTCATAGGGTGTGGCGGCAAAGAAGATTTTCATTTAAACCCATCCACATCAACTACTAGATTGTAGGAGCTGGATTTGAAGATTGGAGTAGCAAGAAAAGAACAGCACAGCTGGTACGTGAGTAGTTTCATCAATCAAAATAAACGGTGAGTTGCTGGATGCCGTTGGAGATATTGCGAAGGAGATCGGAGGACCTATGGACATGTCTGGAGCGCACTGATGATATTTGAAACTGAAACCGAAACTGCATCACAATTGACTATGGAACACTTTTTTTTAATGACGTCATGTACTTTGTTTTTCACATTTGTTCTACATATGAAGTGTTGTTAAACTTTACAAACACCCTGTATAACATTTATACAACTGGTTTGAAATAGTGCGTGTTGATATTGTGGTCACATAATATGAAGGATATAGTTCTGTTACAATACCGCTCTTACATTCTCCACTTCCTATCTGTACTTACATGGAAGCTTGTCCGGAATCTCATTTAGGAATGGACTTATGTAAAAAGTGCCGTCATTCACCAATAGTAAAGCCTCAAAAATGCCTGGTACCTTTTTCTTGGCCAATTCAAACCTTTCTTTCCGTCCTGGAATAAAAAACAGTTAACGAGATATAATTAGGATAGCTTCCTCAGTAGAGTCAGTTATTGGTTGGTGTTATTTTTAAATTGGACCCTACCTGACAGCGCTGCATCGGATAGACCCAGTATGTGAAAGTGAGTACGCTCAAAGTGTCTCATCGGATGGACACAATATGTGAAAGCGAGTAAGCTCAGAGTGTCTCATCGGATGGACACAATATGTGAAAGCGATAGCTCAAGTGTCTCATCGGATGGACACAGTATGTGAGCGAGTAAGCTCAGAGTAGTATCTCATCAGATTAATCCAATATGTGAAAGCGAGTACGCTCAAAGTGTCTCATCGGATGAATCCAATATGTGAAAGTGAGTAAGCTCAGAGTGTCTCATCGGATGAATCCAATATGTGAAAGCAAGTACGCTCAAAGTGTCTCATCGGATGAATCCAATATGTGAAAGTGAGTAAGCTCAGAGTGTCTCATCGGATGGACCCAGTACATGACAGCGAGTAAGTTCAAAGTGTCTCATCGGATGGACCCAGTACGTGACAGCGAGTAAGCTCAGAATGTCTCATTGGATGAATCCAATATGTGAAAGCGAGTAAGCTTAGAGTGTCTCATCGGATGAATCCAATATGTGAAAGCGAGTAAGCTCAGAGTGTCTCATCGGATGGACCCTGTATGTGAAAGTGAGTAAGCTCAGAATGTCTCATCGGATGGACCCAGTACATGACAGCGAGTAAGCTCAAAGTGTCTCATCGGATGGACCCAGTACGTAACAGCGAGTAAGCTCAGAATGTCTCTTAACCCCTTGTTTACCACTACGTGAGGGTAACGTAGTAAATGGGTGTCGGCCATATCCCACTACGTGAGGGTCACGTAGTAAACTCATCGGCAAAATGTGTGTAGTAAGACGGGAACTACTGCAACAATAGACTATCTATAGCATTGGGGATATCTTCCCTTATATAAAACATTGTCATTGGTCAATTTTTCGCACTTAAGGTTATTTATAACTTTGAAAGAGTGTTTCTCTTTGTCAAAAGTAGTTCAAGCAAAATGGCGTGTAGAAAATCTTCCAGAACGATTACACCAACAGAAAAAGCTTTGGCGTTGTTGTCATATGGTGCTGACGACATATTTAACGATGAAGATAGCGGAGATGATGATATATTCTCATTAAGTGAATCTGTTCACTCAGATTCTGAAAATTCTGTACAGGTGAGAGACACTGATGACGAAAATAGTGATACTGACGAGAATGTGATTTACGTCCAAGCAAGCGTTCTAGAACTGACCCTGTCGCAAGTACTAGTACTGAGCAAATATCAAGTACTACTAGTACATAGAGCAGTACAAACACAAATTTTTATTATCAAAACATACACATACATATTTTATTTCAAAATACGATATTTCAAACAAATATTCCAAAAAATAACAGAGTTATTACATTTTCAAATAAGTTGGTAGAAATGCAGAAAAATGCTTGGGATGCTCTGTGCGGTTCGACCTATAACCTTTGGTAAACAAGGGGTTAAGATGAACCTAATATGTGACAGCGAGTAAGCTCAGAATGTCTCATCGGATGGACCCAGTATGTGACAGCGAGTAAGCTCAGAATGTCTCATCGGATGGACCCAGTATGTGACAGCAAGTTATGCAATATCATCTGCAATGTTAATTTGGTGTCAATAAATGAATGAGAAACAACATATCATCAAAGTTCCATATGTTTTATTGTGATATTTAACGCATCAAATCATTTGTTTAAATATGGTCAACGTGTTGCGTAACCAGAAGTGTGCAACAGTTAGAGAACTCATCTACTTTTTCATACATTCCCTTCTTCTTCTCTTCAACCATTTACTTCTTTATAGAAGTGTTGGGGCACATAGTGATGTTGTGTTTGCTTGTTTTAAGGCATCTTGTAAGCTGATATTCATTGTTGTATGGCTGTTCTTGATGCTGTCGCTCCATCTTTGCGTGGTCTTCCTCTTGCTTTGTACTCATTATACTTTTTCTGTGTGGCTCTCTATGGTAGACGATACCAGGGCATTCTTGTCAGGTGTCCAAACCATTTAATCTGTTGTTCCTTTATGAATTGCATGACTGATTTCACATCCGGTCTTCTTCTGATTTCTTCATTTCTAATTTTGTCTCTTATTGTCACACCTGCAGCTCTTCTAAGGCGTCTCATCTCTGTCGTTATGATTTTCCGCTCATTTTTCTTCTTCTTCTTTTGTCGTCACACTGCTACCGGGTTGTTGCCCAGTGTCGTGGTTTTCTGTTTTGTCTTGCGCTGTTCTGGTGGCTTGTGTGATTGTTATCTTTGCTCTTTCACAGGATTCTGCTACGCCATCTAACCATCTTTTCCGTGGTCTTCCTCTTGCCTTCTTTCCCGATGTTCTGTTGTAGAAGACTCTGTATACTGTGGAGTTTGGATGCATTCTTATTAAGTGGCCAAACCACTTCATTCTTTGTTTATCTATGTAATTCAAGCACGGTTTGTGCCAACTTTCTTTCTTATGCTGATGTTGGTGATTCTGTCTTTTCTTGTGTTGTTGGTAACTTTTCGAAATGGCAACGCATTTCACATGTAGTTATTTTTGTGACTCATTTTTATTCCGCTCATTAACTGCTCTTATTGGCCATGTTTGACACTGATAACATGGTGTTGCCCATAAAATCATTCTTATGAGATTTGCTTTAGTTTTTAGCGGTATCTCTTTATGTGACAACAGTGGTGTTAACTGTCCCAGTACTTGGTTAGCTTTTGTGCAACGATTGCTGATTTCGCTATCGATACTTCCATCTGCTGTGAAAATTGCTCCTAAGTATTTGGCCTCAATTATTTTTTTTTATTTCTACGTTCTGGAGTTTTATTGCAAGGTTTTCTGGTTGTCTACTTATTGCCATTCTGTCTTTATTATATTTATTTTCATGTTGTACTCCTCCTCCTTGATGTTAAATAAGCTCAAGTGGTTCTGGAGAGATTCTTTGTTTTCTGCTATCAGTATTTGGTCATCTGCAAAAAACGAAGAATCTCCTACACATTCACTACCGATTGAAAAACACACTGCGGCCAACCAAATTATGTTTTGTTCACATTTTCATTCCTTGGAGGTGTGTACAAATTAAGATGTAATTTTCTTAGTCAACTGATTGTTATGAATTATATATTGTTTTGCAGGTAAATAAATGGATTATTCATTCATTTAAGTGCCGTGCCTGATGGCGTAGCAATCATGTCTCTCCACATCTGTCGGTCTCTGGTACAATCCTTTCAACTCATTCACCGAACTATTGTCGTTAGTCATGTGACCTTGACTGGGTACATGCTGCACTATTTCATTAAATTATTGGCGTAAATAGTGCGGCAGATGGGTTAAGAACAATCTTAAGAGACAAGTTAGCATGGAATGTGTTTACAATTGGTTAAATATATAAAGAATTATTTACCAAACTGTTTAGCTTTTTCCAAGAACTGTTTATTTAATTTTAATGACAGCTGTGTACTTGTTTAACTTTTTCCTCTTCTCTCTAAATGGAGCATAGGGGCTCAACAATTCTCCACTTTTCCCAGTATCTGGCTGTTATCTTTATGGCATCCCAGTATAGTACAGCATCCTTCAGTTTCTAAAAAATTTTTAGAATACTTGTTTGAAGTAGTTATATATTTAATGGAAAGCCATACAAGTCTTTGCTCTTCTGCATGCAGTGTGGAGCCATCTCCACTAAAACAAAGTTCAGAATATTCAGCTCAAATGTGAAATCTGTGTTGTTATATGGCTTGGAAACAGGGCTAGTCACCAAGTGAACTAAAAATATTATTCAGACCTTTGTCAACAGATGTCTTCATCATATTCTCAGAATGAGATGGTATGACAGAGTTACAAACACAGACCTGTGGGTAAGAACCGTACAGGAACACATGATGACCCAGGTTAAGAGGAGAAAATGGTGATTAATAGGCATACCCTATAGGAGGTACAGTTGAGTGTCACTAGACAAGCACTTGAGTGGATCCTGCAAAGGCAACAGGAAAAGGGAGCCACAAACATACCTGGAGATGGAATCTTCTTGAGGAACTTAAGGATGTCAGATGCCCGTCTGCCCAGCGTGTTCGTAGCGCGTTGGACTACGGGTGACTATCCTCTGTGTGTGCGGGTTCAATTCAGCGGGATAGCAGAAAAAGCCACAGATTCCCCAGATTTACAGTGTTCGTGGCACCGAACCGAAGAGGTTCACGATGTCCATGGCACTGAGCCGAAGAGCTAAAAGCTCAAGTGCTTCTGGATCGAAAAAAAAAAAAAGGATGTCAGATAATCTTGGGAAGCCATAAAGAAAATAACCAGAGACCTGATAAAGTGGAGGACAACTGTTCAAGCCCTATGCTCCATGAGTAGCAGAGAGGAATAAGCCATGTTATATATGTACTGAACTGTTTGGATAATTGCATAAGAATACACACAAATTTTTGCATAGAACCATAGGTTGTGTTTATAGCAACACAGATAGGTTGTGTACATAGCGACACACATAAGTTGTTTTTATAACAACACAGATCGGTTATGTGCATAGCAACACAGATAAGTTATGTACATAGCAAAACAGATAAGTTGAACAACAGGGACATCTTATACTCACTGCAGAACTTTTATGTTTCGATAATGTGCTTTCTGACAATTTTTGTCACAATATGTTGCCAGCTTGCATCTTGAGCACAGAAGACTGCAGCCTTCTTTCTGACAGTGGGAGCATTGCCCTTGTGTAGACACTGACTCCGACAGTAATCGTTTTAAAAATGTCCCTGATTCTGTTACGGTTGTGGAGCTTGAGCTTTGTTCTTCTTTAGATGTCTTCTTTGTGAGATTCTTCTGATCATCTTCTTCATCTTCTGAGTCACTATAGAAGTCTTTGAACTTCATTCTGGTTCTAGTATTTCCTGCATCCGAGCTTGTAACTTCTGTAGAACCTCCTACTCCTGTGCTTACAGCTACAGGCCAACCACTTACTCCTGAGTTTACAACTGTAGGTGAGCCTTCTATTCCACACTTTACAGATGGAGATGGATTGCCTACTGGTGAGTTTGTAGCAGCGGATGAGTTTCTTGCTCCTGAATATAAAGCTCCAGCATAGTCGTCTATCTCAGAGAATCTAGCTGTGGATAAGCCTCCTACTCCTGAGCTTACAGCTGCAGTATAGCTGCCTATCTTCGAGCAACTATCTGCCGATGAGCCTCCTACTCCTGAACTTACAGCTCCAGTATAGCCGCCTATATCTGAACGTCTAGCTGCAGAAGAGCTTTCAGTCGTGGTTGAGTTAGTTTTAGACTTCCACCAACCCACTCCAAAATTCTCCACAGATTCCACTTTTGGATCTACATGTGCAACTCCACCGTTTCCACCAGCCTCTGAGGAGCCAATTGCCTTTTCATCCTGACATGCATCTTTGATACAACTTTCATTTTTAGTATTCTCTTTTTTATTTCGATAACCTTGCTTTCTTTTTTTCTTTCCATTCTTTTTTAATTTAGGCTTGCAGGCAGCAGTTTGTCTTTGACTATGAATGAAATCTTCATCACTATTCTGCTTTTCTGCTGGCACTCCACATGTCGTCTGTACTGTACATTCATTTTCATTACCCCCTTGGTGTTCTGCCATTTCCTTCATCTGTACCATATATTTAGCAAACTCATTTACTGGAACTGTTGTAAGAATATGTTTTGACGCACAAATAATGTTGCAGTACTGCAGGTGTGATTCCTGATCATCTTCCAGACATTTGACAGAGCAGTATCTGCAGAATAAATTGGGTAACCGTGGAATTAACAAAATAAATTTTAATATATTAAAATATATATATGTGACCTTTTCGTCTTTACAAACGGTCAATTGGCGAGTGTTTTACTTTGACAACTTCTGAGTTTTCGTATTTCTCTCATCTTTCAGCTCAACCCTGTCTCTTTTAAAAAGATTCTGCACCTTTGTGTAATGTTGTTTTCTATATAACTCAGTCATCAGCTAATTTTTCCCATTTGTTGGGACCGATGGAAAAGTTTTTATTGAGGCTAGACATCCTTATATCTTGAGTAGTGGTCTGCCCTGTTGCCTCTTCCCTCGAAATTTCACAGAACAACATTTGTTTTGGTATGCACAAGCTTCCATTCTTCTCCATACTCTAACTATCTTAGTCGTCCACTGCTGAGCATGCCTATAATGGAAGGCAAGTTTGCACGTTGCAGTACTTCAGAGTTGGTTATCTTGTCGTACCACCTGATGTTCATAATCTTGCAGAGACATTGAAGGTGAAAGATGTTAAGTCCTCTCTTGTGTCACAGCCATCCGATCATGTTCCTCGGATGATCGCAGTCGATTTGCTCTGGAGAATCAGTTGATTTCGTTGTATGGTATCTTGCGACCACGTGGGCTCAACGTATTCCTATGCTTCTTAGTACTTTCTCTTCTCATGCCTTTTAACCTATCAACATTTTGTGCATATGTTGCATGTATTCAAGCTACATATATACTTGATGTTTTGTTGTTTCTCTTCTTTTCTATTACTAGTTTTTATGTGTGTTTTTGTGTTCATATTTCGTTATTCGTTTTATTCCCAGATTTTCATTAGAAACGTTTGAATGTCTCGTATCTGTCATCTATATGTAATTGTTTTTTAAAATTCGTCACTCCTGTTCGTTTGCTTGATAAAGGCCTTGTTGGTCAAAATGTTGCTGTATATTGTCATTGTTTTTGTAATTTGTAAAACTACAGTACTTTGTTATTACGTTTTAACTCTTCTCTCGTGCCTTGAAGTAGGCTGTCCATATTTCTGAGCCATATAGTAAAGAGCTAATTACACAAGCTCGATATATTTGAATCTTCATCTGCAATGTCAGTTTTGTGTTGTCCCACACTCGCTTTGATAGTTTGTAAAAGTATATATATATATATAAAATACTTTTACAACTATACTTGTTAATGATAATTTCTAATGCATATCTTGGACACTGTATCTGATATTTTTGTATGATCCTAGGCCCTAATATAACCAACTAAAGACTCTTTCCTGATAAAAATAGGCCGATCCTAAATGTGGAGGCTGGTTCAGTGCACAGGCAATGGACTAAATCACTATAAGCATCAACAATTTGCAGAATTATACTTAACTTCGTTTCGGGGCATATGGTGTTGTTGGCAATGAGCAGACAGGCTAGCTGACTCTGCTACCATATCAGAGAGCCAACCAATGTATAGAGCTAACATTCTGAACTCCTTCATTGAATATGGCCACAATGAGGATTTTCAATGAAACCAATCCATGTCAACTGCTAGATTGCAAGAGCTTGGATTGAAGATTGCCTGTGTGTTGCCGGGGCTCACAAGGGGAGCAAAGAATAGTAACACTGCACCTACAAGGCATGTCGTAAGAGGCAACTGAGGTAGGGGCCTAGGAAGCTATCCTAGTTAAAAAAAAGCATAGCAGAAATAGGAAATGCTGGTCTACTTGTAGGTGCATAACTGGCACAACATACAATTGCTCTTAGGCTTGGATCACATACAAATCATAAAGAGTGGTTAACAAGTGTTTGATATGGAGCGTTCGAAGAAGAAAAAGGATTTAAGATTGCAATGGCCAGAAAAGAACAACACATCAGGTAGGCTCATCAATCAAAATCTATCTTGTGCAATCAGTCGTTGAACGCTGTTGGAGATGTTGTGAAGGAGATCAGAGCAGCTATGAACATGTCCGGAGTGCAATGACAATATTCCAAACTGAAAGTGAAAAAGAGATTAAAATAAAGCAATCTGATAGCATATTATGTGGAGATAAAATTTGATTGGTTGACGTGATCTACTCACCGGAACTCTGAACACCTGTCACAGGTGTGCGTATTCTCGATTGTTCTCCTACATTTAACACACCTGTTTCGTTCATTCAGCAGCAACAGTTTCTCCATCTCAATTATCATCTCCATTGTATCTGCTGGAAATCAATACTAAAGTTAAATTGCTGTCAAACTATATTACTATACACATTCTTTTAATATGACACAAGAAGCTTACCAAATAGTTTTACTAATATTAACTGTTCATGTTTTACCTTACCTAAGGCTATTGCCCACTCTAACAGTGCGCCCTAAAAGTATTCTAGATTTTAGGGCCGTTACAGATTTATTGCCTGATTGTATATGTTATGTCTGTCGTAAAAGAAGTCTGAATTTCTTCCCTTCTATTGTATCCTTTGCTTGATAACAGCCTTTTGGTTAAAACGTCGCTGTATATTGTTTTTGTACTCAGTAAAATTACAGTAACCAACATAATATGGATCCTACAGTACGTAAAGCTACATTACATAGTTTTTACATATTTCACCATTGCTACAAAGTTTTACTGCAGTCTTCCCTTACATCTGATATGTCTATCTATCTATTCTCTAATCCTGTTTTGTCTTTCAGAGTCAGGTCGAAAAAGGAGACACCTGAAGCGAGCCTCTCTATGCGCCCTGTCTTTCTTTCTCTTCTCCAGTTCTTATTCACCTCAGAGCCCCGCCTGTGTGGTGCCGGGCCCGGGAAGAAAAGAATAGTACCACTGCAACCTACAATGCATGTCGTAAGAGGCAACTGATGTAGGCCCTAGGGATACTACCCTAGTAAATAAAAAGCAGCGCATAAATCGGATGTGCTGGTCTACTTGTAGGCGCATAACAGGCACAATGTACAATTGCCCTTAGGCTCAGATCACATGCATATCACACAGAGTGGTTGACAAGTGGTCGATAAAAGAAGCCTTCAGCGTTCAAAAAAGCTTAAGTGGTAAGAAGAGATTTCCAGGAGAGGTTTTTGTGTGCGCTTCGTAAAGTCTTTAGTCACCTCTGTTATCTCTGAGGTCCACCTTTTGCTTGGATGGCCTTTTGTTTTGTATCCACAGTATTGGAGTAACATTGCTCTTTGTGGCGCACTGTCTGTTGGTAGTCTGCTTATGTGACCGAACTATTTAACTTGTTTCTTGATGAAGCTCAGTACATGTTGTACCCAATTTTTCCTGATTTTGTCTTCATTGCAGTTGCTAAACCGGTCTCTTCTTGATACTCCCAGCATTCTGTGTAGACACTTCATCAATGTCGTTACCACTTTTCTTCTATCATTTGATGTCAGCGTTCAGGTTTGGCACTGGTAGCATAATGTTGGGAGAAATATTGTGTTGAACAATGCTTATTTTGTGTTCATTGTGACGTGTTTGCATTTTAAAATCTGATCAGACTGATCTATCAAAACCCGGAAATTATCTTACCTAAGACACTTTTTAGACAGTGTGTCGTCGTTGTCGTGTACTTCAGTGAAGATAGCTTACCTCACGCTGATCTGCTTGCTTGTCAAGTTTAGATAACTTGTGATGTGCTTGCTCTTAAAGTTAAGTTAACGTCTACGTTGAGAGTTGAGATATGCTTACTTGACGATAACTTTCAATATAGAAAGTGTCATACCAAGTGTTTTTCTTGGAATCGTCATCTGGGTTGCCAGATAGCAATTTTAAGCCAGATAATACTAGAAAAATTATCAAATATATTCTGGTTGTCAAGAAGAACAGCAAACCAACACAGGACTGACGAGGTCGTCAGACACACTGAGTGGGGGATCGGGGCACTTATGGACTGATAGGTTCAACATGCAGTGATAATGATCCGACGACTAAACTAAAACTATTAAAAAAAATAGAATAAGACACCAAACATATTTTAATATAATTTTCATACCGATATAACGTGAAAGGCTCTTTATTCAGCTTCTTACACAACCATAGTAATTGGTACAAAGGAAAATATTGCATAGGCTTTGTCAGAAGTTTATTATTATCATTTTTGCAAATATTTTGTTTTAGTTTCAGTTTGGATTATCATCATTCCACTCAGGTCGTTCATAAGCACTCCCCGAACTCTTCAGTCATATTTTCCCCCATCGCACAGTGACTAATTCACTCAATAATTAATTAGTTTGAAGTTGCTACATAAACAGCCAGTGTACAATTAGAACACAGCCAACTATAAACTCATAACGGACTCAGGTAAAAATTCTAGGAAGTAAGACCAAACCGTCACGTGAACTCGCATTCCTGTATT
The DNA here is from genome assembly GCA_020796225.1 of Arion vulgaris. Classification (NCBI taxonomy): domain Eukaryota; kingdom Metazoa; phylum Mollusca; class Gastropoda; order Stylommatophora; family Arionidae; genus Arion; species Arion vulgaris. The sequence goes on from CM036760.1 coordinate 44,936,943, forward strand.
GTTGTACATAGACAAATTCATTTTAGAAACAACACATGCTAAATCAAGATTATATTATGTTACAAGTTACGTTTAACAAAAAGAAATATCAGGCGTGTGCTTTTACACCTCTCTGGTGTGTGCGGAGGTGACTGTAGAGTTTAATCCTAGAACATAATCCCCTACCACAGGTGGGGCATATGTGATCAAGGTTAGACATGTGCGTGTTGTATTTTGTCTTTTCGCGCAGCTCGCTTACTCTGCGTCCATTCAGTGCGACGATTCTCAGCTATTTGAGCTTCTCTTGTGTTGTTACAGCGCCACATTTGGCGATCTTGCGCCAGGGATTCCTGCACGAAGTGTCTATATTGAAGCATTATAGAGATACTTTAAGAGTGTCTTTAAAGCGTTTTTTCTGTCCATCAGCTGAACGTCTGCCCCCTTGAAACTCGCCATACATCAACTGTTTGGGATGCGTTTATCAGGCATCCGAACAACGTGACCGGCCCATCTCACTTAGGCCTTCTGCAACAGTATGTGGGCGCTTGGGACATTTGCTCTTATGAGGACTTCTGTATATGGAATTGTGTCCTGACAGTTTATACTTATTCGTCTGCGTAGACAACTTGTGTGGAATTGGTTTAGTTTTCTTGCGTGTCTGCTATACACTGTCCATGTCTCGCTGACGCACAACGGCGTGGGAAGCACTATGGCCTGGTAAACGTTCAGCTTTGTGGCTACACTTATTGCCTTCCGTCAAACATAGCATAGGCCATGGAAAATATGTCCATGTAGATCTGCATATCTTCCTCAGGGTTGGTAGCAACGGCGCAGTCATCAATAAACAACATGTTTGAGACGGACACAACATATTAACAAACTCCAGTTAACATGCAATAAATAAAAAATTAAAATTAACCTATGCAAAACCGAAGTAATGAGAGTTGCTAGACAGAAAATCACTACCAATACCTCCATCGGAAACATTAATTAAAACAACTTAAAGACTTTAAATACCCGAGGAGCATTTTTGTCAGCAAAATGAAGAATTCAAGAAATCCAAAATAGACACAATAAAGCAAATCAAAGGACAAATTGTATACATTTTATACTGCAAAATGTAAGTGTTTACGCATAATGCTGGGAGTATCAAGAAGAGACCGTTTTAGAAATAAAGACATCAGGAGGGGAGTGGAGAATGGATAAACTAAATTAAACCGTTTCTGTGGCTGCTGTTGTATCTGATTTTCAATCAAGACTTCGGAAGGTCCAAAACTGGTAGGTTACTGTATGAATGGCCGTCTTCTATTGAAGACGTCGTCTATATTCTAGCCTCCAGAAACTTACGTGGATCTATTGTCTTGGACATGCGGGTGTCTGCGTCAATGACACAGCCAACAGGTTTGTATCAACAGCATTGATTTGTCGGGGAGCTTAGGATGGATAAGAGGAATGTTCTTCAGTCTCTTGGCGACCACCTGTTGGACGCAGATAATAAAATTAATGTTAAATCTATCCAGCGTTTGATGAATTTGTCATTATCTGCTACACAAATAGAACTAGATCCCCGAGGGAAGAGTATTTAACGAATGAGTCGCGATAACCATCAGTATGTATACCCTTCGACATCTGTGTGAGGGGCGGGAGGTGAGAGCACCTATGGGTTTGCCCAGAGTGCTATGACATCTATTCAGTAACCAATAACTAATCTCTAGTTTTTGAACCCCAACTACTGGCTACAGTTGTAGTCAATGACTCCCAACTACTTGCTACTGTTGTAGTCAATGACTCCCAACTACTTGCTACTGTTGTAATCAATGACTCCCAACTACAGGCTACAGTTGTAATCAATGACTCCCAACTACAGGCTACAGTTGTAGTCAATGACTCCCAACTACAGGCTACAGTTGTAGTCAATGACTCCCAACTACAGGCTACAGTTGTAATCAATGACTCCCAACTACAGGCTACAGTTGTAGTCAATGACTCCCAACTACAGGCTACAGTTGTAATCAATGACTCCCAACTACAGGCTACAGTTGTAGTCAATGACTCCCAACTACAGGCTACAGTTGTAGTCAATGACTCCCAACTACAGGCTACAGTTGTAGTCAATTGGAGAATCTGATTTTTCTGACAGTTTAAAAAACATCCTTCTTCTTCTTCGAGCGCTTCATATCAATCACTTGTTAAAAATCACTCTTTGTGATTTATATGTGATCTGCTCCTAAGAGCGATTGTACGCTGTGCCAGTTATGCACCAACAAGTACGCCATCACATCCGATATCTGCGATGTTTTTTATTTACTAGGACAGCTTCTTAGATAATCGTCTCTTACGACATGCCTTGTAGGTCGCAATGTTATTATTCTGTACTTCCCTTGTGGGTCCCGCCAACGCACGGACAGTAAAGGACAATCCAAACATTGTCTATGTTTAGTTCTCTATGTTCTGTAAAATGTTCAATTGTCTACGTGTACAACTGTCTATATGTGCATCGGTCAAGTGTGCTAATGTAAGGTACGCAACCGTCATTGTGCTAATATCAAATGTGCAAATGTCTGGTCACCCTTTACTGATATATAATTTAGTGGCCTAGGGGATAGTGACTCGGTCTATTAACCCCGACGTTCTGAGTTCGAATCACGCTGCGGACAATTTGGTTGCAAATTGTTTCGAGTGGATTTTACAAAAGGACGATGACACCACACGTTCAGAAAGCAATGGCAAATTATTGAACGTAATAATGCCTAGAAAAATCACAAACACTGTTAAAAAGCTGGGGTTGATTAGCAAAGTCCTGTAAATGATATGCAATTAACCTTTTTAAATTTACAACCCTAACCATGCTGTGTAGGAACGGGGAGGGGGAGTATTAGAATTGGTGCCAGAACTACCAGCTTTGTGTGCAACTGATGGTTTGAACTTGATGCGGGACATCTGGCCTATGAGAGAAAGAGAAATTCCGAAGGACTGTTGGGGTGGCAAGGTTCTGCTGAGGACAAGTTATTTGATAATGCCGAGGAAACTAGTTGATATGGAGAGTACAGACAGTGAAAACAATTGTCTAAATCTGGCTAGCAAGGTCTGGGCATAATTTTCCAGAAAATATCAAAGTATATATATAGTTTCTTACTTGTGGATTTTACAAATGATTTTGTTGGTATCTGTGGCTTAGAGGTAATGTGCTCATCTCTTGCTTTAAAGGCACTTGGTTCATTTCCAACAAGAAGAGATCAGGATATTCTTCCAGAGATCCCTGATTGATTGATAGGATTATCATCATTGCACTTCGGTGGGTAACCATGTGTGCTCCGATCTTATTCTTACATAGGAAGATCTCAGCTGCAGTGCACGAACTCGGTAGCACCGGTGAGGGTCCGGCAGAGATCCCTGATCTCGATGTAGGAGAAATCAAGTTTCTTGATCTATCAGAGATGAGTTATAAAATATGTCCAATGTTCTAGTTGGTCACACAAAACAAACACTTGACAGATGAGATTGATAAGTGTAGACTGCAAAACCGTTGCCTGGGCAACATATATCAAAACTGCTGCCCGGGCAACATATATCAAAACTGCTGCCCGGGCAACATATATCAAAACTGCTGCCCGGGCAACATATATCAAAACTGCTGCCCGGGCAACAGATATCAAACAAATTATTTTTAAAATATCAGCAACAATTTTCACCATCTTCAAAATGATATCAGTTCCCGTCGCCATGGGTACAAAGTTTGTTCTCTAAATCTGAGATCTCAATGAGTATGCTCAGGAAGATTGAAACAGGCTGTGCTTGAAGACGATGGCTGGAGTCGCTGAAGAGGTCTAGGCTGATAAATATCCGTTTTATCTTTTAGTCGGACATGTAGATGTAAGGGGAAGTAAGCACACAGATAGGCTTGCATGTATGGCTTCTGTAAAAAGCGAGCGAACATGGACCAGGCTGATATTCTGAATTCCCTATAGGAGAGAGGACCTGCAAATGGTTCTAGTGATAGTGGTGAATCTACAACCCTAACTAGACCGCAAGAATACGAAATCAAATGTCGTGTAGTTAGACAAGAGCACTAAACTTGAAACCAAAGAAGACTAGTAAACCAACATAGAACTTATGTTGTTGTTAGTCACCGCACACTGAAAGACATATTGAGGAGGAGATCGAAGCACTTATGGACTGTTTGGTTTGATATGCAATGATAATGCTCTGACGACTAAACTAAAATGTCATGTGTGAGAAAGAGAAACAGAACACATGGTTATTCACTAAAGTGCAATGATGATGGTCCAATCAATCTCTCTCTCTCTCGCGCGATCCCGGCCTAGACTGATGAACCAATTCTTATCATGAATTTTACCGTGTTTTTGAGGGACTCTGTTCCTCCGTACAGCTTCACACGAAACTCTGTGTTATGGGACCAGATTTCTTTTCTTATACCTGCTATCAGTTGACGACCTTGCAGTACGTGCTCTGCCGTCAAGTCCGCCTTTTGGCATGGGCACAGGCTAGTTGGGCCAATTTTAAATTTGTTAAACATATGGGCGCGGAGCTTGTTGTGGCCTGTACGGAGGCGGAGTATGGAAACTTGTTCACTACGAGACAGACCATGGTACCCGTCGCTGTTGTTAGCCTGAGGATGGTTCATTTGACTTTATAGTGCCACTGCCAGCCGATGGTTGTTCTGGCTGTCCAATCAATCTAACAACTGATAGTAGACAGAAAATTATCCATTGTCTGTTTCTGGGATTTCAATGTTCTTCTTTGAACGCTCCATATCGACCGCTTGTTAAAACGCTCTTTGTGATTTGTATGTGATTTGTATGTGATTTGTATGTGATTTGTATGGAATTTGTATGTGATTTGTATGTATTTGTATGTGATTTGTATGTGGTTGTATGTGATTTGCGTCAAAGAGCGGTTTTACGTTGTGCCAGTTATGCGCCTACAAGTAGGTCAGCACATCCGATTTTTGCAACGCTTTTTTTTATTAGGATAGCTTCTCTATGTGGGTGTCTGTGACTTAGCTGTAGTGAGCTCAATCACAACCCAAGAGGACCTGGTTCAAACTCAGCAGTTTAGAAGACAATTTCTTCTAGTGAATTTTTACGAACTGCAAAAATAGACCACACCGTTCAAAAAGTAATGGCAAACTACTGAACGTATAAGTTGTGCCTAGAAAATCAGCGACTCGTTTACTGTGGTTGATGACAACGTCCTGTAAAGGATTTGTCACGATTTTCAGTTTTGGCTCACCAATTCGCTCTTGACATGCCTTGAAGGAGCAGTGTTACTATCCTTACCCCTCGATCCCGGCAATACACGGACGCAACCTTTTCCTATGCCTTGAAGGTAGCAGTGTTACTATCCTTTACTCCCCTTGCGATCCCCGGCAATACACGGACGCAACCTTTTCCTGGCGTCTGCTTCTTATGTTCAGAACTTTAAACAAAACAAATGAAAAGTCTTCATAAATCCAGTATGATTCACAATGTCTGCCACATTAAATGCAAGATGTTCAGTTAAAATATGTGTATGAACCTTATCTGAAGTGAGGTTCTCAAAATATTTTTGTTTCGACATGGGCGTACACAGATTTGAACAAGAGAGAGGAAAATGAAATTAAAAGATTTTAGTTGGTAGTTTAATTAAAGTTAATTGCATATCCTTTACATGACGTTGCGAATCAACCCCAGCTTTTTAATGCTGTTTGTGATTTTACTAGGCATTATTACGTTCATTATTTTGCCATTGCGTTCTGAACGGGTGGTGCCATCGTCCTTTTGTAAAACCCACGCGAAACAATTTGCAACCAAACTGTCCACAGCGTGATTCGAACTCATAACGTCGGGTTAATAGACCGAGTCACTATCCCCTATGCCACAGACGCCACCAGTTGATAGCTTACTGCTCTAAAATGGAGAAGACCAGATTAGCATAACACCGTGTTATCAAAATCTTATTTTCCAGGAAGCGGCACTTCCCATCCTTTCACCTGTCTTAACGTATAGACGGCCATGGTTATCAGTGATTATTGTGTGGTGTGTTTGGTGTGTGGTGTTTATGTTGTGGAGGTTATGGTGTGTGGTGGTTATGGTGAAATTGATGATGATGGTGACATTGGTGTGTGTGTCAATATTGGTGCAGCCCGAAAAGAACAACATACTAAATATGCAAAGAGATTGATTATTCAACATCGAACTGGTGTGTTGGGCCGCTGGACGCTGCTGGATTTGTTGAGGCGGAGATCGGAGCACCTATGAACATGTCGGAGTGAAACCTCGACATCATCACCAGCAACGCAATAACATGCTCACAAATACCACACATATCAATCAGTTATCAGTTATATGATGATAGTCCTCATATAACTGATAACTGGATATGTGTGTATTTGTGAGCAGTTATTGACGTTGCTGGTGATGATGTCGAGGTTGTCGTGCTAGTGCTGATAATGATGTTGGTGTTGGGGTGATGAAAGTGTTGATGATTATTATGATGATGTTTGTGGTGTTGAGTTGATGTTAACTGTTGTAATGGCAATGATGTTGGTGGTGATAATCTATTAACTCTACAAAAACAATTTTAAAATATAGAACAATTCTTTATATTTTATTAAATTACTGACACGCCCTCACATAACAACTTATTTATCAAATATAACAAATGATTTATCAAATATAACAAATGATTTATAAACATAACAAATAATGTATAAATACAACAAATAATTTATCAAATACAACAACTTATTTATCAAATATAACAACTTATTTATCAAATATAACAAATGATTTATCAAATTTAATAATTTATTTAGTAAATATAACTTTTTCTTCTTCGAACGTTCCATATCGACCACTTTGTTAACCATTCTTTGTAATTTGTATGTGATCTGAGCCTAAGAGCGAATGTACGATGTGCCAATTATGCACCTACAAGTAGGCCAGCACATCCGATTTCTGCGATGCTTTTAGTTACTATGTAGCTTCCCAAGGCTCCTACCTCAGTCGCCTCTTACGACATGTCTTGTGGATCGCAGTGTTACTGTTCTTTGCTCCCCTTGCAAGTCCCAGCAACATACGGGTGAAACAAACATATACATATCATCAGCAGTTCTCTTTGCGCCGGAGACAAAAATAAGAGATAGACGCACAAAAATGTCCACTCAATTTGATTTTGTGCTTGTTTTTCTACCTTAAATCTTGTCTGGTTCCTGACTTTGAGCTCTGCTTCAAAAACTCTCCTCCAAGTGCCTCTAGGCAACCCTTTCAACTGCTGTCTCGACAGGTGTCTGAAGATAAACTTGACAGAAATGTAATCCTAGTCTGGATTTTACATGTCAATTTTTGTCTATACAACACAGAGCATTACAGCATAAATAAATAAATGAAACAGAATGCACAGACACAGTCTTCAGATTTAGAACGGGACACTGCAGTCTCAGATCACACCTCCATAGAATAGATCTCAGCTGCCTACACCTGTGGAGCACCAAAGCAGTTCCCAGAGCACACCTTGCAAGACTGCCCCAGTCTGAGCATGGTGAAAATGAAAATCTGACCAACAGGAATAGCCCTGGAAACTGGTTAAGATCTCAAGCGCGCCGTCCTGTTTATGACACATACCAGAGTAATCACATAGCAGAAGTTGATCACAGAAGCAGAAGAATCTTTACCTGGTGGCAGAGCATGTACATGTTTTAGCAACTATGGTTAGTTGCACTTCTCTAAAACAAAAACAGAATTGATCGCTAGTCATGTCTTTTAAAGATCAGAAACTCTAAACATGGGAAACTCTCAAAATGGGAAACTCTCAACATGGGAATCTCTAAACATGGGAAACTCTCAAAATGGGAAACTCTCAAAATGGGAAACTCTCAACATGGGAATCTCTAAACATCGGAAACTCTCAACATGGGAGACTCAACATGGGAGACTCTCAAAATGGAAATCTCTAAACATGGGAGACTCTCAACATGGGAAACTCTCAACATGGGACACTCAAAGGGGAAAACCTGAACATGGATCTCTAAACATGGGAAACTCTCAACATGGAGACTCCACTTTCAGACTATCACAGATGACATGCATTAAATAATATTAGACATGATGAATAAAAGACAAACGTAAAGGTCGCTTCAAATATTGAAACTGTAAACAAAAATTCAAAGAAATCAGAAGCTAGTACTGAGGGAGGAGACTAGCAAATATCATCAGAAATCTTGATTTATGAGATTATACATTCTAAAGGGTCTGAAGCCGAAGGATTGACTTTATTGCACCATGAGTTACCCCATATGGCTCAGCCCCTCTCCATAGAAATGGCACGTCATCTGTCGAGAATATATTTACAAAGCACGAACTCCGTAGCCCCGGCAACAATCCTAGGGTCTCTGGATAAAATGCACCTCTGAACAGAATGGCGTGGTTCAAATTCAAACCACCGACCTTCGGTGTACAAGGAAAAGGGTTAATCACTTAACCACATCTCTTCATTAGAATATCTCTCAGCGTGTAGCAACTAACGACACCAGTTCTATGTTGGTTTACTATTCTTTTTCTTCCAGTACAGTGCTCTTATCCAGCTACACCACATTTAACATGGTCATTTTGTAGCCTGGTTAAGGTTGTAGATTCACCACTTATACTTGAATCATTTACATTTGTTTCAACTGAACTGTTTAGATGAGAACAGCGGTAGCATCCTCGTGCTCCATATATTGCTAACGTTGAAGGGGTAGATGCATTTAGGTAATGATGGCCCGAGTGGTTACCGGGGCCCACATTGGGGTGTAAAGAATAGAACCACTGTTACCTGCCACGCATGTCGTAAGAGGTGACTAATGAGGTTGGGCATGGGGCAACACCGTAAAAAACACTAGATGGCTACGGAACGGAGAGCGAACCGAGTAAACGCTGGCTGACACCGGACACATCGCCGAAGGATAAGCACAAGAGCTACAAATGGTGCTGAAGATGTGACGTATAGCACACCAATGCTAAGGCTGCATGGATCAGATTTCCAGATGAATAGAATTTATGGGGAGATCTGGTACATCGGTCTGGCAGTAATCTGGAGAGAGAGAGGTAATGATGTAGTTGCAGCATCAAGAATGTGAAAATATTAGAAGCAATCTAAGCAGTTAGCATATAAAACATTCACCATTATAAAGGACACTCTTGCAACTACATCAACACCAAAATCACCAAAATCAAAGCAACTCTTTCATCAAATTCATCATTATCATTGCAACTCTTGCAACTTCATTGACCAATTCTCATCAATGCAACTTGCAACTTCATGCTACCAAATTCCCCAATTACCAAGGCAACTCTTGCATGTCAATCAACACAAAATTCACCACTATCAAGGCAACTCCATTGACACCAAATTCACCACAACCATCGCAACTTCTACAACTTCCTTTCATCATTATGACCGCAACTGTTGCGACTTTACAGCCAAGAAATACCTCACAATAAAGGCAACACCTACCCCTCGACCAGCATGAAACTGTATCAACAAGAGCAGTTCGGCATACATTTCATGTACAACAGTTATTTCCTTACAAACAAGAATTGCCAAAGCTTGTGGTAAACATTATTAAGAAAATTCCACTTTAGTAACACACAAACACAAAATGATCTGTCCGTCAGACGTTCATTCTTGTAATGTTTTAGTCTTTAGTAACTATATACCTCTGTCTATACAGATTCTAGTACATGGTACAATACAGATTACAATACAGATTCTAGTACATGGTACAATACAGGTTACAATACAGATTCTAGTACATGGTACAATACAGGTTACAATACAGGTTCCAATACATGTTCCAGTACAGGTCACAATGCAGGTTCCAATACAGGCTCTAATACAGATTCCAATACAGGTTACAATGCAGGTTACAATACAGGTTACAATGCAGGTTACAATACAAGTTCCAATGCAGATTATATACAGGTTCAATACAGGTTCCAATACAGTTCCAATAAGATTCAATACAGAGTTCAATACAGGTTCCAATACAGTTCCAATCAGATTCAATACAGGTTCCAATACAGGTTCCAATACAGGTTCCAATACAGATTCCAATACAGGTTCCAATGCAGGTTCCAATACAGATTCAATACAGGTTCAATACAGATTATAATATTGATTCCCAATACAGGTTAAAACAGCTTGCAATACTGATGTACCCCATTTTGTTCATCTGTATATAACAGTAAGCAAGTAAAGAACCATTTTCATTCTTTTTAGAAACTGTTTATTGCATGTGATACCGCGTAGTGGTGTAGGACAGAGGGGACAGGAGTCTGGGGAATTTAATGGCTGCATGGCTAGTGCAGACACTGTCAAACTGTTCAGGTCATGATTTTTTTCTTACTGTATCCCAACAGAAAAAAAAAAACTCCTTGACCTTACCGGAGATTGAACCTGAATCTCCCAAATGGAAGCCCACGCTCTAATCCATTTGGCCAGACACTCAATTTTTAATGTGGATGAATATTGATGAAAACTGCGTTATGCTCATATTTTTCATTGACCATCGGCACACGATGGGTGATGTGGACAACATCATGCTGGCCGCCTTTACTTCCCAGTGCTTTTTCCTGGTACCCAAATAAGACTAGGTCGACCTGAGAGTTGTTACGGTCAGACAAATATTTCACGTTCATTGTAGAATGGAACCCGGACCGTGCGTCTAAGTAGCGAAGTCACTAACAACTAAACTCTCTCTCTCTCTCTTCCATATATTTCATTGGACTCTTTGTCTCAGGAGACAATAGTTGTTATGTCACATAGTTCTGTGCTGAATCACAAAATCTGTTGTGGCTGTAGTGTCCTATTCTGGAGTAGCAATCTTAGCCACAGTTGCTGCAGGTGATACTGGACCTGATAGATAGGATGGTATCTCTGCTCTCTGCACTCTCTTTTGCTTCCGTATATAGCCCAGTTAATTCTGTATTGTAGAACTCTTGTACTTGTTACCAGTCACAATATACAATCCGTGAATAAATTAGTAAACTAGTGGCGCCTTCTTGCTGCTCCCATGGGGGTTGGATATTCGAATAGCAGATAATCTGTTTCTGGTCTGCCAAATTCTATCATGAGATTGTCAGGTATTTTATGTGTGTTTTGTAGTAAATGTTTCTTGGTTAGATTGTTTGTGTATGTTGCTGTCGTGTCTGGTATTCGGCAGTACCGTAGTGAATGGTAGATCTGTGTTACCCAACATAACAAGACCCAGATAGGTGGTATCGTCGTCGAAGGAGACGATGCCACTGCCAAAGACTTCTACAAGAATTGCATCTTTTTTCTTCAACTGGAAAACACCAGCTGAAATTCAAAGAAAATTAAGACGTCAGTTTTATTTTTACAAGTTAAATGTTAGAACCTGATTTATTATTATTATATTCCTCTTGTACCGTTATATGTTACATAGAGCCTGCAAGCAATTTATCCATACCACTCTATCCTGGGCAACTCGCTCAATCTCTTCTATGGAATTGAGTCTGGTATTATTCAACTCAGTAAAGTTTGTTTCACGGTTTCCTTTCATTCTTGAACATTTCGCCTCCCACATCAATTTCTGCTTTGGTATTCTTTGATCATGTCTTCTCAAGGTATGTTCAGCATATCTCCATCTTCTCCTTCTTTTAACAGTTGTTACTAGTTGTTGACCAGACATTTCTCTGATTTCATCACTTCCCTGAATTCGTTCCATTTTATGTTCATTATTTTTCGCAGACATCTATTTACAAATACATTCAACTTATACATTCAACAAATACATTCAACTTATACATTCAACTTATACATTCAACAAATACATTCAACTTATACATTCAACAAATACATTCAATTTATTTTCTATAATTTTACAATTGTGAAACAAGTAAACAAAAACAAAGCGATGTAGCTCTTCAAAGTACAAAAACAATATACATCGACGTTTCGACCGAAAGGCCTTTATCAAGCAACGGGTACAACAGGACTTCCTATACGCTAGACATAACACATACAGTCAGACAATAAATCTGCCCGTGTTTTGCCGGAACCCGCAAAGGAAGCAATGAATAGTAACACTGCGACCTGCAAGGCATGTCGTAAGACGTGACTGGGTAGGGTCTAGTGAATCTACCCTAGTAAATAAAAATCAGATGTGCTGGCCTACTTGTAGGAGAATAACTAGCACAGCGTACAATCGATCTTAGACTCAGATTACATACAAATCACAAAGAGTGGTTAAACAAGTGATCGATATTAAGCGTTCGAAGAAGAAGAATCAATCAATTCTTAACTGACCAAAACATTGGACAATTATAATTAGCCACTATAGTGACACACAAATGTGTGTTAATAATGCCGTCACACTACTTTCAAATAGATTAATTTTATTTCGTTTTGTATTCATCCTTCAAAGTTTTGTAGATGAAATGCAAGCATGTCATCATGAACACTAAAAGCATTGTACAACATAACCTTTCTCCCAACATTATGCTATCAGTGCCAAACCTGGACGCTGCATAAAGAGTAGAAGAAAACTAGTCACGACAGAGATGAATTGTCATGCAGAATGCTGGGAGTACAAGAAGAGACTGGTTTAGAAATGAAAACATAACAGAAATAAGTGGGTACAACATCAGTACTGAATTTCGTCAAGAAACAACAAATTAAATAATTGGGATACATACGCAGATTACCAACAGACAGAACACCTCAAAGAACATTGCTACTCCGATACAGTGGATACTGAGTAAAATGTCATCCATGCAAAAGGTCGACCACAGAAATAACTGAGACAGTGAAAGACACTATTTATGAAGCGCACACAAAAGTCTGTTCTATAAATATCTTCTTATCTTGACGATGTAAGACAAAACAAGATTAGAGACAAGAAAAGCAAGAAGAATTTTTCGTATCGCAATAATAGTCAAGTAAATATATAAGTTATCTGTTTAGTTTGAGTCATCTCTCACCTGTTTAGTTTGTGTTATCTGTTACCTGTCTAGTTTGTGTTATCTGTTACCTGTCTAGTTTGTGTCATCTCTTACCTGTCTAGTTTGTATCATCTCTTACCTGTCTAGTTTGTGTTATCTGTTACCTGTCTAGTTTGTGTTATCTGTTACCTGTCTAGTTTGTGTCATCTCTTACCTGTCTAGTTTGTGTCATCTCTTACCTGTCTAGTTTGTGTCATTTCTTACCTGTCTAGTTTGTGTCATCTCTTACCTGTCTAGTTTGTGTTATCTGTTACCTGTCTAGTCTGTGTCATCTCTTACCTGTCTAGTTTGTGTTATCTGTTACCTGTCTAGTTTGTGTCATCTCTTACCTGTCTAGTTTGTGTTATCTGTTACCTGTCTAGTTTGTGTTATCTGTTACCTGTCTAGTTTGTGTCATCTCTTACCTGTCTAGTTTGTGTCATCTGTTACCTGTCTAGTTTGTGTCATCTGTTACCTGTCTAGTTTGTGTCATCTCTTACCTGTCTAGTTTGTGTTATCTGTTACCTGTCTAGTTTGTGTCATCTCTTACCTGTCTAGTTTGTGTTATCTGTTACCTGTCTTTTTGTGCATCTGTACCTGTCTAAGTTAGGTCATCTAACCGTCAGTTTTCGTCATCCAATATGTCCTGTACATATAGTGTATTCTACCTGTCTAGTTTGTGTCATCTCTCACCTGTTAGTTTGTGCATCTGTTACCTTCTAGTTTTATCTCCTGTCTAGTTTGTGTTATCTGTTACCTGTCTAGTTTGTGTCATCTCTTACCTGTCTAGTTTGTGTCATCTCTTACCTGTCTAGTTTGTGTCATCTGCTTACTGTCTAGTTTGTGTTATCTGTTACCTGTCTAGTTTGTGTCATCTCTTACCTGTCTAGTTTGTGTTATCTGTTACCTGTCTAGTTTGTGTCATCTGTTACCTGTCTAGTTTGTGTTATCTCTTACCTGTCTAGTTTGTGTTATCTGTTACCTGTCTAGTTTGTGTCATCTCTTACCTGTCTGTTTGTGTACTCTACCTGTCTAGTTTGTGTCATCTCTTACTCTGTCTAGTTTGTGTCATCTCTTACCTGTCTAGTTTGTGTTATCTCTTACCTGTCTAGTTTGTGTCATCTCTTACCTGTCTAGTTTGTGTATCTTTACCTGTCTGGTTTGTGTCATCTCTTACCTGTCTGTTTGTGTCATCTCTTACCTGTCTTGTTTGTGTCAGCTCTTACCTGTCTAGTTTGTGTCATCTCTTACCTGTCTGTGTCATCTCTCACCTGTCTAGTTTGTGTCATCTCTCACCTGTCTAGTTTGTCTCATCTCTTACCTGTCTAGTTTGTCTCATCTCTCACCTGTCTAGTTTGTCTCATCTCTTACCTATATAACTGGTATGATATTCTTTTGGACAGTTTTCACAGCAAGTATGAGCTGAGTCTGCCAAGGTTCCAGACATTTTGGAATTCTGTGCGCTTGTTCTCGTAATGAAATGTTGAAAAGTCTGACAAAAATAAACAGACACAAAATAAATAATACAAGAATTATTCGAAAATCTTGACAGATATTGCACATTATGAGAACATTGCACATTATGAGAACATTTACATATGAGAACATTGCACATTATGAGACATTGCACATTATGGAACATTGCACATTAGTGAGCATTGCACATAGAGAACATTGCACATTATGAGAACATCACATTATGAGAACATTGACATTATGAGAACATTGCACATTATGGAGAACATTGCACATTATGGAGCATTGCACTATATGAGAACATTGCACATTATGAGAACATTGCACATTATGAGAACATTGCACATTATGAGAACATTGCACATTTTGAGGTCATTGAACATTTTGAGAACATTGCATATTTTCAGAACATTTTACAATATGAGAACATTGCACATTATGAGAACATTGCACATTATGAGAGCAGTTTACTATATGAGAACATTGCACATTATGAGAACATTGCACATTATGAGAGGAAGAAAATACCTTGCTAGGGAGTTGGCTACATGGTGATTCTGTTCTGAAGTTGATGCTTGAATAGATTAAGTACCAACCAGGCGATGCTACTACAATGCTGTTGTTGCGTACAGTCACATTTTGAGCATGTTCTCTGTGTATGTTGATATCTGCATTTAGCTTCAAATGACATCGACTCTTCTCGCACTTAAGCTCACCGTCTAAGGACAAAATTCCAGATACTTCTGTTAGTTCATATTGTAGTGCAGATAAATGTAACAGGCAGAATTAGGACATGTGCCAATAGTTGTGACAATAGGTGTGACACTAGTTGTAGAAGTTGTGACAATAGTTGTAAGAATAGTTGTAATGGTTGTGACAATAGTTTTGACAATAGATCTAGTAGTTGTGACAATAGTTGTGACAATAGGTGTGACACTAGTTGTAGTAGTTGTGACAATAGTTGTAAGAATAGTTGAAATGGTTGTGACAATAGTTTTGAAAATAGATCTAGTAGTTGTGACAATAGTTGTAGTAATTGTGACAATTGTTGTGACAATAGGTGTGACAATAGTTGTGACAATAGTTGTAACAATAGTTGTTATGGTTGTGACAATAGTTGTGACAATAGGTTGTGGCAATAGTTGTGACAATAGATGTAGTAGATTGTGCAATAGTTGTACAATAGTTAGGATTGTGACAATATGTAAATAGTTGTGACAATACTGTAATAGTTGTGACAATAGTTGTAGTAGTTGTGACAATAGTTGTTACAATAGTTGTGACAATAGTCGTAGTAGTTATGACAATAGTTGTGACAATAGATGTGACAATAGTTGTAGTGGTTGTACAATGTTCAATAGTTGTACAATAGTTGTGACAATAGTCGTAGTAGTTATGACAATAGTTGTGACAATAGATGTGACAATAGTTGTAGTGACAATAGTTGTGACAAATGTGACAATAGTTGTAGTAGTACCATTAGTAGTTGCAGCAGTAGAAACGCAGATGATGGTAATGATGACAGTCCTACAATCTAACCTATTACCTTCTTTCTGTGATGCCTTCCGCCTGGCCATAAGTGTCTGTGAGCGCTCACTGGACTTGGCCGAAATTTCTGTTTTACAGGTGCCCGACCTACTAGAGAAAACAAAAACAACAGTCAATGTAACTCATGCTATACAACTAACCACTCTAGAGGCGTACAAATGTGCAACACCCATCACACAACTTGCCACTATAGTGGTTTTTCCCCATAGAGCACTTTCTTTTCTCTTTGTACTAAACCTTCCATTTGTTTTATCATTACGAGTTTTATCTCGTAGTTATAAATAGTAAATCGTTTTCTTCTTCATAGTCCTCTATGAAGGCTCCACATTGACCACTTGTTAACCACTCTGTGTGATTTGTATGTGATCTGAGTCTAAGAGCGATAGTATGTTGTGCCAGTTATGCGC
Organism: Arion vulgaris; assembly: GCA_020796225.1. Taxonomy (NCBI): domain Eukaryota; kingdom Metazoa; phylum Mollusca; class Gastropoda; order Stylommatophora; family Arionidae; genus Arion; species Arion vulgaris. Next base: position 44,953,336 of record CM036760.1, read on the forward strand.
TTACACGTCTTATTTCTTCGCATCATCATCATTAGGTGTCGTGCCGGCTGGCGTAGGCGATCATGGATCTCCATAAATCTCTGTCGTTGGTGTTTGCTATCAACTCAGATGTTGACGCTCTACCGTGCCATGAAGTCAGGCTATCCAAAATTTCTCTCTCTGTCTTCCTCTGTCTCGTCTACCCTCAATTTTACCGGTTGTCACAATGTGTTCTAAACCTCCCTAAATCACATGCCCGAAAAATAATGACTGCCTCTTTTTTATTTATTTCTTCTACGCTTTTTATTTATTTAGTAGCTTCTAGCATTGGTGAGAATGTAGTTTATTTACTATAGCTTTTAGACCTTGTGAGAATGTACGCTTTTTATTTACTAGGTAGCTTCTCTAGGACCACTTGGTGAGAATGAACCCGAATACACCAGTTGCAAGAGCTTACAACCTGAAAATGGAATCATCAAGAGAAAGGGGCAGACCACGAAAAGATGGATTGATGGAGTTACAGACATCTTAAAACTCCACAACACTACAACATATCAAGCGGCCGAGCGTCCGCTATCTGGAAACCGATCATCAGTTAAACCTGCTACGCCTAACGGCAAAAAATGTAATCCTTGTAATCCAGAGTATTGGCTTATAAACCACATCATGTCTCATCCTACAAGACCTGCATATCGAGAGTATTTGATTATAAACCACATCATGTCTCACCTACAAGACTGCATATCATATATTGCTTATAAACCATCGTTATCCAACGACCTGCATATCGAGGTATTTGATTTATAGCTCATCTCGACGATATAAACGATCAACATCATCAAGTTATGCCACGTTAAACGTCACAGTGGTTTAGCCACGTTAAACGTCACAGTGGTTTAGCCACGTTAAACGTCACAGTGGTTTAGCCACGTTAAACGTCACAGGTTGCATTTAAGAGACGATACGGTTAATTAAAAGGTTTAGCCAGTTAAACGTCACTGGTTGCCAGTTACGTCACAGTGGTTAGAGAGAACGTATAAGGCATGGTTCCGAGTACAGGTAAGACAGTCAAGGGCAGGACATCAAAAACCTTGAACCTGAGCGAGCCAGGAGAACTTACTAGAGACAGCTTTTTTCAGGCGTGCTAGAATGAAAGCGATGTTCCGCAAGAGACATGCTACTTGGTGAAACAGACAGACAGACAATAGAAAAAGGGTAAAACAGGCGGTAATACGGACGGACAGACAGATATACATCTTACAAATACAAGTTCTCTTCCATTTACTTACCAGTTATTTTTCTCTGTTTATTCATGATCTGTAGGTACAAACAAAAAACATTTGAGAACAAGAAGAGAAACATTTGTTAGTAGAAAAATACATTGTTATCAGAAGAAAGAATGGTCAGCAGATAGCTTCTTCTTCTTCATCGAACGCTCCATATCGACCACTTGTTAACCACTATTTTTAATCTGTATGTGATCTGAGTCCAAGATTATATATTGTGCCAGTTATGCGCCTATAAATAGACCAGCACATCCGATTTCTGTGACGCTTTTTATTTACTAGGGTAGTCTCCTAGCCCCTACCTAAGTCGCCTCTTACGACATGCCTTGTAGGTCGCATTGGCACTATTTTTTGCTCCCCTTGCGAGTCCCGTCACCACACGGGTGGAAGCAGATAGCAAAATCTATTACACGCTCCGCTAGTAACCACGTGCTATACTAATTTCAAAGTTCAAGGTCAACTTGGGCAATAACAACAAAGGATGTGCACACAGTACACGGTTGGACTCTATGTTTCTTGATCCTTTACTTGGGTAGATAGTTTACAAGTACCTATGACGTCGGAGTAAGATTTGCCTGAATGACGAGGGACACTGATGATAAGGAAATCAAGCAGAAATCATGCAAAATTCAGTCAGAGGTGTCATATTATTTAAAACTGGCGAACACGAACAATGTTTACAAATGTTCAACCAGGCGAAAATAAAACAAAACAAAGAAAAATAGAATGATAAACAATGTTTACAAATGTTCAATCAGGCGAAAATAAAACAAAACAAATAAAAATAAGAAAAAATGTTTGAAAGAAACAAAATAAAAGTTGAAAACAAAAACTGAATAACAAATTGAATTAAATAATAAAAAATGTTACTCAAAATAATATATATTTTATTTCAAAAACGGTTGAAAAAAAACACTTACAATTAACAGTTAAAAAATCTTTAAACAAAAAAAATTTTTTAAAACTTAACAAACGTATGAGTCATACATATATACTTCCTGTTTGACAAATGTTTGTTTAACAACTTTAAAGAGATTGTATTGATCACCTTTAACTTATTTCAGTGTCCACTTCTCCATATTCTAGTTCACTACCGGTTTCTTCCAATATTTGTTGTCTAACATATTCTAACAAATCTTGTCTTGATTCGCTTGCATGTGGTTTGTAACGTATAAATGTACCAGATGAATATAATAAAATTACCACTATAGTGGCACAAAAACTAGCACCAATAACACCAACAGCAATTATAGTAGTGGTTTTAAATGTAAGTCGCTTTCTTTCTATGTGTGGTAAGACTTGCAAGTTTTTAAAACAGTTATAAATAGCAAAATAAATATATGAAATTGAGTAATATATTGAATGATTGATTGGGGAGGAGGGCTACCGAAAGTGCCACGACGAGTGGACCCAGTACCGGTGAACCTGTAAACTCATAGCGTCGTCATTTTTTCGAATGAGAGCTACTTGGAATTTGTTTAAGTGGTTTTATTTTTACATTTGACGTTTTAGGAAGTCGCCCACCCTTTGTCAGCGATCAAGTGGACATTACATTTTGATCTTAGCCAAAATACCGAGAATAAAAAATTGAATAAAAAAAACTATCGTTACTGCTTGTAATATCACTTTTTATGCGGTGAAGGACAGAAATGACATGTGCCTGTAGAATTTAATGGCCTCCCTCATGGCTAGTGCAGTCCTCGCAAAAATCTTCAGGTTAGAATTTGTCTTTATGCCCAGAAAAAAAAACTCATTGGCCTTACCGTGGATTGAACCCGAGTCTCCCGCGCAGGAGCCGCGACCTTATCCATTCGGCCAGATATATATTAATGTGATACCTAATAATAGCCGTCCATCGCAAACGATGATGACAACAGCATCAGATGTGTGCTGCTGCACCTCTCTGGTTTATGCGGAGGTGACTGTAGAGTCCAATCAGAGAACACAATCCCCTACCACAGGTGGGGCATACATGATCAAGGTTAGACCAGTGGGTGTTTTGTGTTCTGTCTTTTCGCGCAGCTCGTTTTCTCTGTGCCTCAACGGCACGATGATACGCAGCTATGCGAGTTCCTCTTATGTTGTTACAGCGCCACATTTGGCGATCTTGCGCCTGTGCTTACCAGCACGTGGCGTCTATACCGAAGCATTTCAGAGACACTTTAAGAGTGTCTTTAAAGCGTTTTTCTGTTCACCAGCTGAACGTCTGCCCCCTTCAAGTTCGCTAAATATCAACTGTTTTGGGATGCGTTTATCATGCATCCGAGCAACGTGACCGGTCCATCTCACTTGGGCCTTCTGCAACAGGATGTTGACACTATGATATATGATATCTAGTGCAAACAATGTCAACACAAACGTTTGTCTGAAGAAAATGATGGTATCATAACAAAAATTGTGTTCAGAACTCAATAACGTTCATTGCCACTCAAGTCGGAGAATGCTCGCCTGTATGGCAAGGGACACTGATAATAAGGAAAGCACGCCTTCGCGCAAAAATCATTCAAACGCACGATTACATGCGCTTTGACTACGTCTGACTTCATAGCTGGTAACCGAAGAAGAAGATGTAACATTCATGATATGGAAAGATATGGAAATATCACACAATAATCACAACAAGATCAATGTATTTATTTATGTGATCTTACCGTTTGAAGAAGGGTTGACATCTGTCCACTGTTCCTAGCACAGCAAACTTCCTCGTTTTGTGGAGTCATTCTGATCACCAGCTGATCTGCCAAAGAACTGATCAGTCCGTCTTGTCCACGAAGATGAAAACATGGGATACAAGGATCGTAGTCGCCATTTTTGAAAGTGTTGTCTTCTTGAGCAGGGACAATGTTGTAAACGCAACAAAGGATTGCCAGACCGGATGAGATGACGCTAGAGGTTAACGAGATCATTGCAATAATAAAGAGGCATCTTCTGCTTAGAATTGGCTGGTGTGTGTGTGGAAGTGGCTGATGGTTTGTTGTATGATGTTGGTGACGTGATCTTTCACGCACAGATTTTCTTAAAGTTCTGGTTGACTGTAAACGTCTTGATGTCGTATTGTGTGAATGGAGAGATGTATTGTGGGAATGGAGAGATGTATTGTGTGAATGGAGAGATGCATATGCGTTACGAATCTCTGAACTTGAACTGTCAGATGAGGGTATGTTTCTGGCGCCACACCGACATGGTGCTTGGTAGAGTAGAACAGTTGAGCCAGATCTTTCTGAGAATACTGAAGTGGTGTCACTGGTCAAAGAACATGTGCTCCTCTTTGGTTGTCGAGGTATTTCTGTATCTACAAACTTAAGGAGAGTCACTTCTGTGTCAGTTCTATGGATGGTAGCATGTTCTAACGGCATTCTCCCCAAAATATCACCAAAGAGTCTTCGTAGAAATATGCAAGCTTCACTTCCAGGTATCTGCACGATCACTCAAAGAAATCTGCAAGATGTCTTCACAAATATGCAACAGAGTTCCGAACACTATTCATAAACTACTACAACAACAAAGCTGGTGTATGTGTGCTGTAGTTGTTACTTGTGTGCCACGTCATTGCAGCTATAGTAACATTACTGAAATAAACAAAAAAGAGAATCTGCTAAATGTATCTTGTGAAATATATACACAGAAATTAATAAAAAGTGGTGGCATAATATTGTAAAGTATTTTAGATTGTACGAGATATATATATATTTCATATACAATCACCTGTTGAGAAATGAAGACATCAGGAAATAGTGGGTACAACATCAGTATTGAACTTCATCAAGAAATAACACATGAAATGTTTCGGCCACATAAGCAGATTACCAACAGACAGTGCACCTCAAAGTGCAATGCTGCTCCGATACAATGGATACAAAGCAAAAGGCAGGCCACGCAAAGATGGACCTCAGAGATAACAGAGGCGACGAAAGACACTATCTACGAACACACACAAAGGTCCGTTTTAGAAATCTATTCTTAACCTTGCGCTGTGAGGTAAAACAGGATTTGAGAAAATAAAGATTGATAATATGACCAGTTTTGAATATGTCAATTAAAAGTTTGTTTTTGCTGATTGCTGTCAGTTTGTTGAGTCATTCGTATGTTCGATTCTCCCGAGAATAATGGCTGACACATTCCGTTTCTGATTTTGATTTTTAGTTGGTTTTCTAGACAGTTCAGCATCCTCCCCCAGCCCCCGATGACAGAATCTATCTTCCGGGTTTGTCTGGAGTCGTCCTACTCTAGGTGACTTCAGCTTTCTGTCGTCGGGCTAACTAACCCAGACTTTTACGCAGGTGTGCTCCATGGACACTATGGTTTAATCCCCAATATTGGGGGAATGGTATAAGTAGAAGACAAGAAAATAATGTCCTCCTCAATGGAGAGAGGAGTGTGAGCTGAGAAGCAACATATGGCCACACCCAGTCAATCTAAAAACAAAGCTTGGGGTAACCTGACAGATCTGAAGCTGACTGCCCAGTTTGTGGTCCACAGTAAACTAAGCGCATGACCAGAGATCGTGAAGACTAAGAAGAAGAAGAATATCTCGTTCACTGCTAACAAGAGATGGAAACATGATGAAGTAAATTAAACATTTATAAAACATAATCTTTACCAAAATCTAAACAACTAAAACAAAATGGAACAGAACTGTTAGGAAAATAAAGCTCAGAACACTAAGAGCATGCATATTCCCAGTAGCAACATATGAGCGTGAAGCATGAACATTTAACAAGGAAGTGGAAAAACATATATGTGCTTTTGAATATAAGTGTTACAGAAGAGTCCTCCGTATATCTTGAACAGAGAAGAGAAGAAATAGATTTATCCATAAAGAACTCAAAATAAAAACTGGCTGATGCTAACAATAAAAAGAAAAATTGAAGTATTTTGGACATTAAAAGAGACACGAAGGGCTGAGATGACCATTGTGTAAGGAAGAATCCTGGCAAAGAGGAGAAGAGAAAGACCTACGAGAAGATGGATTTGGATGTAACTCATGGTTTGAGCATGACTGATGCAGAGTCGGGACATCTGGCCTATGAGAGAGAAATTCTGAAGAACTGTTATGGTAGCTAAGTTCTGCTCAGGACAAGCTATTTGATGATTATGACGAGGATGATAATGAAAGTAAAGATGACAATTTCAACAAGTAACAAAGAATAACGGAAACCGCTTCAAATAATAAGTGGTGGCACTTGAATTGACATACTAAAGCTATTACAACTAAATGGACTACACAACTTCACAGTGTAGATATGTAGGTCGCGTGTCAGAAGGACATTTTCTAAGTTAAAAAGACTTCTGAAGTGTAGATAATTTATTCATAAGGATCTTCATACTGTATCCTTGGGAGAACATTAGAACAAGAACTGAAATAAATGAATCATAGCTGGAAAGCGATACAGAGGAAGATCGAGAATAGAGAAGAGTGGTGTGCATTTGTTTCTGCACATAGGCCAGGGCGTCACAGGATGGGAGTGAAGAGAGAGAGAGAGAGAGAGGAGACACAATACAGAGGTAGATCCAGAATAGAGAACAATGGTGTGTATGTTTCTGCCCTCAGTGCAAAGGACGTCACAGGCTAGAAAGAGGGCGGTGGGGGAACACAATACAGAGGACGGTAAAGAATAGAGAAGAGTGGTGTGCATTTGTTTCTGCACATAGTGCCAGAGGCGCCACATGATAGTGGGGAGATAAAGAGAGAAGAGAGAGGAGAGAGAGGAACACAATAACAGAGCACAATCAATAATAGAGAGAATGTTGTGTATTTATTGCTGCCGCTGATATGGAGATAAAAAAGGAAAGGAGAAGAGAGAGAGAGAGACAATAACAGAGCACAATCAATAATAGAGGAGAATGTTGTGTATTTATTGCTGCCCTAAGCAACAAAAGCGTCACAGGATGAAGAGAGAGATAGAGAGATAGAGATAGAGATACCGGATTCTGCTATCTCTACTACAACGTTTGATCAAGTCCGTATCCGCAATGAAGATTCATTAACTTGAATTTTTTTGGAGTTTGTCCGCTACGAAATCAGGCGCAGTTATAGCGTCTAATATGACACCTCTTACTGATTTTTTGCGTGAATGCTTGATTTCCTTATCACAAGTATCACTCGCAATTCAGGCGAACAATACTCCGACTTCAGATGTACATGCTTCTTCGGTTACCTTCTCACAGATTGCTCTTTCCCTCTCGGCGCACATAGAATCTCTTTCTTTTTTTTATAGAAGTGTTTAAATGCTAACTTCTTGCACATTGTTACCCTGATAAAGGTATTTTAGTCGTCATGTTAGTCGTATTACTTGTTAGAATAGCATTGAAAATGAGGACGGCTAAAAGATGATTGATTGATTGATTGATTGGACCGTCATCATTGCACTTCGGTGAGTAGCCATGTGTGTCCAAATCTATTCCTCACACAGGACGATCTCAGCGACAGTGCACGAACTCCGGCGAGGGTCCTAATTTAGAACATGGTAAAAGTTATTAGGCAGGAATATTTTTTTAATTAATCTTTCTTATTTATTTTTAAATTCGAAATAGGAGGACAAAGGCAACAGCGATTTGACATTACAAAATTGCAATATTCGGAAAGATAGCAAAAGTTTAAGTTGTCATGCAAATATTCTGAAACATAGCAAAAGTTTAAGTTGTCATTGAAGTTTTGATGTGTCCAATAGGACACGAAGAGGATATAGATAGAAATGTTCCTTATCTGATCCAGGAAGAAGCTGCAGAAATAGATCACGACTGAGAAAACTTGGCATAATTTGATAGTGGGCATATGTCACAATCGGGGTTATAAAACGGCATAATTGGCGAGACATGTTCAGATTTGGAAAATTTTCCTGTGATGACAAATGTACGAGATAAAAATAATAAGGATATCCTTGTAGATAGTGTGACCTAAAAGTCAATGTTTAGAGTTACCACAGAACCACCTTTGTTACCGATTGATATATGCTTCTGTGAGGTCGACATATACTGTATCATTTCCTAAATCGATGTTTTATATTACTTCGCCTCCGGACGGGTCACAACAGAATGAGACTTCATCTGTACTCTAAATTCAAGATAGGCATCAACGACATGTGCCACTGTGGCTTGGCGAGTATGACAACAGAGCACATCCTTCAGAACAACCCCCAGTATGCAGACCTGAGAAGAAAGAATTGGCCCACTTACACCAGCGTCCAAGACAAAATGTATGGCTGATAATCTGAGGCAGACGGCTGCCTTTATTAGAGAATCGAAATCCTATCTAGAGAGAACGCAGAAGAATGAAGAAGTATTATACAGAGTGTTCAACTTAAAAGCAGTCTGTGAATGAAGCTAATCTGGCATATATGTATGGAAATGAGAAGGTTCAGTTATGACGTAGTATAGGTCAAGGTTGTGTGACAGTATGTAATTGTAGTGCGGAAAGGGCGATGAACAAATGTGACGTAGGACGAGCTAGTCAGAACCGGCTTAAATAGTAAATAGACACAACGCGATAGGTTATCTGGAAACTTTCGATTTGTCAATAGGGCTGCAATTATCTTGAACACCCTGTATTATAGAAGAATGCTAAAAATTGCAGACAGCGAAGTAAACAAATGATGAGGTATTTAAACAGACCAGCACACAATGAAACAGTATCATAAGAATAATAACCAGACAAATACAAGTAAGACAATCACGATTTTTCGGACATGTACTGCGAAGATAAGGATTCGAACATTTGGTGACAACAGGTAAAATAAATTCAAGAAAGAAGAAATCGTGGAAGGCAGATGGTGAAGATGTTGTATGGTCTGACATCGTGGTTCAACAAAAGATTGACATCAGAACGGATTAGTTGCACCATGGCGAGAGAGAGAGAGAGAGAGAGAGAGAGAGAGAGAGAGAGAGAGAGAGAGAGAGAGAGAGAGAGAGAGAGAAGAGAACGATTGCTTATATTGAGGACTGTTTTACAAAAATCATGCAAAGTTATTTATGTCATCATTTGCAAACGCTGGTACATGACTGACAATGGTGAAAGTGGCAAGAGGTTTGGTGGTCGTTTATACTAAAATGTGCATTATATATGTCATCGTTATTTGACTTTTATATCCATCCACGTTAATACTGACCGTATAGATGCAATACAAGAGTACTATACTGGAAGCAAATGAGGAATAATAAACCAATATATGTGTAGTTTTTTTTTTAGTCGCCACACGCTGAGAGACACCCCGAGGAAGAGATCGAAGCACTTATCGATTAATTGGTTCGATGTGCGGTGATGATGATCTGTCGATGGGTGAGGAGTAATAAAGAAGTAGGACGCAAACAAAGAAAATAATCACATTAGAGAAAATATCAAAATGAATATTTCAACAGACAAGACAGGCTAGCAAATATGCATAATCCTTCCGTGTTTACTGTAGATTAGTTGAAGTGTTGGTATACATGTTGTTTAGCCAGTATGTATGCAAAACTATGTCAAGGTTGTGAGAAACTGTAAAAGATAAACAGTGTCGAAAAAGTAGGCCAAGAACTGTCAGTACAGTTTTATAAGTAGGGCCCATCTATATTCAGTGTTTCTCAAAGTGGAATAGGGTATGCCCCAAGACGTTTGGGGCAGTTTGAATAATGGGGTGAATAATTTTACAATGATAATATCCCCGATATAGCTAGTCGTGTGAACCGTCTTTATTGACAGGTCGAGGCCCGTCTGCCCAGCGTGTTCGTAGCGCGTTTGACTACGGGTGACAAGTCCTCTGTGAGTGCGGGTTGAACTCCGCGGACTGGCAAAAAAGCCACAGATTCCCCAGATTTGCGGTGTTCGTGGCACCGAACCGAAGGGTTACGATGTCCATGACACTGAGCCGAAGAGCTTTCAGCTCAAGTGCTTCTGTATCGAAAAATAAAAAAAATAAAAATTGACAGGTTGGGAAGGCAATTCGGAGTTTTAAGAACCCCAGGGGAAGCACCGATGCTAATGAATATGATCAATGAATGGAAAGTGAGTAGCGTCTGGCCGAATGGATTAGAGCGCGGCTTCCATGTGGGAGACCCGTGTTCAATTCACGGTGAAGTCAAGAATTTTTTCTGTTGTGGGCATAAATGACAAATTCTAACATGTACAGCTGCGCGGCGACTGCACTAGCCATGCGACCATTAATTCCTCAGGCTCTCGTCCCACCTGTCCTACACCGCTCTAAAAAGCAGTACTACAGACAGTAACGAGTTATTTCCCTTTGTCCTTATTGTCCTGTGTCAATCGGGACACGAAGAGAATATAGACATATCATTATCAAGTAGACTGCCCATTGCGGAACGTCGCTTGCCTCACAGCCTGCCTGAATAACTCTTTGTCTCTAGCAAGTTCTCCCGCCTCCTCCAGCGTCATGTTTAAAGTTCCTTTGATATCCTGCTTCCACCTTCGTCTTGGTCGTCCTCTGCCTCGTACTCCATGAATCATGCCTTCCATTACCGTTCTCTCCAAACCACTGTGACGTTTAACGGGGCTAAAATATTTCATCTTCCGGGACATAATGTTATTTATGAACCAATGCTCCTTGATATGCAGGTCTTGTAGGGTGTCTTTGTTTTTCCTCTTTCTGTCAGGATGTTCTAAGAACTTTTCTGTAACACCTTGTTTTAAAAATCTTCAAGTTTGTTCTTTAATGTTTGTGTTATGGTCCATGATTCCATCTATGTTGTCACAGGAATATCATGTTCTCAGAAGTTTTACTTTTGAGTCGTTGCTTGTGTCGTGCCATAGTTTCTTTGATGTAAAGCCGGTATATTTGTCAGTCCAAACTTGACTTTTCAGCAATCAAAAATCTAACCTTCTTAAGTTTCGGTTGTCTGTCATAGGTCAATGCAGTCGGCTCGTGAAAAATTTTTGTTGATGGGCTAGACAAAAATTTTCGCAAAAATCATTGTCTAAGTAGACCACATTTCTACTGGTCATAAAAAATTGCGCTAGAAATGAGTAAATATACTAATTAGGAGAAACGACGCTGAATTAAAAACTGTATGTGATAATTTAGCGTTATATATTCTCATTTCAACGCTAATTAGTATCACGTTAAAAGTAATAATTACGAACAAATGATTTATAACAGAATAAATACGTTATACATTATTTTGGTGGGGCCCGGCCTCACTGGCCCTTAATGACGAGCCCCATGGGTCAATGCAATCAACCTGGTTCCGGTCTATTTTGCACTGCAACAACATGTACGCTATGCAAATTTTGATCACACCATTTTCTACTTGTGTGACGTATGTGATTCTATAGTTATATAAAAACGGGTGGTATTTCCCCCGGTAAACGGAACTATTCACTGTCCTTGTATTTATGGCAAATATTTACTTATCCCGGCGTGTCGGAAATTTTAGTTCTCAGAACAATGTGGCCCCTTAAAACTCATGAAAATTGTACAAAATTATTTTAACTAATTCCTTCCTTTCTCGCAATAAATGGAATATTGTGTAACACAGTTTAAGCACAATAGTTGGTTTTAATTATAATTACAGAAATGGATTGAGCTGACCATTGAGGACTTTGAACTTACAAGTGGGTTTGAGTAAATACCACGAAGACATGAAGGGGTTCTCATGGAAGATTCCAACAGACATTTGAGCAGAAATCATGAGAGCTTTAAGCAAACCAGGTCGATTTGAACATACGACGATTTTGAATCTGCGGTAACTGGCAGTTTCGATTGCAAGGGTTTTGACATACAACGACGGTTTCGAACTTGCAACAGGGGGCTTTGACATACAACGGGTTTCGAACTTGCAACACGAGGACTTTGAATCATACAACGAGGTTTTAACTTCAATATGATTTAAAATAAATGGAGTTTATTGAAATATAACTAACATATATAGAGGTTTTAATTTAATATATTATATGAAATATAATAATATATTATATGAAATATAACAATATATTATATGAAATATAACAATATATTATATGAAATATAAAAATAATTTAAAATTAACAATATATTTATGCCCAATATAACTAATATATTATAAGCAAATTAATTAACTATCATATATAAAATAAAAATATATTTATGCAATATTAAATACTATGAAATATAACAATATATTATATGAAATATAACAATATATTATATGAAATATAACAATATATTATATGAAATATAACAATATATTATATGAAATATAACAATATATTATATGAAATATAACAATATATTATATGAAATATAACAATATATTATATGAAATATAACAATATATTATATGAAATATAACAATATATTATATGAAATATAACAATATATTATATGAAATATAACAATATATTATATGAAATATAACAATATATTATATGAAATATAACAATATATTATATGAAATATAACAATATATTATATGAAATATAACAATATATTATATGAAATATAACAATATATTATATGAAATATAACAATATATTATATGAAATATAACAATATATTATATGAAATATAACAATATATTATATGAAATATAACAATATATTATATGAAATATAACAATATATTATATGAAATATAACAATATATTATATGAAATATAACAATATATTATATGAAATATAACAATATATTATATGAAATATAACAATATATTATATGAAATATAACAATATATTATATGAAATATAACAATAACGACGCTTTCAGGATTCGATCCCACGGCCTTCGAAAAACAAGGCAACGTTTAACAATTTAGCCACAGAGACACGCCCCCTACCTCCCCAATGTTTTATGACTTCGCTACATAACATAAGGCAACAGTGTAATGTGAACTATCACTGCATGAGATGGAAACAAGAAAACTATTACATTTTATGTCACCTACACTTCGCCATTCCAAACGTACTCGGTTCGTACTCGGTTCGTACTCGGTTCTGCTATGTTCTGGCTATTTCTGCTGAGAGGAACAGAGCTATATTGGGAAACTCAGTGCAATTTTGTCAATCCTCGTGGCCTCTTTGACGTAGAGGTTAAGTTCTCGCCTATCATTCCAATGATACACGGTTCGCTTACTCGTGGAGCGCTGATCTGATATTTTTCCCAGATCCCTGATCTCAGTGTAGGTGAGATCGAGTTATAGTCCTATCGGAGACGAACGATAAAACGTAGGTCGCGTGTTCAAATTGAGCCCGTAAAAGAGCCCTTGGCAGTTCAAAATCGAGAAGAGCAGGTTGGAAAGCCGCTGCCTGGGCAAAATTCATTCTTAAAAAATAGTAATAATAAAAATTCCAGCAGAATATCTTCACTATCTTCTAAGTTAATCGGGACCCTTGCCGGCGCTACGGAGTTCGTGCATTGCAGCTGAGATCTTTATGTGTAAGAAAGAGATCGGAGCACAAATGGTTACTCGCCGAAGTGCAATGTTGATGGCCCTATCAATCAATCAATCAATCAATCAATCAACCAACAGCCAATCAACAGGACAGATAGCAAAAGAAAATGTCCAGAAACTAGATAATAAGTAGTCTCCCTTCGAAACCGAATGTTATTATTTACAAGTTGTCAATAAACGAGTTATGTCCCATTTGTTTATCTATATCACCTGATATCTGCCACGCCAACATGCATTTATACAGATAATAGAGTGTCCAGACAGCAGACAAATGTATATTTAGATTCCGGGTTTCGTTTCTTCGAAGTTGTTGTATCGTTTCAGATTTTAGGCCTAGTTTGCGTTTTACTCGAAATTGAATGATTCATTTTGCTTGCTTTATGTGATACCATACATACGTGTCTTTGTCCTAAAACGGCAATTTATTGAGTATCACCTCAGCCTCCCCGCGGTTTTCTCCAGATCTGGTCTGATCCGGTCTGGCCATCTCAGATTTGTAGGTTTCCGTACATCGTCTCGAATATGTCAAGGTGTCCGCATGATTTCAGGGTCAGTAGTTTGACCTAGTTCGTGTTTAACCTGTGACCTAGCTTAGATTGAACACATCCAGCTTACACTCATCTTAGAGTTGGCTGTGGATTGAACTATGATCTGTTTTTACGACGGTTCTAACATTGTACACTCGGGGTTGTATACAGGTGGGGGCTAGGAGTGGAGAATGTATTTTGTACAACATGAGAGTACAGCGCATAAGAGCTTGCAAGGCCTTGGTTGAGAACATATGCTCCTTTGTGGCGAAGGGTGAAGACGAAGAAGAAGAAGAACATCAGTACTGAACTTCATCAAGAAACAACATAATAAATGCTTCGGCCACATAAGCAGAATACCATCAGACAGTGCGCCTCAAAGAGCAATATTACTCCGATACAGTGAATACCAAACAAAAAGCTGTCCGCGCAAAAGTTGGACTTAACTAAAAACACTGTTTATGAAGCACACACAAAAGCCGGTTAAAAAATATCTTCTTATATTGACGTGTGGTCAAACAGGATTAGAGAAAACGAAACAAAACTAAGATATTAATGCGATATCTACTGCAAACAATTTCAACACAGAATCTTTAAGCGATACAAATTTATGGCACTATAAAACAAGTGTGGTTAGAACTTAGTAAAATTCTTAGAAGTGCGTAATTCATAGTATTCTCAAGAGTATATATTGTTTATATTTTGACTCCCTAGAGTCTTGACGCCACACTCACGAGCCGGCACTGATAGCTTCTATAATAAGCTTGATGCTATCCATTAGACGTTTGTTTTAGAGAGAGAAATATATATATATATATATATAAAGAGAGAGAGAAAAAATCATCATCATCAATTAGCTTGTCCCTTCTAGAACTTGGCTCTCTTGACAGTTTTCCTGAAAGACTCTCTATTCTGTGCAAGATGACCGGCTTCAGCGTTCTCAGATCGTCAATGACATCCTGCACTCATCGTCTTATAGGTCTTCCTCTCATACTTCTTCCATGCATCATTTCCTCCAAAATGATCTTTTCTGGGCACTCATATCATTTGATGTGTCCGAAATACTTAATTTTCCTTGTTTTTATGTTCTTCAACTCTGTTTAATATCAAGCTGTTGCAGAACAGATGCATTTGCTTATGTGTGTGTGTAGATATATATATATATATATATATATATATAGAGAGAGAGAGAGATAAAACAGATAGAAGGGAGGAAGAGAGAAATAACAAAATAAATATTTTAATGAAATGATATATTGAATTATGTATATTAACTGATAGCGAAGTCGATCACAGTCTTCGTTAGTATCACAGTCTTCGTTAGTAACCATGCGCTAAACTAATTCCTGGGGTTCGATGCCAACTTGAGCGAAAAAACTTTTCCCAATATATCCAACAGCGTCCAGCGACTAACTGTACTAGTTCAATTTTGATTGATGAGCCTACTCACATACTTGTTATGTTGTTCTTTTTTTGCTACTCCAATCTTCAATCCCAGCTCTTGCAATCTAGTAGTTGACGTGGATTGGTTTAAATGAAAATTACTTCTTAGTGTTTCTGTTTCTGTGGTATCAAATTAGGGCTTGGTTGACCTAAGAAACCTTGTTCAATTGTGAAATGAACCCTGCCTGCGAAGCAAGCGCACTAACCACTATGCTATCAACGCTTTATATTGCACGTATTCGAAGAGTTAAGGAGTTAATTTCTTCCCTTCTGGTGTATACTTTACTTGATAAAGAATTTCTTGTCGAAATGTCGCTGTGTGCTGTTATTGTTTTTGTTTAACTACAGTACTTTATTTTTATGTGTTTCATATTTATGTTTGTAAATGTGGGCGTGGTGATGTGCACACAACAACTACAGCGTTATATTTCCTTGCATGATGTGTACACAACAATTACAGCGTTATATTTCCTTTTGTTTCCTTGCATGATGTGTACACAACTACAGCGTTATATTTCCTTTGTTTCTTGCATGTGTGTACACAACAATTACAGCGTTATATTTCTTTGTTTCCTTGCATGTTGTGTACACAACAATTACAGCGTTATATTTCTTTTTGTTTCCTTGCATGATGTGTACACAACAATTACAGCGTTATATTTCCTTTTGTTTCCTTGCATGTTGTGTACACAACAATTACAGCGTTATATTTCTTTTTGTTTCCTTGCATGTTGTGTACACAACAATTACAGCGTTATATTTCTTTTTGTTTCCTTGCATGATGTGTACACAACAATTACAGCGTTATATTTCTTTTTGTTTCCTTGCATGTTGTGTACACAACAATTACAGCGTTATATTTCTTTTTGTTTCCTTGCATGATGTGTACACAACAACTACAGCGTTATATTTCCTTGCATGTTGTGTACACAACAACTACAGCGTTATATTTCCTTTTGTTTCCTTGTTGAAAAATAACTAACTAGAAAAATAAATGACACATAACATTCAGAATTCATTACATTTATTCTGACTTCAGATGTACTTGCAATTTAGATCGTCAAGTAAAGGATCAGGGTTTCTTGTACCCCAACCGTGTACCGTGTACACACCGACAAATGTTGGACACAAGCTGGACTAGAACCACGGTAGTTACTAGCACAGTGTATTATCATCAACATTGCTCTAAGCAACTGCCACGACATTTTCATCAATTAACCCTTTCGTTCCTCTGAGCATATATACTGGCTTGTTTCATTTTGAAGATGACGCAAAGGCAGTATATTATCTAATTCAGTATATATTGTAACATATATAGAGGTTAACAAAAGAGTTACTTGGTTTTTCTTCTTTTTCGAATACTTCACATCGACCACTTGTCAACCACTCTGTGTGATTTGTATGTGATCTGAGCCTAAGATCGATCGTACGCTGTGCTAGTTATGCGCCTACAAGTAGGTCAGCACATCCGATTTCTGCGCTGCTTTTTATTTACTAGGATAACATCCCTAGGGCCTACATCAGTCGCCTCTTACGATATGCATTGTAGGTTGCAGTTTATCTATTCTTTGTTTCCTTGCGGCCCCGGCACCACACGTGCGAGTTACTGGGTTAAAAGGTTAGAAGACAAAAGGAGAAAAAAGAACACTACACGTGACAATGAGAAAGAAGCAGATAATACATAATGTATCAAGCAAAGAGATGCAAAGCGTTAAATACAAATCGCTACAAGGTACCATACTGTTTGTTTGATTGTTTGATTGACCATTATCATTGCACTTCAGTGAGTAACCGTGTGTTCTCCTATCTCTTTCTTACACAGGAAGATCTCAGCGGCAGTGCACGAATTCTGAAGCACCGGCGATATTCCTCGATGTAATTTAGAAGATGGTAAAAATATTCTGTAGTTAAAAAAAATATTTTTCTTATTCTTTCTAATGAATGTTGCTTTATATAACGAATTTCACTGACAAAAATGACAAATTTCAGCATGGCTGTACTACGCACGCAAGGCTCTACCGCCGCTCCTAGATCCCACTTATTCAATTAAATTTTGTCTCTTTCTGAAGTTTACTTTCTGCTTATTTATATATCTGTTTTTCGACCGCTTTAAGTACTTTAAGTAAATATCTAGCATTTGTTTCGTTTCTTATAAATTGTATTTTTTGCTGGACTTGAGCTGTCCCAGAATTCGTGTACTTTTCATTTTCCTATCTTTCTATAAGTACTCTCTAATCTGAAGTGTTTGTTGGGGTTTCTGTTTCTAAATTTAGATTATAATGGAGTAAGAATTGTCATATACCTCGTAATCTGAGATAGTACCGAAATTTTTAAAAAACACAACAGGACATCACGTAGTATTTATTATATGCAAGATAGCATCTATAATATCTCGTCAGACAAGTAGTTGTGTTGTGGAGGGGTCTCTGGTGTAGAGTCTAGGTGCTCGCATCTGGTTCCCAAGGTGTCGTCAGGTTCACTCCTCATAGAGCCATCTGGATATTTCCTGGGTATCTGGAACTACCCCCTCCCTTCCAGGAAAAAAATGACTTTGATAAAACAATGTTATGCGAATGTGGTCTTCTCCATTTCGGGAATAGTATCAACTAAAAAAAAAAACCTCCCACCGCCCATCACCCTGAAAAAATGTATGTAGGCATCCATGGGTTGAATCGACTCCATGAAAATAATTCCATGGAAATTGTGTACCTGATTCCAGAACTTCCGAGTCTGATTATCATTATAGTGTTCTTCTTCCTCTTCTTCTTCAGCTATCTTTGGCCATCCGCCCATGGACGTCCATACATCATTAAGGCACGTAGTGGCAAGTGCCACCCCCTGGAAAATCGATTTTGGAGAAAAAAAAGTTTATGCGAATCTGGTCTTCATTTTCGCGTAGTAAACTACCAACTACAATTTTGTTTCTCAATTTTTCCCTTCCCTGGAAAAACTAATGTCGACGCCCTTGCTTGCTCTTAATCCAGCGTGGACAACAAACTTGGCAGTCAGTTTCAGGTCTCTCAGGTTTCCCCAAAACATAGTTTTTAGATCGACTGTGTGTGGCCACATGTTGCTTCTCAGCTCACACAGGAGAGGACAGTCTTGCAGGACATGATTCAGTATCTGTTCCGCCTGTTGACACTGGCAGAGAGCAGTTTGACGTATTCTTAGTCTATGTAACAATATGTTCTTGAGTAGGGTTGCCAGAAGTCCCAGTTGTCCAAGACAGTCCCGGTTCTCCAGGACAGTCCCGGTTTTCCAGGACAGTCCGGTTTTTAACGAAAAAATGTGGTGACCCTAAAAACGCTGATTTGTTCCTGTTTTTTTATATCCTGTCAAACTGTTGAGGAAATTTGCGAATAAATCAAACATTTCTTGATTTTCAGATGAAAGAACTGTTTTAATTTGAAAACTTGAAATGTCCACGTCCACACATAACACTGTCAGTTTTGTTTTCATTATTGCTGTGATTAGTAGGGAACTGTACATTGAAAAGTCCATGTAGAAGCAGTAGTTTAGTTTCATTACCGATGTGGTTAGTATAGTTGGTCAGTTTATGGTCTGTTGTAGCTTGGATATAACTCAAAACTAGTTTAAGTCATGGCCCATAAGTGCAATGTCCCGGAAAACCGGGACGGATGCCAAGAAATGTTTCGAAAAAAAAAACCGGTCGTGTGGCAAATAATTTATTTTTTCTTTTCTTTATTTTGCGTTCCTTCTTTACGACCAATTTTAATCACTCTTTGTGATATGTTTGCATCCTTGCCAAGAACGTGTATACGTTGCACATTGGTGTGGTAGGCCCTAATCGCTTAGACTTCTACACGTTTAGGACATGTGCATCCGATTTCAGCCAATACAAATAATTTCCAGTTTCTAGGTTGCAACAACTTGCAACAACTTGCAACGCTATTCTTGAGAATAATATGAAACAATACAACAATATGAAGAAATACAACATTAACAAACACAACAACATTATAAAATAGCACAACACTGCGAACAATACAATTTTATGAAACAATACAACGCTGCGATACAATACAATTTCCAACTGCCAAGGGTTCTTTTACGGCCTACGTTTTATCGTCCGTCTCCGATAGGACTAGGAACTCGATCTCACCTACACTGAAATAAGCGATCTCTAAAAAAATACCCAGATGGCTTCACGAGGGAGCGAACTTGGTACCTTTAGCACGAGAGACGAACACCAAACCTCTAGGCCACAGAGAGCAGGATGGAAAGCCAATGCCCGGGCAAAATTCATTAGAAAAGATTAAAAATAAAATTCCTACCCAAATATCTTCACCGTCTTCAAAATTACATCGGGGACCCTCGCCGTTGCTACGGAGTTCGTGCACTGCAGCTGAGATCTTCCTGTTTACGAAAAAGATCGGAGCACACATGGTTACTCCCAGAAGTGCAATTATGATGGTCCTATCAATCAATCAATCAACAGCTTCCAACACTATGAATAAAAAAATCTACAAACAAATTATTTACGAATGTTTACATCAACTACTAACCTTTATTAAAGAATATTTCTGATCCATTGTCGATATACAAGAGAAACTGTTCGTTCAGATATCTACCACTAGTTAACTCAATGTGGATGTCGCAGACGATAGTTACAAGATACTTCGCAACTTCACAATAAACTATCGCGTTCACTGTCAGTCCGTGTTTACCATACATACACAAACACAATACGCGTTCAGTTCAGTTCTGCAGAACTTGGTGCAACTTTTGTTTATAAACCCATTGGCGGGAAATCGCATGTGACGTTTCGCTTGGGTTAAACTTGGTAGACTATGTTTTTTTTTCCTCTCAACCCATTTGAGCAATGGTTCTCAGCTTTTCTCAAATCGTTTTCTACCGGTTTTCAGACTGTATATATATACACATTCCTATCGTATCGTTTTTTACGTTTCGTAACGACTGCAAGTAGTTTCTCCAGACCGCTCTGTCCTGGGCAACTCGCTCAATCTCTTCCATGGAATTGAGACCGATATTTCTTGCCTTCCCAATAAATTTCAGGTTTCTTTAGAGATTATTTCTTTCTTGAACCATGTGTCTCCTACTTCAATGCCTGCTTTGTAATTCTTTGATCATTTCTTCTCAGAGTATGTCCAACATATCTCCATCTTCTCTTCTTATAACAGTTGTTACTAGTGGTTGACCAGACATTTCTTCTCAGATTATGCCCAACATATCTCCATCTTCTCTTTCTTATAACAGTTGTTACTAGTGGTTGACCAGACATTTCTTCTCAGATTATGCCTAACATATCTCCATCTTCTTCTTATAACAGTTGTTACTAGTGGTTGACCAGACATTTCTCTCAGAGTATGCCCAACATATCTCCATCTTCTTTTCTTATAACAGTTGTTACTAGTGGTTGACCAGACATTTCTTCTCAGATTATGCCTAACATATCTCCATCTTCTCTTTCTTATAACAGTTGTTACTAGTGGTTGACCAGACATTTCTTCTCAGATTATGCCCAACATATCTCCATCTTCTCTTTCTTATAACAGTTGTTACTAGTGGTTGACCAGACATTTCTTCTCAGAGTATGCCAACATATCTCCATCTTCTCTTTCTTATAACAGTTGTTACTAGTGGTTGACCAGACATTTCTCTGACTTCGTACAAGATATATATTTAAATACAATGCCATATTAGATTAATGGTGTGGTTACAAGATGTACTTAAAGTAACTGTTTTATCTAAATCATCATCATCAAGTAGCTTGTCCTGATCAAAACTTTGCCATCCTAACAGTCCTTCGGAATTTATTTCTGTCATAGGCCAGATATCCCGCCTCCGCAGCCGTCATGCTCAAACGATCAGTTATATCCTGAATCCATGTTCGCCGTGGTCTTCCTCTTCTCCTCTTTGCCAAGATGCCTCCTTCGCGATGGCCTTCTCCAGCCCGTCGTGTCTCTTTATATGTTCACAATACTTCAACTTTCTCCTTCTTATTTGTAGCATCAGCCAGTTTTCTTTGATTTTGAGTTCTTTCTGTGGAGATATATTTGTTCTCTTCTCTGGCCATGATATACGGAGGACTCTTCTATAACGCTTATATTCAAAAGCAGATATATGTTTTTCCAACGCATTGTTAAATGTACATCCTTCACACACATACTTGCTTCTTGGAATATGCATGCTCTTATTATTCTGATCTTTTTTTCTTTATTAGTTCCATTCCATACTGTTTTTTAGTTGTATTTTTGGCAAGGTCATTTTTGTTTTTCTTTTAATTTCCTTTATCCTATTTCCATCTGTTTTTAGCAGTGAACCCAGATATTGGTTTATCTACAAGGGCGATACCGACCCAGAGACTAGACTTACTTGTAGACAGGTTCGTATGCCAGTATCTTTTTCTTGACATCATTAGTCAGTATTATGTTTTAGTTAATTAAGCTTTCTTTCCATATATGTTCTTGATAAAGGTCTAGTACTGAAACGTCGTGTGTTATTTATGTTCATATTTGATCATTTGTTTTTCACTACTTATGTAATACTGTAGATACCTGTCTTTGTTCAATCGTCCATTTACTCAGTATTACCGCAGCCACCCAAACGATTTTCCCCAGATCTGATCTGATCCGGTCTGACCACCTCAAATTTGTAGATTTTTGTACATCGTTTTATCTACAAGCAACCTTAAACCCATGCTGGTCACCTTCGCAACTTCTCTTCTAATTATACGTAGAAGTCAGTGGCGGTTCGTGATCATATTTGTTTGAGGGGCCAGACCTTCTACTAGAGTAGGGTTGTACACAAAAGTAAGACTTCTTAGTTTATTCATATTCCCTGTGGCAACATATGGAAGTGAATCGTGGACAATAATACAAACATTAAAGAACAAAATTGAAGCTTTTGAAACAAGGTGTTACAGGAAAGTCCTTCGAACATCCTGCACAGAGAATAGAAGAAACAAAGACATCCCATAAGACCTGCATATCAAGGAGCATTGGTTCATAAATAACATCATGTCCCGGAAGATGAAATATTTTAGCCCCGTTAAACGTCACAGTGGTTTGGAGAGACCGGTAATAAAAGGCATGGTTCCTGGAGTACGAAGTAGGGGACGACCAAGTCAAAGGTGGCAGCAGGACATCAAAAAACCTTGAACCTGAGCGAGCCAGGAGAACTTGCTAGAGACAGAGTTTTTTTCAGGCGTGCTAGAATGAAAGCGATGTTCCGCAAGAGACATGCTACTTGGTGAGACAGACAGACAGACAAATAGAAAAAAGGGTAAAACAGGCGGTAATACGGACGGACAGACAGATATACATCTTACAAATACAAGTTCTCTTCCATTTACTTACCAGTTATTTTTCTCTGTTTATTCATGATCTGTGAGTACAAACAAAAAACATTTGAGAACAAGAAGAGAAACATTTGTTAGTAGAAAAATACATTTGTTATCAGAAGAAAGAATGTTCAGCAGATAGCTTCTTCTTCTTCATCGAACGCTCCATATCGACCACTTGTTAACCACTCTGTTTGATCTGTATGTGATCTGAGTCGAAGATTATATATTGTGCCAGTTTTCAGGCAGGCTGGGATGAAAACGACATTCGGCAAGGGACATGACTACTACTTGATGATATAGGGTTGTAATTATTGCTAAATTACAAACTTAACTCCAGCAATACGACACTCCATTTGACAAGCAATTCTGGTAGTATCAATTTTCCCCATCAGTCACCTCACGAACCAAAATATTATAAACAAATGTATTCATAAGATCTATTTGATATTAAGTGTTTGTGTAATATTCTCGGTATTTTTTTTTTTCCGTTCCAGAAGCACTTGAGCTGAAAGCTCTTCGGCTCGGTTTCATGGACATCGTAACCCTTCGACTCGGTGCCACCAACACCGTAAATCTGGGGAACCTGTAGCTTTTCTGCCAGTCCGCGAGTTGAACCCGCACTTACGGGAGGACTAGTCACCGTGTCAACGCCTACGAACACACTGGGCACGGGGCAATATTCTCGGTATAATACAACAGTTAAGATTATAAAATATAGAGTTTAGCGACTTTGCTTATTCTAATCAATAAGATCGATGGAAGCCACAGAGATGTGGTCTTACAGAAGAATGATCATTCCCTGAACAGCGAAGAAAACACATGATTTGGGGAGCTGGATGAGCTTGGAGAGAGAGAGAGAGAGAGAGAGAGAGAGAGAGAGAGAAGGAAAAACGATGTGGAGTGAGAAGGAAAGAGAAAGAAAACGGAGAAAGAGTGATAGGAAGAAAAAAGTAGAGTTTAGAGAGAAAGATAGATATGATGAAGACAAATATGAGAGATAGAGAGATGAAAGAAATCAACTGAAACGGACATGAAGAACGGATAAGACATGAAACACTTATAACGAGAAAGACGCTAGGGATATTCCAGGCTAAATATAGCATTACTTGGTCGGGACGTGTGGCGGAAACTACACAACCAAATATGGCTACTAAGTGACTCCACCAAGAATTTCAGGAAATAACTAAATAGCTTGTCCTAACCAGAACTTTGTCATACTAACAGTCCTTGCAAATTTCTCTCATAGACCAACTGTCCTGCATCTGCAGTCGTTATGCACAAACCATCAGTTACATCATAAATCAATCTTCTCTGTGATTACATCCTGAATCCATATTCGCCTTGGTCTTCTTCTTCTTCTTCTCTTTGCCAGGATGCCTTCTTCCATAATGGTCTTCTCCAACCCTTCATGTCTCTTTATACATCCAAAATACTTCAATTTTCTAATTCTTATTTGTAGCATCATCCAGTTTTCTTTGATTTTGAGTTCTTTCTGGATAGATCTATTTGTTCTCTTCTCTGTCCATGATATACGAAGGACTTCTATAACACTTATATTAAAAAGCACAAATATGTTTTTCCACTGCCTTGTTAAATGTCCATACTTCACACCCATACGGTGCCACTGGTAATATGCATAATGTTAGTATTCTGAACTTTGTTTTCCTACCAGCTCCATCCCATACTGTTTTTATTTGTTTAATTTTTTTTAAGCCATCCATGTTTTTTTGTTTACTTCATCCCATTTCCTTCTCTTGTTAGTAATGAACCAAGATATTTAAAAATGTTCACATTTTCTATTTTTCTCTCCGTTTATAAAAATATCTTTTGTCATGTTTGTTTTATCCGTTGTCATTATTTTTGATACATTGAGATATAGATTGTGTTTTTCGCTTTTCTTTTGCACTTCCATTTTGTACAGTAAACTACATAACCCAATTATAGATAAAAAGATATTCCAGGAAAAGTTTCGGGAAATACCAAGCTAAATATAGACTTCCAAAAACGGCATCTAGTAATTGTGTCACTTAGATTTTGATTACATTCTATAATGAACAATGATAGCTAAGGAAGTTTGCAAACAAGGGAGAGAGAGAGGATAGTCAGGACCACGGCCAACTCTAATTAGACCTAATAACTGTCGGAAAACCCCTGACCTAGATAAGAGCGAGGGGGGGGGAGGGCTGGAATTTATATCTCTTTGATAGAACACTGCAGGCTTATTTTTTGGTAATTTTACTCAATTCTGTGAGGCTATGGTTTTTATTGATGAAAAATATTAATAATATTGATTGTTGTTATGCTTAAGCCATCCAGCATCTTCTCCCTCTGTCTTCCGCAATCCCTCCTTCCCTGAATTTTACCTGTTGTTACCAAATGTTCTAAACCTTCTCTTCGCACCATAAGCTCGAAGAACCTTGATTGTCGGATTCTTATTCTTTTGATAAGATTTCTTTGTGTGCATGCCTGATTTAAAATCTCCTCATTTGTTTTCTTAGCTATCCATGGAATTTTCAGCATTCTTCTGTAAAACCACATCTCTGTGGCTTCCAATGATCGTATTGATTGCTTATTCATTGTCCATAATTCGCTGCTATACAGAAGTATTGGATCAATATAGTACTAGAGTATTCATTTTCGCATTGTCATTGATAGTAAATTCAAGCACAGTGTGTTCTTCATTTTCATCAAAGATACTTCCGCTTGAGCTATTCTACTTCTAATCTCTGTTTTACTACCTGCCATCTGATGTCAGGAGTGTTCCCAGGTACTTGAATCAATGGACTTGTTTCAGTGTTGTGTTATTTATGTTGATATTACATATTGGTGTTTATTTGAGGCAACCATAACCTCTGTTTCCTCATTTTCTCTCACTAATTTGTCTATCAGTTCTTGTAGATCTTGTTCATGTGTAACCATGATAATGTGTCATCAGCGTATCTTAGTTTGTTCATGTTTTGTCCACCAACTATTATTTCTGTCTTTACCGCGGCGATTATATATTACAACATCACCTAAATGTTTACGACGCCCTGATCTCATTCACAAGTTCGTAGTTTCTTGTCATGTGGGTGACGCATTTTCAATTTGCGTTCTAGACAAGTTTTTTTTAAAATCATCTCCAGGAGCTCCTGTCGTTTGATGTGTCCGAAATATTTAATTGTCTTTGATTTTATATTATTTAATAGCCAACTCTCTTTAGTATAAGCTGTGCAGAACAGAAGCGTTTGTTCTTTTTCTGAAAGGGAAATGGGGTCTAAGGCGCATAGGGACAACGTCCGCCAGGATTAGTGAGCTGGCACTAACCAAGATCCTACCCCACCTCCACTTGGTGACTCTGGAAACAGACAACGGTTCCTGTCTGCCTAAGCGGGTAGGGATCGAGGAAGAGCTACTCTGGTATAAGTAGTAATGCAGACGCAGTTACGTTGGATGAGATCCGCTCGCAACACAGACAAACAGAATCCCAGAGTGACTATTAATGCACATCTCTCCCTGCCGATGGGAAAAGCTGAACAAATAAACATAAAGGAATGAGGGGGCATCCAGAGAAAGACTGGGCTCATATGGGGCCAAACTCGGAGCCCTAAGGTGTGGACTCGAATTGAGTTGTGTGTCATGACAGTTTTGAGACATAGTAAATGTGAGCACGGTGAGAAAACTGATAAACACAGTGAGCAGGCACCAAAGTAGATCGAACACACATACGTACGATACACAGGAGAGCCCACCGGTGGGGACAGATATGCACGGTGCTGACGATGGAGCGACGAAAAGGCGTGGCAAACGTAAGGGTGAGCGAAACACCCAATTGTGCAGAAAAACTGGAATGCCTAGCAGAGGCTTGAATCCAGTGCAAACGTTCCTACCGTATGGTGATAAACTGTGCACAGTGAAATAGAAAAGGGTAAAGCGTCGCCTAGTAGAACAATGTGTGCACAAGTGACGAAAGAAAGGGTGGGCCCAGTCTGAGGACGAGGGCACAAGCAGAAATGATCGAATGGGCACCAAAAAGAAACGCGAGGTGGACAAAACAGAGGCGAACCTCGAAGATGACGTTTTCATCCAGAGAGCAATAATCGCGTTTCCCCTCGCAGATAACTACTACTGCCTTGTAGTTGATGGGGACAATCAAAGGCTAGTGGAGCAAACCGTACACAAAACTGGACGGCAGGCAAACCAAGCAGTCCAAAAAGACTGGTAAACTGGGCAGATGACGCTCAACAACCCGGAAGGGAAGGTTGTCTAAGGGTAGCTACCCTAAAAGAAAATAGCAACTTGCTGCCTTGCAGGTTGGCTGTGGGACAGTCCGAGGCTGACGGAGAGCGAACCTAGTAAATGCTGGCACAAAACCGGACACATCGTCGAAGGATAAGTACCAGAGCTCCCAAATGGCGCTAAAGATGTGACGAAACACATCCATGCTACGGCTGCCTGAAACAGATTTTCACATGAAAGCAGAATTTATGGGGAAATTTATTACATCAGTCTGAGCGGTGATTGTGACCGCGAGAGAGAGAGAGAGAGAGAGAGAGAGAGAGAGAGAGAGAAAGAGATAGGAAGGAGTAATAACTTCCCGGAATAGACAAATAATAGTAAATAGTCCAAAAACCACAATTATTCCGAAATTTTTGCCGGACCCCACCAAGAAAATTGACCACGAGCCGCCACTGAGAGCATCCTTAAATGAGCAATGAACAATATCCACCAACTTAGAACAAGCATGGATCACATTTACTGCCGCTGTTGTGTCTACTTGTTCAGAAGTTCTGGTGATATTTTGTCTTTGTCACGTGACTTGCTTCAATGAACTAATAGCTTCATTAATTATCTTTTTTATTTACATGTGGGCGTCGTAGCTTATGCGGTAGTGAGCTCGATCCCAACCCATTCATAACCCAAGAGTACCTGGTTCAAACTCCGAGGCGGGCAAGATTGGAAGCAAATTAGTTCCCTTGGATTTTTACGAACGGTAAAAATAGATTCACCAAGCAAAGGCAAATTAATGAACGTATAAGTAATTACTTACTTACTTATTCCTCTCGGCCCCTCATGGAGCATAGAGCCTCAACAGTTGTTCGCCACTCTTCACGGTCTCTGGCTGTTTTTTTTAATGGTCATGCGGGATAGTTCCTCAAGAAGACTTCGTCTCCAGGTCTGTTTTGGGAGTCATCTGTTTTGTTTTCCTTGCGGGTTCCACTCAAGGGCTTATCTAGTGACACTCGACTGTATCTTTCGTAGGGTATGTCTGACCCATCACCATTTTCTCCTCTTGACCTGGGTTGTCATGAGTTTCTTTTCGGTACTTACCCACAGGTCTGTGTTTAAAACTCTGTCATACCATCTCAGTCTGAGAATTCGCCGAAGACATCTGTTGACAAAGGTCTGAATCTTATTTGTATTTAACTTGGTGACTCCCACGTTTCCAAGTCATACAACATCATAGATTTCACATTTGTATTTAACTTGGTGACTCCCACGTTTCCAAGTCATACAGCATCATAGATTTCACATTTTTTTAACTTGTGACTCCAGTTTCCGAGTCATACAGATCTAGATTTCACATTTATATTTAACTTGGTGGCTCCACGTTTCCAAGCCATACAGCATCATAGATTTCACATTTGAGCTGAATATCCTGAGCTTTGTTTTAGTGGAGATGGCATTGGATTTCCACACTGTGTGCAAAGGCTTGTTGGGCTTTCCTAACCCTGGCACTAATGTCCTCAACTGTACCTCCTGATTTGCTAATCTTGCTTCCAAGGTAGACAAATTCACCAACATCTTCTATGCCCCTTCCCTCAATCAATATTGGGTCTTGCTGTATGTTGTTGCTTCGCAGTATTTTTGTCTTCTCTTGACTGATTTTAAGACCGATCCGTTGTGCCGTTTCCGCCAGAGCGTCCACTTTTTCCTGCATGTCTTGTAGCCTGTGCGAGAGCAAGGCAAGATCATCTGCACAGTTCAGGTCTTCTAATTTTGACATTAGTGTCCACTGAATGCCTTTTCCGGACCTGGCATATGATGTGCGTGTAACCCAATCAAGTAGTACCAAGATGAGGAGGGGCGGGGGACAGCAGGCATCCTTGGCTAACACCAGTAGTGACCTGGAACTCCTCTGACAGTCTTCCATCGTGGATAATCTGGCAGGGTAAGCCCCTCATACAGTTGCCGGATAATGTCAACAGTCTTCTCTGGCACCCCATAGATTCTCAGGAAATTCCACATAGATGTCATATATATGCTGTTAAATCCTTTATCAAAATCAGCAAAGCACACATTTAGCGAAGTCTGCCACTTCATTGTTTGTTCTACGATTATTCTTAGGGTGGCTATCTGGTCATTACAAGATCTATCTTTCCGGAATCCAGCCTTTTCATCTCTAAACCTCTGGTCAATGACGTCTTTCATCCTGTCCAGGATAAAGATAAGTGGTGCCTAGAAAAACGGCTGCTCGTTTACTGTGGTTGATGGCTAAGTCCTGTAAAGGATGTCAGATTTGCCTTTCTTTCAATAGTTTTATAATTTTGAAAATTTATTTTATGTTTTGTTTTTATATATATATTTTAGGATGCCCCTATGTGCTGGTTAAATAATCTTTTGTCTTCACTAATATTTTTGTGAGATCTTGTTTTAAAACATATGCGCCGAGTGGTTACCGGGGCCGATAATTAGGGCGTAAAGAATAGAACCACTGTTACCTGCCACGCATGTCGTAAGAGTCGGCTAAGGAGGTTTGGCTGAAATCTGAAATCTGAAATCAAGTCTATGCGTTTAGGGGCCTATCAAACCAATGTGTAACGTATACACGTTCTTGGCAAAGATCAAACATATCACAAAGAGTGATTAAAATTGGTTGTAAAGAACGAATGCAAAAAAGAAGAAGAAGAAGAAAATATGGAAACACGAAATAGGTAATTTTACAAAAGCACAGAAACAAGAGAGAGTGACGTGTCGATTAAACGATCTTTATCAAGCAACAGATGGAGAACAACCAACGATTTGTGACTATGTTCCTACACATCAAACATTACATATACGATCAGACGATAAATCTCTAACTGCACAGAAATTCATACACACACAACACTACACTCTACACACACAAACGATACGCAAATACACAGAGATGAGAAATACAAATATAGACAACACGTTTGTTACACAAACACACACAACACACACTACACAAACAGACGATACCCAAATACACACAAGCGAGACATGCACGCAATACACACACAGATGAGACACACAAACACACGCAATACAATACACACACAAACGATGTTTAAACACACACAGACGAGACACACACACAGACGAGACACACACAGACGGGACACACACCTAATCCATCTCACATACGAGTTTCTTCCACTCTTTAATCGAAGAAACGAGGGATGTATTTTTACTCCCCCGCACGTGATCGACCCCACATGAGAACAGGAGGTTGGTGGCTACAACATCTGAACAAGGATGGTACATCTGATAGATGTCCGTATGTTTTCTGTTGAACAAGGATGGTACATCTGATATATGTCCGTATGTTTTCTGTTGAACAAGGATGGTACATCTGATATATGTCCGTATGTTTTCTGTTGAACAAGGATGGTACATCTGATAGATGTCCGTATGTTTTCTGTTGAACAAGGATGGTACATCTGATAGATGTCCGTATGTTTTCTGTTGAACAAGGATGGTACATCTGATAGATGTCCGTATGTTTTCTGTTGAACAAGGATGGTACATCTGATAGATGTCCGTATGTTTTCTGTTGAACAAGGATGGTACATCTGATAGATGTCCGTATGTTTTCTGTTGAAAAGATGTATCTGATAGATGTCTATGTTTTCAGTAATGTTTAAACTCGTTAAAATGTCGAACGACATAGCGTTTTCCAACTACGTTAATATGTCGACATGCGTTCCAAACCGAAAGTAGAACTAAGTTAAAAACCCACCAATCGATATCACATATTTTAGATATATATATATATATATATATATATATATATATATATATATATATATATATATATATATATATATTTCAACAAGCAGGATGTGGTAAGCTTGGTTTGGATATGCTTTTTTAGAAATATCAATTTCTTTCATTTTAAAATTTTTCTGAGCGTCCAAGTTTTAGAATTCTCATTGTCCAGTGTATACTTTGCTGTGGAGAGGGGGATGAATGACGTCCAGTCTTAATAGTTTCGAACATTATTCTGTAGTCTATCTGCTTGCCTATCTATATATCTGTCTGTCTATCTATCTTGCATATCTATCTACTAATCCACTTATATATATGTATATATATGTCTATCCATCCATACATACATACATACATCTATCTATCTATCCGATCGGCCGCTCGCTCGTATGTCTGTCAGTATGTATGTCTACCTACCTACCCACTAAATACGTATTATATATATCCATCCATCCATCCATCCATCCATTCATCCATCCATCCATCCATCCATCCATCCATTCATCTTTATATCTATCTATCTATCTATCTTTCTATCTATATATCTATCTTTATATCTATCTATCTACATATCTATCTATCTATATATCTATCTATCTGTCTATCTGTCCGTCTGTCTGTATGTATGTATGTATGTCTGTCTGTCCATTCATCTATCTATCCATCCATCCATCCATTCATCCATTTATCTATATATATATATATATAAATCTGTCTTTCTGTCCATCTATGGAAGTATCTATATTCTCTTCATGTCCCGTTTCACACAAACAATCTTCACAAAATATATTCCTTATTGCCGTTCTGCGACATTTCTACAAACTGTCTCTTATGTCAGATCACAATCTTTCAACTCACTTTCTACAGTTCTTATCCCTGTTTTCGTTCGACACCTTTCCCTTTTCCCATCCGCTGTCCATCTGAGAGCTGTCCATTTGAGGATGTCCTCCTCAAGGAAGAGAGAGGACGACTGCTATCTGTCCTGTAGTTGGGGTATGGGTTGGTTGCAGCCAGAGCATTTACCACTCGTTGGTGCGTTCTGTGATGTCCCCTTATGAGGCCCCATCCTGTTCCCGAGATTTGGTCTGGATTTTCACCTTCAGTCTGTTGGCTTGGTTAGACCTGCCAGGAGATAGACTCGCGCCAACATAGCCTGAAGGATCGTAAAGACACACAAACCCTCCAGCCACGATAAGGTAGACTAATGTGGAGGGGGTTCGGTATTCGATATGCTACTTAATACTATCTCTTCTCATACTCCATAATTTATGTGTATATGTTAAATGTATATAGGCTACGACACATTCAAGAACTCGATGAAATCTTTGGCATAGATGTCAACAACTGGGAGAATGCTGCTCAAGACAGATCAGCCTGGCGCACACTTCTTCGACACGGTTCTTCGGCCTGCGAGGCAGGTAGAACAGCACGGATGGAAAAAAACCGTCAAAAATAGAAAGGCAGTAAAATTCCCCACAAGTGCAGGTATACCTTGCCCACACTGTACAAGAACATTTCAAGCCCGTGTCGGGCTCACTAGTCATCTACGCACACACAGACAGCCATAACGCAACTACATTCCTTGGATGAAAATTGTGTGGTCAACATCACCCGTGATGGACGAGCATCATCAAATAGGCTATGTATATATTTGATATTATTATTTATTTTCTTTTTTCAACTCATAGTTTCGCATTTTTGTTTTGTGTGTTTTAGTCACATATTTTCATTTTAGGACCGTTATGAATTTATTGTCTGATTTTATGTTATACCTACCGCTTAAGTAGTGAATGTCTTCCCTTATGGTGTATCCTTTGCTTGATAAAGGACTTTTGATCGAAACGTTGCTAGGTATTGTAATTGCTTTTGTACTTTGTAAAACTACAGTATTTTGTTGTTATATGTTTCGTTATCTCATTGCAAACATCAACATGGAGATTAATATTTTTAAACAAGCAAAAGAACAAGCTACATCAACCTGACATATAGTATCCCAAAAATAAAAAAATAAAAAACTGTCGTTACTACTTGTAATACCGATTTTTAGGCGATGTATGACAGTGGGGGTCCACGTGCCTGTGGAATTAAAATGCCGCATGGCTAGTGCAGTCGTCGCGAAATTGTTCAAGTTATGATTTTTATTTATACTTATATATATTTATTTATATTTGTACAACAGGAAAGGGAACGTCTAAACACGGAGATCTACTGTTCTGGACATGCGGGTGTTGGCAGCAACGAGAAAACGGGCAGGCTTGCATTGAAAGCATCGAATGTTGGGGAGTTTAGGATGGATAAGGGCGATGTTCTTCGGTCTCGTGGCGACCTACTGTTGGATGAGGACAAGCTTAGTTGACGTTGAAACAATCCAGCGATTTAAGGATTTTGGAATTAAGCGTTGTACAAGTAGAGTTGAATACTTGATGGGCAGAGAGAGCCCCTAGAGAAGTGTAAGTCAAGCCTAGAAAATCAACGACTCGTATACTGTGGTTGATGGCAACGTCCACGATTTTCATTTTCAGAAGACCACGTTAAAACCTTGCCACATCCTGAACCTGGACATGAATTTCTGAGAAAATATTCACGTTAACATCTTAAAACATGTTCAAAGTGTAGACAGATGAAAAAAAACCGAGTATATATATATTTCTGGGGTATTTATTGCTGATTCACCAAGCATGCCTGTCTGTTGAGTAATAGTAACTTCCGTAGCACTACACACAAAACATCTACAACACAGTCTGACATATAAGTATGTGTAATAAAGTCTGTAATAAAGTAGGGCCGGCTCAATGTATGGGAAGGCTCCACGGGGAAAGTTTATGTCCTGGTCTGATATGTAGCAAACTTTGTGAAAATGAAAATCGAGGCATATTCTTTACAGGACGTCCTCATCAACCATAGTAAATAAATCGTTGATTTTCTAAGCACCAGTTATATGTTCAGTAGTTTACCATTGCTTTCTGAACGGTGAGGTTTCTATTTTTACCGTTTGTAAGCAGACACAGGAACAAATTTGCTACTAAAATATACGACGTGGGGTTTGAACCAGGTAGTCTTGGGTTGTGATCAATCTCAGTACCGCTTAAGCTACAGGACCCCCACTTCATAGTATGTGCAAGTTTAATATCAAGTTGCATATACAACAAAGATGAAGATAGGAGACCATGGGGCGGACCAAGAAAACGATGGAGACATAACATTGAAGTAGACCCATAAATACCGGAAATAAACTTTTTATCCTTCTAATACTCCAAATTGACCACTTGTTAACCACTCTTTGTGATTTGTATGTGATCCGAGCCTAAGAGCGATTGTACGTTGTGCCAGTTATGCACCTACAAGTAGGCCAGCACATCCGATTTCTGCGACACTTTTTATTTACTATACTAGCTTCCCTATGCTTCTACCTCAGTCGCCTCTTACGACATGCCTTGTAGGTCAGTGTTACTATTCTTTGCTCCTTGAGAGCCGGGTAACACACGAGCGACCGGAATTCAACAATTGGGACAAGACTAAGAGAGACTAATGGAGTCGGGTGATATCTGCAGCAGAGAATCTTGAAGGCTAGCGCGGGCGGACGCATGAATAAGAAGAAGCGGGTTGGCGTAGTTACGAGACTATAGGACTGGCGTTGCTACGAGACTATAGGACTGGCGTTGCTACGAGACTATAGGACTGGCGTTGCTACGAGACTATAGGACTGGCGTAGCTACGAGGCTATAGGACTGGCGTAGCTACGAGACTATAGGACTGGCGTTGCTACGAGACTATAGGACTGGCGTTGCTACGAGACTATAGGACTGGCGTAGCTACGAAGTAAGAGGGATGTGTCGTTATGACGCTATTAGAGAAATAGCGTATAGTTGCCCCCGATAACATAAGGCTGACTAGCTCAGACTGGAAATCAGAATTCTTGTTTAATGGGGCTGGATTTTGTATATGTTTGATAGAATACCGTAAGTTTTGTTTTTATTTTACACATTCTATGAGTCCATGGTTATTTATTGTTGAAGCATGTTAATAATATTGATATTCCTTAGCTTTCAACTAAACTTGTAACATAATAAAACCTTGATTTAGCATGTTGTCTTGTTTTTTAAATGAATTTGTTTTCATCTAACAATACTGGAATGCGAGGTCACGCATTGGTTTGGTCTGATTTGCGAGAATGTTTTCCTGAGCCCGCCGGCCGTATGTTATCGAAGGCCACGAGTGTAGTTACGAGAATATAGGGCGGTGTAGTTACGAGTTTAGATTGAAGGCGTTGTGAAGCTTTCAGATGGATAACGTAGATACTGGCTAGGATAGATAGCGTAGATACAAGTTTAGAGGGCTGGCGTAGTAAAGAGGTTCTGTGGCGTAGAGGTTAGGTGCTCTCCTCTCGTGTCAAAGGTACTCGATTCGCTCCCTCCTGGAGTCATCGGGATATTTTCCCAGAGACCACTGATCTCAGTGTAGGTGAGATCGAGTTTCTAGTCCTATGGAGACGGACTATAAATGTAGGTCCCGAGTTCAATTTGAGCAGTAAAAGAACCCTTGGCAGTTCAAAGCCGAAAAGAACAGGCTGGAATACCGCTGCCCGTGCAAAATACATTAGAAAAGACTAAAAATAAAATTCCTACAAAAATATTTTACCATCTTCAAATTACTTCGGGAACCCTCGCCGGTGTACTGAGTTCGTGCACTGAAGCTGAGTTCTTTTGGGCAAGAAAGAGATCGGGCGCACATGGTTACTCACCGAAGTGCACTGATGATGGTCCTATCAATCAATCAATCAGCGAAGCTAGAAGGATATCCTTGTAAAGCTGTCAGAGGGTTGGCGTAGAAAACGAGGTCAGAGGGCTGCCGTAGTAACGAGGTCAGAGGTTGGCGTGGCGAGGTCAGATGCTGGCTGTAGGGTCTGTAGCTGTTTTATAAACACTCAACATTTCACGTGATGTAGTACTTCCGGCTACAATCAATCGTTCAATCCAACCAATCACATACGTTCTGCAGTGTCAAGGACTTTCATCTTCACAAATGAGTCACGTGCTACCAGATGATTCAGAAAGTTTCTTTAATAAATCTGCCAGTTCTGAAGTTCTTGTCTTTCGACCTAAACCCTTGTATCAGCATGCGGTATCTGCATTTTGTATGTAAGTTGTGGCTGCTTTCTTCTGTTTAATACTTTCTGGGAAATAAAATAAATGGGATGGAAGGATAGGGAGGGTGAAGTATGGGAAAGTCTTGGTTTCTTCCAGTAATCTTGGTTGATATGACAATCATCATTGCACTTTGTTGAACAACTGATGTGCTGCGTCGCTTTCTTACACAGGCAGATCTCAGCGGCAGTGCACGAACTCCCTAGCACCAGCGAGGTTCCCCGATGCAATTTTGAAGATAGTGAAAATTTTAACATATTAGTTAAATAGATAAAAGTAGGCTGAAAAGCCGCAGTCCGTGCAAAATTCATTTTTAAAAAGGTTTACAAAATTAATTCAAACTTTTCACAATTTTCAAAATTAGATCAGAGACGTCCTGCTACGGAGTTTGCACTGTCGATGAAATCATTCTATGTAAGAAAATCGAACACGCGTGGTTATTCATCAAGTGCAGGGATGATGGTCCATATCAATGATTCAATGATCATGTTTATCATGTTGATACTATTGAGTTCTGTTCATACAACGGCAGAAGACAAATGATAGCACATCGATTTGACAATATGTACTTGCTTTAGTGACGTATGTAGCTTCTGTAGCTTAAGCTCGATCACAACAAAGATAGCTGGCTCAAACTCCCGGCGTACAAGTTTTAAAGCAAATTAGTTTCCTTGAATGTTTACAAACGATAAAAATAGACCTCACCGTTCAAAAAGCAATTGCAAACTACTGAACGTATAAGTGGTGCCTAGAAAATCGACGACTCGTTTACTGTGGTTGATGGCTAAGTCTGTAAAGGTTATGCCAAGATTTTCATGTCACTTGCTTACAATATGTTTTATATAACTGGCTCTACGTCTAACAGACTAGAGCTAACTAGTCTTTCTTAGTGAGGGCAACAAGTGAAAGTTAGTAGCTTACTGATGACCCCACTGGAACATGCAATGGAAAACCCCTTCCCAGTGGTGTAGACATGTGAATAAGGAGTTTTAAGAATCCAAAGGGAAGCACCGAAGCCAATATGGTAAATAAATTGACAGTAAACAAATACCACAAACCTTTATTACTAACGGCACCCATTTTATAGCCCTGCTGACTGGCACATTTCATAGGACACTCAGCTATCTCTCCCAAGTATATATGGAGCTAGCTGGTTTTGCTATGAAAAACGAATTGCATAAGGGGTCAAAGGGCATGGGGACAACGTCCGCCAGGGTTAGTGAGCTGGCTCTAATCAAGATCCTACCCCACCTCCATGTGGTGACCCTGGTAACAGACACTGGTTCCTGTCTGGCTAAGCGGGTAGAGATCGAGGGAGAGCTACTAAGATGTAGGTAAAGATGCAGAGGTAGTCAAGCAGGATAGGATCCGCTCGCAACAAAGACGAGCGAAAATCCGGAGTGATTATTAATTAATGCTCGTCTCTCCCGGCCGATGGAAAAAGCTGGACGGATAAATGGGATGAGGGTACATCTAAAAAGAGTCGTCGGTCCACATGGGGCGAAACATGAGCGGACCACCCAGGTGTGCAGAAGACTGGAGGGCCCAGCAGAGGTTGAAGCCAGTGCGCGTTTCCGCTCGCGTGTAGTTTGATTGGGGACAATCAAAGGCTAGCAGAGTAAACCGTACACAAAACTGGATGGCAGGAAAACCAAGTAGTCCAGTAAAAGACAGGTTTTCTGGGCAGATGACGCTCATCAGTCCGGGAGGTTAGATCGTCTAAGGGTCGCTACCCTAAAAGAAAATAGCAACCTGCTGCCTTGTATTTTGACTGGGGACAGCAAAAGGTTAACGGCGAGCGAACCCAATAAATGCTGGTTGAAATCGGACACTTCACCGAAGGATAAGCACTAGAGCTCCAAATGGTACTGAAAGTTGTGACGTAAAATTACGTTTTTGGTAAAGGCTGTGTGTATATCACAATTAGAGTGATAAACATGGCCGGAAAAGAACGATCGAGAGAGAGGGAGAGAGAGAATTGCATAAGATAAAGCGGTATGGAGAAATTGCTTGTAGACCCTTTGTATTGTGTAACGGTACGAGAGGAATTATTATTATTATTAATAGAAGTGATGAAATCAGATAAATGTCTGGTCAACCACTAGTTACAACTGTTATAGAGGGAGAAGATGGAGATATGTTGAACATACCGTGAGAAGAAATGATCAAAGAATATCAAAGCAGGCATTGAAGTGGGATGCAAAGGGTTGAAGAAAGAGAGGACGACCTAAGGAGTCCTTGAAACGAACTTTGTGTGAGAGTGCAAGAAATATCGGTCTCAGTTAATGGAGGAGATTGAGGAGTTGCCCAGGATAGAGCGGTATGGAGAAATTGCTTGCAAGCTCTATGTAACGTATCGTTAGCGGTACAAGAGGAATTATTACTATTATTAATATTAATATTAGCATAATTAAGATGCCGACGCTGTCTCCAGTGGAAAAAAGGTGGGGTTAGGAGCAATAGAATGATTTCAAGGGAAGATCGTGTTCATGTGTGCGCTACGAGAAAACTGGGATAAAAGTTTGTTTTCTTGAAATCTGATTAGCGCTAAAGCCGGCGTAGTAAATAAGGCGCCATGAATGTATGATATGAGGGCCATGGCACCCGCAACATCGCTGTTCCAAACAATTTCTGAGATTTATATCTCTAATGGCCATACTAAACGAAGTCTCAGATAGATACTGATGCAAGTAGGGGACAAAAGAAGAAGAAGGGGGTCTCTGTGGCTGAGTGGTTAAGACCTTTGCCTTTGCGAGTCGAAGGTCGTGGGTTCGAATCCGGACCGTGGCCTTCTGTTCACGAGTGCAATTTTTTCCAGAGACCCTAGGATTGTTGCCGGAGCTACGGAGTTCGTGCTTTGTGCAATACTCTCGGCAGGTGGTGTGCAATTTCTGCGGAGAGGAACCGAGCCATATGGGGTAAAACCCGGTGCAATGAAGTCAATCTTTTTGGCTTTAAAACCCTTTAAGAAGAAGTAACGGACGTAATCTCCAAATGTATTACAAAGGAAGGGGCATAATCGAGAAGTGCAAGGAACGTGTTAGTTTAAAGCGTAGCCGCCCTTATATAGATTAGCCACATCCGGAATCTTGATACAAGATGGCGACCAATAAGAGAAAGCAAGATGAGAAACATCTCAAGATGTTACGAGAAATGGTATCGTTTCCTAGTAACAAGCAGTGCTTTGATTGTAGCCAGAGGGGACCTACATACGTGAACATGACCATTGGTTCCTTTGTGTGTACATCGTGCAGTGGCATTCTGTATGTTATTACAAATTTCTCTTTGTTAGTTACCGTACTCTAGGAAGTTGAACTTTTTTTTTATTCATCAGACCTCTTCAATCAAAATTTGCAACTTTTATTATGACGTAAACAATTGTAAAAGTAGAATGCCCACCAGTATTGTAATATCTTACTTTTTGTTTATTATAGTTTTGCTATACTCACTAATGTTATTTGTTTGCATTATTATCGAGGATAAGCTTAAACTTAAAGCATTTTGATTAGTGATTTATTTAAGTGATGTGATGGTGTTTTCATTATAAGTCACTTGGTTAACTTAGTAACTTCTTAACTTAGGGTAGTCTTGTTGAGTAGTCCACTGAAAAAGCATATTAGCAATATAAGAAAGGGCAATCATCATTTTTCGGACATGTATTGAGAAGGGAAGAGTTAGAACACATCGTGATAACCGGTAACATCGAGGGAGACGAGTTATAGGAAGACAGAGAGGAAATTTTGGACAGCCTGCTTCATGGCATGGAAGAGTGTCCAGTCCACAATCCAAGATGATAGCAAACACCAGGACAGAGATTTGTGAAGATCAATGATCACCTACGTCAGTCGGCACCTGATGATGTGTCCACTAAGCTACTTTAAAGTTATGAACTTGCTCAACTGTTTTATTATATGAATATATGTCGCTGATAAAAATAGTAGAATTGTCATGTAGCAAACAATACTAATAATGTACGCATTACATTATTACAATTTATTAGATTGGAAATGCATATTTTAAAATGGTTTTTTCTTCTTTTCTCCAATCTGTTTTGCTTCACTGAGTCAGGATAAGACATTCCTAGGACAGGCTTTTGTGTGAGCATACATAGTGTTTTTTTCACCGCCTCTATTATTTCGGAGGTCCACCTTTTGCATGGGCCAGCACATCCGATTTATGCAGCGCTTTTTATTTACTAGGGTAGCTTCTCTAGGCCCCTACCTCAGTCGCCTCTAACGACATGCCTTGTAGGTTGCAGTGTTGCTATTCTTTGCTACCCTTGAGCAACACACTGGCGGTGTTACTTGTAACATCCGTTTTCAATACAACATTTTCTGATTGGGTTTATCTCCACTCTTTGATTTCTACTCACTTAGCCAGACTGCAGAGGTGCAACCTGTTACCAGGGGCACTTCTTTGATCTGGAGTATTATATTTGTCAGTTCTGGTTCTCTGTTGCTGATGTCATCTTTTTCATTGTGTCTTGGCACAAAAATGAATTCAATAAACAACATATCTTCTTCAATGATATCAAGTAATGCGTTTAGTTTACTGCGGACCACAAACTGGACAGTCAGCTTCAGGTCTGTCAGGTTTTCTTCATCAGCGATTTCTGGTCATGTGTTTAGTTTATTGCAGACCACAAACTGGACATCAGTTTCACAAGCTTTAGTTTTCAGATCGACTGGATGTGGGACCACTTGTTGTTTCTCAGCTCACCCAAGAGAGGGCAGTCTTACAGGACATACTCCAGTGTCTGTTCCGCATGCTGTCACTGGCAGAGAACTGTTTAACTTATTCATAGTCTTTGTAAGTGTCAGCAGTGTCCGGTACATATGCAAAATATAATGACCTGGTCTGTTCTTCTTAGATCTTTGTTGAAGTTGTTTCCATAATAATATCCAGTTTTTGGCTTCCATGAAGTCGAGCTTTTCTTATCACAAGTGTCTCTTGCCATTCAAGCCAACCTTACGCCAACTTAAGAAGTCATCATTATCAAATAGCTTGTACTGTGCAGAATTTTCCCAACCTAACAGTCCTTCAGAATTTCTTGCATTGACCAGATATCCAGTCTCTGCATCCGTCATGCTTTCATCATCAGTTACATCCTGGATCCATCTTCTCTGTGGTCTCCCTTTTCTCCTGGATGTCTCCTTCCAAAATGGTCTTCTTCAATCCTTCGTGTCTCTTTATATGTCTAAAATACTTAAATAAGGAAAGCAGGCCTTCATGCAAAAATCAATCAGTAGCACCATACATGATTAGAACTGAATTCATAGTGGGCGAAAACAGAAAAAGAAGATCCCCAAATATCAGAGCTTTCTGTAGTCCAACCGCACCCCTTTTGCACACCAAGATTTTGTTTGGAGCTAAAGCCCAGCTGGCATCAAACCCCAAAATTTCCGTGGCATGATGTCACTGCGCTGCATGTTATCAACTTTACTATCTGTGACCACAGTCGAATTCTAATATATTGGTTGTCTACAGTCGAGGTTTGCATCCTCCTCATCGAATCAAGTCTATATCTATGGCAAGCTTCACACCAGAGGAAATGGATTTTCTCAAATCTCATGGGAATGAGGTGAATATTTTGTTATGATTTAATTGTTATTTGTGTTTTATGTTACTGTTTTGTTATGTTTGTTATGCATTTATATTTGTTTCAATTTGGATGTTTCTATGTTGTTACCAACACATTCTAGTTTTTTTTTTTTTTAATGGGCTGAACAAATAAAGTCGATAAGTTGGGTTTAAAATGAGCATGTATTTACAGAAATGACAGTTTTGATGCTAGGCTTAAACTGCCTTGCAGCGTGTTTCTTTTTCTTCTGCTTTTGTTTGTTTGCATCAACCAAGTTAACCGCTGTTTGTTCTTACCAAATTAACCGCTGTTTGTTCTTATCAACCACATTAACCTCTCTTTGTGATCTGTGCATGGTTTTTGTAAAGAATATGTTGCGACTCGGTTCATAAGCTTGTACAACATGTCAAACAGACATATCTTAATTTCAGCCGAAAGTAGTGCATAGGTTTGCTTGACCTGACAGTGCTGTAGATCTTTCATTCTTTATTGATCACTTTTCAGCCACTCAATGCAACCTGTGTATGATACATGCCGAGAAGCATGTTCAAGCTTTGCTATTTTTTCTTCCTCGAACGTTCTATATTGACCACTTGTTAAACCACTCTTTGTGATTTGTATGTGATCTAAATCTAAGAGCGTTTGTACATTGTGCCAGCTGTGGGCCTACAAGTAGGCCAGCACATCCAATCTCTGCAACACTTTTTGTTTACTAGGTAACTTCCTAGGTTCCAGTGTTACTATTCTTTGCTCCCCGTGGCCCGTCAACACACAGGCGTGCCATTTTTTTCAGAAAGATTTCACTCCCACTGTGAGATTGAACCCAGTCAACATGCCCAAGAAGCATGTACACTAACCGCTGCACAATCGTATGGTCTCCTCATCGTAAGTTCTACTTCTCTCTCATTGTTGTCAATCTATTGACCTCTATTGAACTATGACCTGACAGTAACATCCAATATGTAAGTTTACTAGTCTGTTGATTATTTGTATTACACATAACTGATACTGCCATGTTGAGGAATGATATATGTATGTCAAGTGTCTACTTTCTGATTATGTATCAACATTTTCTAGACCAGTAGTTCTCAAATTTTGTTAGTTCCCCCTCCTTATGTGTATGAAAATGTGGCAAGACTGCCACGCCCCACTTTTCCTCCACATTAACTGTAATTTCCAAGGCTCTCGCTCTAGCCTGTGACATCACTATCGCTTAGGGCAGCAACAAATGCACACTGTTCTTCTCTATTCTTGGCTGTCCTCAGTTTTGTGTTCCAACTGTGATTTTTCCACTTCTTTCATTTCT
This sequence comes from Arion vulgaris, assembly GCA_020796225.1. NCBI lineage: Eukaryota > Metazoa > Mollusca > Gastropoda > Stylommatophora > Arionidae > Arion > Arion vulgaris. The sequence continues at coordinate 44,996,278 of CM036760.1, forward strand.
TGTTCTACTGTTCTTCTCCAGGTCATTTTGAGTCTTCCACACTTTCATTTAACCTATGGTGTGCAGTTTTCGATGCAGTCTCCATATGTACCACATGTCCAGCGTTTCGTTTGGATGATGGTGCTCATATTCCCTTGTTGACACTGAGCAAGCAGTTCTTGGTTAAAGATAGTATTTGGCCAGAACACGCGTAAGATCTTTCGCAGACAAGTTGTATGAAAGGTGGAGAGTTTGGACATATCTTGTTCTGTCATTCTCCAGCATTCTGATCCGTATAGTAAAGTTGATAGCACACAGCTGCAGTATATATTAATCTTGGTTCTAATGCTGTCTTGAGCTGATTGATCCAGACCATCTGAAGGGTCATGAATGCACTTTGTGCCTTACTCAGCCGCTTTTAATGTCAAGTCTATCTCCTCCTTCGTGGCTGATAACACTTCCAAGATATGTGAAAGCAGTTGTATTTGGAAGGATTTTATCTTTTAGTTTGACTGGTGCTGGCATGGCCATGTTCAGTAATTATTTCTGTTTTCTTTTATAACAACAGTCCCCTAAATACAATAACATTTGTAGTAAGAAATTTAAACATTAAATTTTAAAAAAAAACGAATTTTTGACAAGAAATTTGAGAAAAATGTCAGCTTGAGACAAAATCATTGATGTTCTTTGTAATTTTTTTCAAGAGATTTTGAGCGTAGAGTTTTAATGAAAACACATATTTTAGCTGGAAAAATGAGGTTGTATAAAAAACTTATTCAAACACAAAATTCTCTAAATTTTCATAACATCTCACTGTCTCCTGATACAGCCGCCTGCCTCCCCCGGTACTTCCTCACCTGATACTGCCTCACCCTCCCCAATACCGCCTCACGACCCCACTAACACCGCCTCCTCTGATAATGTCTCATACCTCCCATGATACCGCCTCACATCTTCTTCCCTCACCCTTCCTCCCGAACACCATCTCCCTTGTTACCGCCTCATGCCTTCCCTGATACCTCCTCCCAGGAGAGACCTGCTATCCAGGTTGAGAACCACTATTCTAGACAATCACAAGTTGATAACTATATGTTCATTAGATTAATGTTATCACTAATAAGTTTGATATCAACTTGAAATATTTGTACTTATATCCTGGAGGTATGTGTGGTCATTTTCATTTAGTTGGCGGAGGGCATGTGGGGCCCACTTAAATTCGCACAGGCGGGTAGACATATGTGGTTACTTAAGTACTTTTTCCTGGCTCCCTGTGGAGAACTGGTTCTTAATCATTCAATTTTGTTCTTGCAATATTTTATCCAGATCTTTTGATGTTGTCACAGTCTGTGGTATAGATGTTTTCTCAGTCTGTGGTATAGATGTTTTCTCAGTCTGTGGTATAGATGTTGTCTCAGTCTGTGGTATAGATATTGTCTCAGTCTGTGGTATAGATGTTGTCTCAGTCTGTAGTATAGTTGTTGTCTCAGTTTGTTGTATATATGTTGTCTCAGTCTGTGGTATAGTTGTTGTCTCAGTTTGTTGTATAGATGTTGTCTCAGTCTGTGGTATAGATGTTATCTCAGTCTGCGGTATAGATGTTGGCTCAGTCTGTGGTATAGATGTTGTCTCAGTCTGTGGTATAGATGTTGTTTCAGTCTGCAGTATAGATGTTGCTGCGGTTCAGTCTGTGGTTTAGATTTTGTCTCAGTCTGCGGTATAGATGTTGTCTCAGTCTGTTGTGTATATGCACTGCTCATAATGAAAAACCTGGCCAGCAATGGCGGAATGCGGGAGGCCATTCAGAGTCAGAACTGTTTGATTCTGAACACGACTTTGTTAGCGCATTTCCGACATGTTTGGTCAGGTATTTTCCGGTTTCGTTTGCCGAGCTACTGAGTTAGTGCTTGAGCAACGCTGTGAGCTATGAATGTTACATGGAATGCTTTTGCTGTGTCAACCGTGCGTTTGTTGTGTGTTAGTGTGTATTCAGAAAATGGCGGACAGCGGTTATGACGAACAAACTCAATCTGCCGTATGCAGTTATATTGCGGGTGCAGAAAGCTGGATTTTGTCGTGATTGATATTCCTTTCGACAAGAATTGCAATTCAAGTGATGAACAGTTTTGTGTTGCTACATTAGTGACGACCATATGCATTTTATGCGGAGCATGTTGCTTTTTGTGGTGGTATGCGGCTGTTTCATTCTGGAATTAGTTCACACAGGAAACATTTCACAGTTGTTAGCATTTCATGTGATTTTCATTGGCACAGGAACGGAGCAATTATGGGGTGACCCGTTGCAGTGAAGTTGGAACCGTACTTATGAACTATGAACTGCTCATAATAAAATGGCAGGACAAATGTCCAGATACCGAAGTCCCCTTAGGAGCCACGATTCCGAGCGCCAACACCCTGTTTCAAATGACCCATTTGAAATGGTTTGGTCACGTTGCCTGATAAATGCGTCCCAAAACAGTTGATGTATGGCGAGCTTGGTGGACAGAAAAATATGCTTAAAGTGTCTCTAAAATGCTTCGATACTGTGCTGGGAATCTTTCGTGCAAGATTATTAAATGTAGCGCTGTAACAAGACAAATGGAAACCGCATGGCTGAGAATAGTTTTTGTGCTGCTGAGGCGCAGAGAAAACGAGCTGCGCGAAAAGACAGAACACACAGCACCAACATTAGCAACCGTGATCTTGTGTGGTAGGGATTGCATTCCAGGATTGGACTCTACATATTGAACCAGAGAGGTGCAACGGCACAGGTCTGATGCAGTTGTCATCATCACTTACGATGGACGATTGTTATTATTATATTCATATGGACGGACTGTTTTCTTTTGAGAAAAGTTGTACTGCAATATCGCGATGTACGAAAATCTACAAATCTGAGGTGGTCAGACCAGCTCAGATCAGATATGGAGAAAATTGTTTGGGTGACTGCGGTAATACTGAGTAAACGGGTGATTGAACAAAGACAGGTATATACAGTATTACAAAAGTAGTGAAAAATTAATGATTGAATATGAACATAAACATTAGTCGACGGTTCAGTACTAGACCTTTATCAAGAACAAATATGAAAAGAATACTTAACTAAAACAAAATACTGACTAATAATGTCAAGAAAAAGATACTGGTATACGAACCTGTCTATAAGTAAGTGTAGTCTCTGGGAAATTGACATGAATGTCTAAAGGGAGGACAAGGGAACAATAAAACCAATGAGGGGGGTAGTGTTATTGAAGACAAATGTTAGATTTTTTTTTTTTTCTCAGACACATTTCTTTTTTCTTTCTTTTATTCTTCTTGAATGCTCCATATCAACCATTTGTTAAACCACTCTTTGTGATCTGTATGTGATCTGAGCCTAAGAGCGATTGTACGTTGTGCCAGTTATGCGCCTACAAGTAGGCCGGCACATTCAATTTCTGCAACGCTTTTTATTTACTAGGGTAGCTTTTCTAAGCCCCTACCTTAGTCATCTCTTATGACATGCCTTGTAGTGTTACTATATTTTCTCCCTTGCGTGTCCCGACCACGCATGGCCGTTTTTTCTCTAATCCTGTTTTGTCTCAACGCGCCAGGATAAGAAGAGTTCTAGAAAAGGCTTTTGTGTGCGCTTCATAAATAGTGTGTTTTCTCACCTCTGTTATCTCTGAGGTCCACCTATTGCATGGCCTGCCTTTTGCTTTGTATCCACTGTATCCTAGTAGTATTGCTCTTTGAGGCGCACTGTCTGTTGGTAATCTGCTTATGTAGCCGAACCATTTTATTATTTGTTGTTTCTTGATGAAGTTCTGTACTGATGTTGTATCCACTTTTATCCTGATGTCTTCATTTCTAAACCGGTATCTTCGTGATACTCTCAGCATTCTGCATAGAGACTTCACCTTTATCGTAACTAGTTTTCTTCTATCGTTTGATATCACATTCTAGGTTTGGCACTGATAGCAAAATGCTGGGAGATTGTGTTGAACAATTCTCTTTTAGTGTTCATGGTGACATGTTCGAATTTCAAAATTGGTACCATTTGTCCTATTATTTGATTTTTGCTTTATTGCATCTATGTTGGATTTCGTTAGTTATTCTTCCATTTACTGAATAAATGCTCACTGGGCATATAAAGTGGCTGACGTGCAAATCTAAAGAAAGTTAACCAGGAAGATAGAAAACAGGAAACAATGATAACCACTGTGGTAGACGACTAAATCGGATTGAATTAGGATTGAGGCGTGGCATTGTTGTCAGATTAAAACCCTCTAAATCCTGATGGCGTCGCTGGTATTGCTTGTAACAGCAGGCTTGAACGTGGACCGATCGGTAATCCTCACTGTCCCGTGGTGTCAACAGTCGCAATAAAGGGGGAAGAGGAATGTTGACCTGGTAGTAGTGGTGACTTGTCTGATGTTACCGCCTGGTACATCACCGCCAACATCAGCTGTTGATAGCCCCTTGGTGATCAGTTAAGATACTGTCCTGTGTGTCATTTGACCTCGGTCCTGTACACACTGCGGCGGCGACCTGCAGTTTAATGTCAACATTTTGATGGTACCTTATCTTGTGTCTCTTCTTATGTGTTACACTTCTCACTCATTGTATACCTTTTTTTTAATCTTCTCTCCCTCACAGAATACTTTCTTTCACTCAAATTATATATTCTTACTCTCTTCGCTCATTGACCATATATAATCGTTCACTCCTATGTTCCTTTTCTTCTCTCACTCATGTATACCTTCTCTCACTCCCAGTGTACCTTTTCTTCTTTCACTCACGTATACCTTTCTCCTGTTTTCTCTCACTCCCTCCTTCTCCTGTTTCATCACAGTGTACCTTTCTTTCTCCTCGTTCCTTTCTCTGTCTCTCACCAGTATACCTTTTTTCTTCTCTCACTCCCAGTATACTTTCTTCTCTCACTCCCATGACTCTTCTCTCACTCCCAGTATACCTTTTCTTCTCTCACTCACAAATACCTTTCTTCTGTCTTCTCTCACATTCCACATGTACCTCTTTTCTCACTCACTGCAGATTTTTGTCCCCTCTTCTCTCACTCTTGTATATTTTCTACTTTCTTCTCACTCCCCCCCTACAGTATTATTTTCTCTCACGTATACCTATTTCTCTCCTACAGTATACCTTCTTTCTTTCCCTCACAGTATACCTACTTTCTCTCCCTCACAGTATACCTACTTTCTCTCCCTCACAGTATACCTACTTTCTCTCACAGTATACCTACTTTCTCTCCCTCACAGTATACCTACTTTCTTCTCTTCCTCACAGTATACCTACTTTTTCTCTCACAGTATACCTACTTTCTCTCACAGTATACCTACTTTCTCTCCCTTACAGTATACCTTCTGTCTCTCTTCTCCCATTGGCCATATATAATCTCTCACTCATAGAATGCCTACTTTCTCTCACTCCTTGTGTACCTACTAACCAGTTATACTTGAAAGTCTAACCAATCATACTTTCTATGCCTGTGACTTTCAGCAACATAACAAAATTAGTTACAGTCTCACCTTCTCCAGATAGATTAGACATGGACTCTATGGTATCCTAGAGTTATATACTTTCTCCATCTGAACTTCATCATCATCATCAAGTAGCTTGTTCCTTCTGGAACTTGACTCCCATGTCAGCAGCCCTGAAAAACTCTCTGTTCCGTGCAAGTTGACCGGCGCCAACAGCAGTCATTTTCAGATCGTCAATAACATCTTGCACCCATCGTCTTCTAGGTCTTCCTCCCATTCTCCTTCCAATCACCAGTCCCTTAAAAATTATCTTCTCTAGGCATTCTTGTTGTTTGATGTGTTCAAAATATTTAATTTTCCTTGATGTTGTGCTCTTTAATAGCCAACTCTCGTTAATATCAAGCTGTTGCAGAACAGAAGCGTTGTTATTTTCTCTGTCCATGATATTCTAAGTACTCTTCTGTAGCATTTGCATTTAAAGGCATTAGTGATCTCCGCCGCTTTGTCAATGGTCAATGTCTCACAACTAGCTGAACTTACTACTTCCTTTTTCTCCTGCTGAACTACTACTTTCTCCCTTACTTACTTTCTCCTTCCTTTCTCCAGCAGCTAAACACATGATTTTGTTCTGTAGCTCAACAGAAAAGTCTACCTCGGGCTGCATGACAGTCAAACAAGTCCGGAACCAGACTCCAGAGATGAGCAGCGAGTGAGAGAACATATGGTACAGAAATATGAGAACAAGCGCTGGTATGTGGCTCCAACAGATGCCATGAGGGAAGAGGCAAAGTGGACAAATGAAGCAGCCCTCAACAGTAAGCCACAGGTGAAACCTCTCCGCTCCCTCTTGGGGGAGAATGCATCAAAGTTAACAGCTGTATCAAATCAGGTCAGTTTCTAGTTTCTGACCTACTTTGTGATTGATCTAGTTTGTGAACAAGAGTGTTATCTAGATTGGGACCTAGTTTGTGATCAAGTTTATGACCTAATTTGGGACCATGTTTATGACCTAGGTTGGCACCTAGTTTGTGATCAAGTTTATGACCTAATTTGGGACTACATTTATGACCTAGGTTGGCACCTAGTTTGTGACAGAGTTTATGACCTAATTTGGGATCTAGTTTGTGACCTAGTTTGGGATCTTGTTTGGCACCAAGTTTGTGAACAAGTTTGTGACTTAGTCTGTAATCTAGCTTATGATCAAGTTTGGGACCTAGTTTGGGACAAGTTTGTATGGTTTATGTTTAAATATGTTTACTATTTGGCTCAAGTTTGTAGGCATGAGTAAGCTTTCACGGACTCCCCTACGACTAGTTAGATCTGGTCCTTGCTACAATATTACCCAGTAGATAGGAAATGTCTCTCTCTCATTGGCCAGCTCTCCCACCTCTGGTCAGATCTCCCACTTCCGCAGACATCATGCTCAAATCATCAGTTATCCTACATGGATTCAGGATGTAATTGATGATTTGAGCAATATGGCTGCAGAGGTGGGACATCTGGTCTCTAGCACATGACCAATCCATCTCCAGCATCTCTTTTGGATGATGCTTCTCATTTGTGCTGGATCATTGAAGATCAAATCTGTTTACTTTCTTCACCTCTCAACTCCCAACAAAGCACAGGTCTTCAACAAACTTCTTCCATCCCTTTCTCACTCTTTTCATCCTTTTACAATTCTTTCCATGTCTTGTCTATCCTTGTAATATCATTCACCAGCTCGCTTCTCCAGGTATTTCTAGATCTTCCCTTACTTCTCTTTCCCTGCGGGTTCCAAAGTGACTTCTTCTGTGTCTTCTCAGTGTGTGTCATATCCATCACCAGCATCTTTTCTTTGACTCTTATTCCACTGGTATCTGCAATATTCATACTTAAATATAGTTTAATATTGTGATCAAGTTTATTTCATTGATTATCTGAGAAGAAAGAGGTGGCCCACTTACACCAGCGTCCAAGATAATCTGAGGCAGACGACTGCCTTTATTAGAGAATCCGAAATCCCATCTAGTGAGAATACAGAAGAAGAAGAAGCATTTAATTGATTTACTATATTTATGTTATATTTTATGTTCGCCGTGACAACCGACCATATCAAATAACAAGTTGTCATAGACATTTGTAACTACCTCCACCACAGACACCAACAGTCACCCATGTACCTGTCCAGGTGTCAGTGCCACTACCTGGAGGCATTCGATCTCCACCACCTGCTAGTATACAGACTGGCACTCCAGCCGCTGCCAGTACAGCACCCACTAAGGCATCCTCTGGTTTTGATCTGCTAGCGGACCTTGGCGGAGATCCTTTTGCTTCTAGTGCACCTGCGAACAGTAATGGGAATGGTAGGTTTGAATGATGACAGGTAAATTTAATATCTAGTGGCACCTGCCAACAGTAATGTTGACAGCGGTTCCATATTTTTTAAAACTGTTTATATCTATGTGTTGACTCTGTTTCAGCTTGAAATGCTATGTTGTTTGTTGGTGTAAAATGTATGCACAGTGAAAATTGATGTGAAAGTTATGCACAGTGAAAATTGATGTGAAAGTTATGCACATAGAAAGTTGGTGAAAAAGTTATGAACAGGGAAAATTGGTACAAAAGTTATGTACAGTGAAAGACATGAAAAAATAAATGTCTTGTTGGTATCCTGTGATAGTATTTAACCATTTCTGACATGTACAGTAAATATTACATCAAACTAAATATAAATATATTAATTGAAGATATGCCAACCAACAGGACTTGGAATAAGTACTTGTTGAAACACAGAGAGGGCTGCTGCATTGACAGATGAAGCATGTATGGACTAGTCCATTGTGCGAGGAGGTCGGTAAGGAAGAACTGAACAGGTGCAGATAGTGAAGGAGATAACACTCTTCGTCAGTAACTAAATGATGTGCTAATTCTGAGGTTTAAGACTAACTTGGGACCAACAAATATTTGATGTGGGCAAATTATGCTGTTGGACTATAGTTTTCCTGATCCTTTAATTTGGAATTTAAATTACAAGTACCTCAGAAGTTGGATAAGGCTTGCCTGAATGGTTAGGGACACTGATTATAAGGAAACAAGCATTTAAGAAAAAATCAGAGGTGCCATATACTTTCAGTGTGAGGATGGAGGTTGCGGTCGTTATTGCTGACCTCCATGTGAAATGTAGTGCCTACGAAAAGTTACCAACGTCACCAGAAAAGACAACAACACTAGCATAAGAAAGAAAGTTGGCACAGAACCTTGCTTGAATTACATTGAGAAAAAGAATGAAGTGGTTTGGCCACTTAATAAGAATGCATCCAAACTCCACAGTATACGAAGTCTTCTACAACAGAACATCAGGAAAGAAGGCGAGAGGAAGACCACAAAAAGATGGATAGATGGCATAGCAGAATCCTGTCAAAAAGCAAAGATAACTATCACCGAAGCCACTAGAGCAGTGCAAGGCAAAACCAGAAAATCGCGACACTGGGCAACAATCCAATAGCAGTGTGATGACACTGGGCAACAATCCAGTAGCAGTGTGACGACACTGGGCAACAATCCAGTAGCAGTGTGATGACAAAAGAAGAAAAAGAAGACCTGTGTATAATCCATTTTTTTCTAATCTTCCATCCACAGTAGATGGTTTTGCAGACTTCAGTAACTTTGGAAGCATGAACTCTAGCCCATCACATCAAGCAGGTGCAGCACAGGTACATGCTTCAGTGGCACTAGCAGCATCTCAAGCTTTTCCAGTATCTTCAGGTAAGTCAATCAAAGATCTCACTTCCTGGTTACATCTCTCTCTGTCATTGTCAGATTAAACTATAAACGCACAGTATATCACTGGCATATACTAGGTAGATGAAGATCAGAATAATAAGAGCATGCATATTCTCAGTGGCAACAATGGGTGTGAAGCATGGGCATTTAACAAGGCAGTGGAAAAGCATGTGCTTTTGATTATAAGTGTCCTACACAGAATAAACCCCACACACCTACCACACTGTAGAAAGTGCAGTCACTCATGTGAGACAGTACAGCATATCTTGCTTGAATGTCCTGGACTACATAAAGCTAGACAAGAACTCCTCCCACTACACCCATCTGTTCATAATACCCTTTACACTAGTCTCCCACAATTACAGAACACATGCAGATTCTACAAACTGGCATTGGCTGCCCAAGAGTAAAAACTCGCAGCCCTGGTTAGAAGAAGAAGAAGATTATAAGTGTTGCAGAAGTTTCCAACATATATCATGGACAGAGAAGAGAACAAATATATCTATCCAGAGAGAACTCAAAATCAAAGAAAGCTGGCTGATGCTACAAATAAGAATTATAAGAATTTTGGACATTTAAAGAGACTTGAAGGGTTGGAGAAGACCATTATGGAAGAAGGCATCCCAACAAAGAGAAAGATCACGAAAAAGATGGATCCAGGATGTAACCTGATGGTTTGAGCATGATGACCACAGAGGTGGGACATTTGGCCTATTAAGGAGAGAAATTTGGAAGGACTGTTAGGGTGGCAAAGTTCTGCTCAGAACAAACTATTTGAATAAGGCAGGCTGATTATGCGTCCTTGGTGAAGACATCGATTTTGGTCATTAGGCAAATAGAAGTATAAGATATTACAAGTGTTAGAGGCCTCACAGTTCCAAACCTGGACGCTAACATCAAACAGTAGAAGAAAACTAGTCACGACAGAGATAAAGTGTCTTCATATCAAGAAGAGACCATTTGAAAAATGAAAGACAGGAAACATTTGGGCACATCAGTACAGAACTTTATCAAGAAACAGCAAATTAAATGTTTCTGCCAAATAAGCAGATTACCAACAGACAATGCACCTCAAAGAGCAATGCTACTCCGATGCAGTGGCAGTCCACGCAAAGCAGTCCAAAGCAAGTGGCAGTCCACTCATAAGGTGGACCTCAGAAATAAGAGGCAGTGAAAGACACTGTTTATGAAGCGCATACAAAAGCTTGTTCTAGAAGTCTCTTATTATCCTGATGCTGTGAGTTAAAATAGGATTTTTTTAAATGAAGAGGAAGAAGAGATTTCACAGTACTGTTTCTTTAGCATTTGAAGGTGAGATCAGCTCTTATCCTTGATAACTTCTCCCATCTTCAACTCACAAGGACAAACACCCATTTTGTCAGCCTAGCTTGACAAGTGTTTTTTTTGTGCTGTAAACAGATCCCAGTTAAGAAGGAGAAAATGGAGATATTTTAGACATATAAAAATACATGGAAGGGCTGGAAGACCATCATGGAAGAAGGCATACTGGCAAAGAGAAGAGGAAGACCACAGAGAAGATGGATTCAGGATGTAACTGACAGTTTGAACATGATGGCTGCAGAGGCGGAACATCTGGCCTATGAGAGAGTGAAATTCCGGAGGACTGTTGGGGTGGCAAAACTCTGCTAATGACAAGCTATTTGATGATGATGAAACAGATCCCAGTTTTAGTAGATTGCAATGTCAGTGCTCTGACTGTTGGTTTTGTATTTTTTTGTCTATATCAGCAGTCTATAGACTCTACACAGTACAGACCTACTACTGTCTACACAATACAGACCTACTTCTGTCTACACAATACAGACCACTACTGTCACACAATACAGACTTTCTACTATCTACACAATACGACCTACTTCTGTCTACACTACAGACCTCTGTCACAATATAAAAGACATACTATTGTCTACGCTATTATAGACCTACTACTGTCACAATATAAAGACCTACTATTGTTCACACAATATAGACCTACTACTGCCTACACAATATAAAAGACCTACTACTGTCCACAAAATATAAAAGACCTACTGTCTACACAATATTATAGACCTACTGTCTCGCAATTTTTTTCCAATCCAGAAGCACTTGAGTTGAAAGCTCTTCGGCTCGGTGCCATGGACATCGTAACCCTTTGGTTCGGTGCCACGAACACCGTAAATCTGGGGAATCTGTGGCTTTTCTGTCAGTCCGCGGAATTGAACCCGCACACACAGAGGACTTGTCACTCGTAGTCCAACGTGCTACGAACACGCTGGGGAGGCGGGCGTCTACGCAATATAAAAGACCTATTGTCTACACAATATTATAGACCTACTACTGTCCACACAATATAAAAGACCTACTACTGTCTACACAATATAAAAGACCTACTACTGTCCACACAATATAAAAGACCTACTACTGTCCACACAATATAAAAGACCTACTACTGTCTACACAATATAAACAACTTTGTATTAAAGTTGTGTATCATGATGACTTATTGCAGCTCCACTTCAGCCTTCAGCTAGAGGTCAAGCTGCTACGCCCACCAGCTCCCAGCAGCCACCCACGTCTCAGGGATTCTCGGCTGGGGATAGATACGCTGCCCTCGCTAACCTGGACAGTTCTTTATTCTCTGCCCCTGTGACCACAGCTGCCCCCATCAACTGGGGTGGGTCAGATGGAGGTGCCATTAGCTGGGGATCTACTGGCAGTAATGCAGGTATGTTGTACCGTGTTCTAGAAATCTCTGACAATTTATTTGCTTCTTGCGTAAGTACCAGGTTAGATATGATGTACTCAGTTGGTGTCTGTTCCAATCTTAGAATTCAATCTAAGAATCCAATCTCAGAGTGTACAAAGTCACTTAGCCTTCGGCACATCCAATTTATTTTCAGTACATTTTTAGGGCACTGTGTGTGTCATCCGTCCTTGACTCATAATTACTTAGCCAGGCTGAAGTGATGTAGCCTGTTACAGAGCACCCATTGAAGATGAAGTAGAGCCAGGTTTGGTTTGAAAGTGAAAGAATTTTACTTGGGCCGTTGTTGTGTCTAACGCTCAGTCGATGCTTCACAATATCCAAAATGGCAGGTTTCGGTATGAGGGAATGTCGTCTATTGAAGTTTCTAACCTCCAGAGGCTTAGATGGATCTACTGTCCTGGGCATGCAGGTGTTTGTGGCAACGAGAGAGCGGACAGACTTGCATCAATAGCATTAATTGTTTGAGAGTTGAAGATGGATACGGGGGATATTCTTCAGTCTCTTCATGACTACCTGTTGGATGAATATGTTGATTAGATCTAGTGGTGTGAGGAGTTTAGAGTTGCTCTGTATACAAGTAGAACTGGATGCCTGAGGGGCAGAGTGAGGAGTGTATTTAATCAGTGAGCCACAGAAGCTGTCACAATGCATACTTTTCGTCACCTGTTAGGGGAGACTCAGCACTTATGGGTCTGGCCGGAGTGCAGTGACGTTAGTTTTTTTTTTTAGATCCAGAAGTACTTGAGCTTTCGGCTCGGTGCCATCTACTTCTTCTTTGCGTTCGTTCTTTAGGACAAATGATAATCACTCCTTGTGATATGTTTGATCTTTGCCAAGAACGTGTATATGTTGCACATTGGTTTGGTAGGCCCCTAAACACATAGACTTCTACACGTTTAGGACACATGCATCCGATTTCAGCCAAACCTCCTTAGTCGCCTCTTATGACGTGCGTGGCAGGTAACAGTCGTTCTATTCTTTACACCCCAAATTTGGGCCCGGTAACCACTCGGGCATTCGGTGCCATGAACATCGTAACCCTTCGGTTCGGTGCCACGAATACTGTAAATCTGGAGAACCTGTGGCTTTTCTGCTAGCTCGCGCAATTGAACCCGCACTCACAGAGGGCTTATTACCCGTCATCCAACACACTACGAACACGCTGGGCAGGCGGGCTGACGTTAGTTCATTAACTAATAACTAACTCTGGTATGCTGGCTTCCAAGGTCTCTTAGACTTGTGTCTCAGATCCCTGTTACATAAGATACAGTCTTATCCTTTTGATAATAATTGTTTTCATGTATTTTATTATATATCTATCTGAGAAAATTTCTCTAGTGTATTTGACTGGTTTCTCAACAATCATGTTGAATTTTACCTGTGTAAATTTTCATTTGATGTTGTACCTGTATGAGTTTTGTTTCTAGTTCTTACTTGTGTGGGTTTTATGCTTGTTTTTACCTGTGTGTTTTAATAATCATTGTTGTTGTCCTCCCCTTCAAGGTACACCGTCTCATAACGCAACAGCAAGTAATATACCTGGAGGGCCCATTAACTGGAACAATCAAGGGCCCTTTGGTATGCCCATGGCAACAACGGGCCCTTCCAGCGGATATGGGGCACCATCTGCAGGTCAGCTTTTGAATGTTTGTCATTTGAGGAAGATAAGGTTATATCATTTGTAGAAGTGAACGTTACAGATAGTTGAAATGGAATGACTTATGATGTTAGCAATGTTTCACTCTCATCTTGATTAGATTTCAAGTTGGCTAATGTTTCAAGAGTAATGTTGGAACAATGTGATCCGTCTCGTTCCTTCATGGAGTCATCAGGATATTTTTCCAGAGATCCCTGAACTAAGTGTAGAGGCGATCGAGTTCCTAATCCTATCAGAGACTGGCGATAAAATATAGGTAGAGTGCTCAAGTTGAGCATGTAAAAGACCCCCTGGTGGTTCAAAATCGAGAAGAGCAGGCTGAAAAGCTGCTGCCATGGCAAAATTCATTCGAAAAATTTAATAATAAAATTCCTACAAAATATTTTTACCATCTAAGTTACATCGGGAACCCTCGCCTGCGCTACGGAGTTCATGCACTGCCACTGAGATCTTCCTGTGTAAGAATGAGATCAGAGCACACATTTTTACTCACCGAAGTGCAATGATGATGGTCCAATCAATCAGTCTGACTGTCATAGTTCTATGTAGGCTTGGTAATATTGACTACATGTGGACTTATGAGTAATTCTGCAAATACTCCAATTATAATTGTGGTTGATAGTTCTATGTGGGGGTTGAAGGTGAGAGCACAAATAATACTGGATGTACAGGGAGGTATATGTTTGACAGACAGTACATGCCTGTATGTCCGTGTATGTAATGGTGGTATTGCTGTGACTACAAGCAGACTTAACTATGGAAATCATGGCAGTAACTGAAGCGATGGTTTGGCTGGAGTCACTTTTATCTACACGTTTCCCCACTGACTCAATGAGTATGCTCAGGAATATTGAAACAAGCTGGGCTCGGAGACAACGGTTGAGTCACTGATGAGGTCTAGGCTGGCAAAATCAGTTTTATTTTGTGCCAGGCATGCATGTGTCGGCAAAATGACGCACAATAGGCTTGCAGGTATGGCTGCTGAAAAAATGGGCGAGCAAAGGACCAGGCTATTATACATTCCCTAAGTTTGAGAGGATGTGTACATGATTCAATAGTGGTGAATCTACAACACTAACCAGACTGCAAGAATACCAAGTCAGAGGTGTAGCTAGACAAAAACACTATGCTGGTAGCCAATGAAGAATAGTAAACCAACAAATAACTGGTATCATTAGATGCCACACACTGAGAGACATACTGAGGAGAAGATCGGAGCACTTATGGATTAATTGGTTCGATGTGCATTGATGATGATCAGACGACTAAACTAAACTGAGAGACATACTAAGGAGTAGCTCGGAGAACTTATAGACTTATTGGTTGTATGTGCAGTGATGATGATCCGACGACTAAACTAAAATTAAACTTTAAATAATGTCAATATAGACAACAGTTGAATCAACCCAGGGTAACGTTGTCTGTGATGTGTTCTTTTCAGCCGTCAACCCATTTAGTGGAGCCTCACCTGGTCCAAGACCAACTTATTCTAGTGCTGCAGGGTCAGGAGTTAACCCCTTTGGAACATCTTCTGCAATGTCACAGTTTCCGCAGTCTGGTGCCCAAGTGTCTGCAGGATATGGTGGTCAGTTTGCTCAGCACGGACAGCTTGCTGGAGGGTTTGGTCAGTTCCCTGGTGTCCAGAATGGAGGATTTGGTATATCTGCTGCAGGTTATGGACAACCAGGATCTTTCTCACAGCAACAGATGATGATGGGGGCACCCAATACTGCAGCTGTCCAACAGTCAGGTAGCTGGACCCAACTTGGATCATCGTCAGCAGCCTCCCAGCCTGTCTCCAATCCATTCATGGTGAGTGTTTTTATTTTATCTGCCTCACAGTCTTTTTGTTTCATCAGCCTCTTCAACCTATTCATGGTAATTGAGTCTTTTCATGCATTAGCATCAGAGCCTGTTCAACACATTCATGGTCAGTGTCTATTCATTTCATCAGCCTCTTGACTTCATCAGCCTCATAGCCAGTCTCAAGCTCATTTATAGTGAGTCTTAATTTCATCAGCCTCTTCAACCTATTCATGGTCAGTGAGTATCTTCATTTCATCGGCCTCTTCAGCCTGAAAATTCTTAATTTAGTTTTAAAACTATATAACTTGCAGTTCCATATTTTGTTTAGACTTTTAAAAGCTAATGTTGCTTTGACAATTCGCAATAACATTTATTTTTTATTAGTATCTACTGTGTAGTCAAAACTTCACACAAATAGGTGAACAAATAGATGCGCAGGCATTGGACTGAATTACTACAAGCGTCAACAATTCACAGAATTACACGTATTTTCATATTGTGGCACATGGGTATCGTCATTGAGAGAGCAGACAGGCTGGCTGACTCTGCCACCATATCAGGGGTCAGCCAATGGATAGAGCTGACATTCTGAATGCCCTCATAGAATGTGGTCACAAAGAGGATTTTCATTTAAACCAATCCACGTCAATTACTAGGTTGCAGTAGCTGGATTGAAGATTGGTGTAGCAAGAAAATAACATCACAACAGGTATATGAGTAGGCTCTTCAATAAAAATCGAACTGGTGCCGGGTTGGTTGCTGGACGCTGTTGGAGATATTGCGAAGGAGATTGGAGCACCTATGGACATGTCTGGAGTGCAATGAAGATATTCCAAATTGAAACTGAATAAAAAGGTGAACTGCTCCGTAATTTTTGTAATTTTGGATTCCATGGTGATATCTGCATTACTTGCCATATATATTCATTATATTTCATGCATACAGCTAGATAGCATCTAAGATAACAGTATGATCTCAAGGTTCATTATGTAACATACAAAGTTTCTTATCTAAATATATAACTTTTTGTTGTTGTTTTTGACAGAACACAGCCATCCATCATCAGATACCACCATCAACTGGGTCAACGAATCCATTCTTGTGACCACCTTGACCCCCATTATGTCACCGGAGCTGACCTACATGTATTACCTTGGCCTAATTTGATCTAGGTCATGTTGAAACTGACACAACTAAGACTGCAAGTGAAGGAGATGACAGTTGAAGCTAGCCATTCCAAGAACTAGTAATACTTTGTTTCAGTTTTGAAAAGGTTTTTTTTTGGTTGAGTTCATGGCCCCTGATGACCTAGTTTGGAAAACTGGGTCACCGAGATGATGAACCTTCAGTGATTCACTTTTGAAATGTTTTTTTTTTGTTGAGTTCATGACCCCTGATGACCTAGTTTGGGAAACCCAAACTAGGTCACTGAGATGATGAACCTCTGCAGTTATTGTTGCTGTCAACTCGTTGTTTTTCTGCACACATGAGCACTTTGTTATTTCAAGTGGATTGTCTTCATTCATTGTTACCAAATATTATATAAATAAATATGTCTGATATTTTTGATAATTTTGTTATGTATTAACTGTGGTAATAATCTGAAGGGATTCTGTGAAGGGAAAAAAAATGTCAATTTTATCCTGCCATGCATGTTTTGAAAGTTGAATTCTACTACTGAGGAGGGTTGTACATGGTTCTTGCAAATGTAACTTACTTATTTGTTTAATTTTTATTCACAATAAAATGTTGTTTCTGAGATTTTAGTCTCATTATTGTCTGATCATATTCTAGTTTCATTCTCAACATTTCACTTTCTCATTTTTTTGGCTTATTAAATGGAGTGTGCAACAGCAGTATTTTATCCCCGATTATTTAGCAGTGATTTAATTAGTATCCCCTACCTACACCCAGGCTGTGTACCAACAGTGATCTATCTTGGGTGGGGGTTAAGCCCTGCCTCGTTTTCTGAAGGCAGTGGGTTTCGAATCCAGACCGTGATGTTCTGTTCATGGGTGTATTTTTTTCAGTAACCTCTAGGATTGTTGATGGAGTTCATGCTTTGTGTAATACCCTCGACAGGTGGCGTCCCATTTCTGCGGAGAGGGACCGTGCCATATATGGTAGAACCCGGTGCATTGAAGTCGATCCTTCTGCTAAAGACCCTTTGATGATCTAACTACCCATTCTCATGGTAGTACAACCCACAACATATATATTTATCAAACCACAGAATGTACTCGAAGATTATTATATTCAACATATTTCTTCTATGTTTGGCCCCAATCATACAGCCACATATGAGGCCCTTTCTATATTTCTTCTATCTTGGGCCCCAGTCAAGCAGTCACATCTGGGACCTTCTCTATATTTCATCTATCTTGAGCCCCAATCAGACACATATGGGGTCCTCTATATTTCTTGAGCTCCAATCATAGTCACATATGGGGCCCTCTATAAATTCCTCTTTTCTTGAGCCCCGTGCATAGTCTTTGTTGATATATTTCGTACTCCCAGAATGCATGTGATGGTACTTCCACCCCTCTCCTCACCAGCCCCACCGTTCAGCCGTAAACATCACATTTAACCTGCAAATCATACGTCTCTCACAAATACACATTTTTGTACATGGACAGTGTCCAGTCAGTGTTGACTAAAGTTTAATTACACTTAATTGGCTTCGTATATATATATATATATATATATATATATATATATATATATATATATATATATATATATATATCAAGCGTACAATTATTCCGATCCGATTGTACCAGTATGTGAGGAGCATACACGTACGATCTTCATTAATTTATAAGTATTTATCTCAGATTTATACTTGATTTATCATGTTGTATACTTTTGTTTTGTACGTCATCAGATTTGTAAATATATTTCTGTGATTTATACGTTATGCGTTCTCACTTTACTTGATTATGTATCTAGCTGGTACTTGTATTTTGTGTTGTTTATTTGCTTTGAAATGTGTTACTTTTTGTTTGCTGATAGCAGTCTCGATGTTTGGTTTAAGTCCAGGAGTCGAGCGTAGACATTCACCTCCATCAGTCACTCCTCTGTATCAGTCACTTACTCCATCAGCCGCGCATCCCTATCAGTGACTCCTATCTATCAGTCACTGACTCCATCAATGACTCACCCCTATCAGTGACTCCTCTCTATCAGTCATTGACTCCATCAGTCAATCACCCTTATGAGTCACTGACCATTGCACTCCGGACATGTCCATAGTTGCTCTGATCTTTGTAATATCCCAAACAGCATCCAGTGACTGACCTTACCAGTTCGATGTTGATTGATGAACCTCCTCATATACCTGTTGTGCTGTTCTTTTTGGGCCTCTTCAATCCAAACTCTTGTAATCTAGCTGTTGATGTACATTGGTTTAGATGAAAATCTTCTGTGCAGTTGCACAATATGAGGGAGTTCAGAATGTCAGTTCTATCCATTAGCTGATCCCCTTGTATGATAGCAGAGCCTGTCTGCTCTCTCATTGCCATCAGCATCTTTATGCCTCAGAACGAAGATGAATGCAATTTTGGGAATTATTGATGCTTGTATGGATTCAGTCCATTACTACGCTTCATTGACACCTGCAAGTGTGATCTAACTTCATGCAACATAGACAAAGAAAATTGAGAGCAGTTGGTCAAAGACAAGCAAGCATTGTGAGCGACTGTGAGGGATGACTCAGAAAGAAAAAAAGAGAAACACTATCATGTATGGAGACAAAAGAGAGGGCAGAGAGAACATCCTATGTATCAGATCCAGTTTCAATTGTGGCAAGGATTGCCACTCTAGAATAGAATATTACAGCCACAACATAAAATGTTACCAATATCTCCATCGACAAACATTCATTAAAACAAGTCAAAGACTTTACATACCTAGGGAGCATTTTTCCAGCAAACGGAAGAATAGCTAACGAAATACAACATAAATGCAATAAAGAAAATCAAATCATATGACAAATGGCGCCAATTTTGAACACTAAAAGAACATTCTACAACAGTATTTCTCCCATTATGCTATCAGGGCCAAATCTGGATGCTAACATCAAATGATAGAGGAAAACTAGTCACGATAGAGATGAAGTGTCTAAGCTGAATGTTGGAAGTAACATGAAGAGACTGTTGAGATATGAAGACATCAGGAAAAAGTGGGTACAACATCAGTACTAAACTTCATCAAGAAACAACAAATTAAATGTTTCGGCCACATAAGCAGCGACCACATAAGCAGATTACCAACAGACAGTGCACCTCAAAGAGCAATGTTTCTCCGATACAATGGATACAAAGCAAAGTTGGACCTCAGAAATAACAGAGGCAGTGAAAAACACTGTTTATGAAACGCACAGAAAAGCATGTTCTAGAAATCTCTTATCCTGACGCTGTGAGACAAAACAGGATTGGAGAACATGAAAGAAGACAACCAGAACAGATGATGTGATTCAGCACAGAATAAACTATGTCACACAAAACCTATTGTCTCCTGAGATAAAAAGGCTAATGCATGATGAATGAATGTACTACTATTTTCATATTTTGTCTAGCTTAATATGTTGCTGCTTTTTTTGTCTTCTAGATCCAGTTGTTGGTTGTATTTTTGATGTGTTCTCATGTTCTTGTTATATAATTCAGACGAATTTGTCCAGAGAAATAAATGTAAGCTTGCACGAACTAGACAATATTCTTGGATAAGTGTACCACGACTGTGGGGGTATTTCTATGGTGTGTGTCACTGTGGTGTACAAGAAAAGGTGTACAATGTGTGGGTCTGTGGTGCACAAGGACAGATATACAAGTTGTGTGTGTCATTGTGTGGTGTGAGTCTCTGGTGCACAAGGTGTAATGTCATTTGGTGTACATGGACAGGTTCACAAGGTATGTGGGTCATTGTGAGTTGAACAAGGTATGTCTTTGACATACTCGTTTATAGTTTAGACATCGTGCTGGTAAGAAAATGTAGAGCCGATGATACCACAACTTCTTTTCATGTTCGCCGATATAAATTCAGGCATAGTCAGGACGCCGGTTATGTTGCTTCTAACTGATTTTTTAGTGAAGGCCCGCTTTCCAATTTATCAGTGTCCCCCGACATACAGGTGTGCTTTCTCTGACTTCAGACGTAATACCACAACTCACTTCCATAGAAGAGATTGAACTAGCTGCCAAGGATAGAACGGTATTGAGAAATTGCTTGCAGGCACTATGTAACGTATAACGGTACAAAAGGAATACAATAACAATAGACTAATGATAATTTGTGTAATTTTCTGGTTAAATATTTCATATTTCTTATATGTCCTTATAAAGGTAAGAACAAGTTACCCCTTGGGTGAGAAAACAAAACCATTGTACTGGATAGCAATAATAAATTTACTGCTTTATTTTTGCATAATAATTCAGTTGCCAGTTGACCTTGTGGTTGTTATCTTATCTCAAGATTTGGCTTATTGAGGGAGCATGTATAAGTAGCATCTGGCAATTTTTTATTAATTCATTGTGATAATTTATGAAGAATTTCTGTATTTTTATTCTTTCATTTGTGACACATAATTTCTTCATTACTTCACCTCCATGCCAACCCTCTAGCTGAACCCCCCCCCAGGCCGCCCGTCCGCCAGCCAGCTGACCAATCCTCTCCTCTGACATCCTCGCTCAGACTGATCCCGCCTCCATGCCAACCTTGTTCGGCCAACCACCAGACTGCTCTCCTACCTCAGACTGATCCTCGCCTCAGACTGATCCCCTGCCTCCAGGCCAACCTTTCGCTTCCCGGCAACCCACCAGACTGACCCACCCCTCCCACTCCCAGACTGATCCCTCGCCCTCCAGACCAGTCCCCACCTCCAGGCCAGCTTCCGCCTCCAGACTGTGCCCCGCCTTCAGACCGATCCCTTGACTTCCAGTTCGACCCTCTGCCTCCAGGCCAACTCTCGGCTTTCATTGTTTGAGATGAAGCTGTTGAGATTCTTCTGTCTGTGTTTACATCACACAGACACACCTGATTCTATTAGAGTCTCTGTGGTGTAGAGGCTAGATGCCTGCCCCATGTTCTAAAGGTACTTGGTTTGCTCCCTCATGGAGCCACCGGGATATTTTCCAGAGATCCTGTCCTGGTCCTATTGGAGACTGACAATAAAACTTAGGTCCCATGTTCAAGCTGAGAATATAAAAAAACCTTTGGCAGTTCAAAAATCGAGAACAACAGGCTGGAAAGTCACTGCCCAGACAAAATTCATTAGAAATGTTTCAAAATAAACTCCTACCAAATGTTTTTGTCACCATCTTCTAAAATTATATCGGGAACACTGCTGGTGATACAGACTTTGTACACTGCCGCTGAGATCTTTCTGTGTAAGAAAGAGATCGGAGTACATATGGTTGCTCACAGAAGTGCAATGATGATGGTCCAATCAATCAAACATAACTATTAAAATATAACTGTAAGAAAATTAGTTTGGACAGTATAAGGAAAAAGAAGTCAGTTTGTCTGGAAATCATTCTTTCATCTTTTCGTAACAAACATTCAACAAAATTATCTTTTTTAAAAGTCTTCTTTCTATTCTCTAATCCTGTTTTGCCTTTCAACGTCAGGTCGAAAATGGAGCGAGTCTCTTTATGCACTTTATACAAGGTAGAATTTAGTACCTTGGATAGTCTGTCTAGTCAACATTTATGCGGTCATCCTCTGGATCTGTTGTATCCGAGTGCTAGTTTTCTTTGTGGGAGACTGTCTTATGGTAACCTTGATACATGTCTGAACCATTTAACCTGTTCTTTCTTGATATATTGTAGCATCGGCGAGGATCACACTTTTTCAGATTTCTCGTTTCTGATTTTGTCTTCTTGTTACATTTGAAAAGTAATATATTAAAAACAAGATAAATATCTTGCTTTTAACTAATGGATGCTGACCGCTTGCCCATGCTGTCATTGTACATTTTATTGTTATTGTGAAGAGGACATTAACATTAGAAACTTGCTGGGGCTCAAATTAATATCTTCAAGATTATAAACTTATTGGGGTTCCCACCCTTGTGGTGCTGGGGCCTGCAAGGGAAACAAATAATAGCACCACTGTTACCTACAAGGCATGTTGTAAGAGGTGACTGATTTAGGACCTAGGAAGCTACCCTAGTAAATAAAAGAGTCGCAGAAATCGGATGTGCTGGCCTACTTGTAGGCGCATAACTGCACAACATACAATCGCTCTTAGGCTCAGATCACATACAAATCACAAAGAGTAGTTAAGGGGGGATTCTGGTCTTGAAACTTTTTCGTTGTTTGATATTAATGTAGAATTTGTATAACAATTTTGAAAGATTATGACTTAGAATAGTAGAAAAAATTAGTTTTAAAAAATTTCAAGCGTTGCCATGGAAACAATAAAAATGGCCGCCAAACACAAAATTTCAAATCCCTAAGACTCTGAAGTTAATGAATATAAATGAATTCTGTTTTCACTCTAAGGTGAGCAATTGTAATATCTAAAATTTTACACATGATTTTTAGGATATATTAAATATTACATTTTTATGAATTTTTGGGTAAACACACCCTCCAAAAACAGCTTTTTTGACCAAATTTTGAGGAAATTTTTACCCAAAAATAAAAAAAAATTAAATATTTAATATATCCTAAAAATCATGTGTAATATTTTAGAAATTACAATTGCGCACCTTAGAGTGAAAACAGAATTCATTTACATTCATTAGATTCAGAGCCTTAGAGATTTGAAATTTTGTTTTTGGCGGCCATTTTGTATTGTTTCCATGGCAACGCTTTGACATGTTTTTAACGAATTTTTCTACTATTCTAAGTGATAATCTTTCAAAATGGTTATACAAATTTTACATTAATGTGAAAACAACGAAAATAGCTTCATGTCATCCCGAATCCCCTTATCAAGTGGTTGATATGGAGCGTTCGAAGAAGAAGACTGGGGGGCTCAAACTAATATCTTCTAGATTAGAAACATATGTTGCAGATGTATCTGTGGGGGACTTCTTGTAGCATCATCATCATCAAATAGCTTGTCCTGAGCAGAACTTTGCCAATCTAACAGTCCTTCAAAACTTCTCTCATAGGAATTTAAATGTTGCATGGCTAGTGCAATCACCCCAAAACTGTTCATATTATGATTTTTTCTTTATGTCCCCGAAAGAAGAAAAACTGCTTAGCTTTACGGGATTGAGCAGGGTCTCCCAAATGAGAAACCCACTCTGTAATCCATTCAGCTAGACACTCCTTGTCCCAATCATTGAAGACTGTAAATACACTATTTATTCACTTGTTATAAATATTGTTACTGTAATTATATTATTTGTTTGGTGAATCTGTTATTCTGATATCTAGATGTTGGTGATTCATTGTTTGCTAGGATTTCTTCTTGTTCGGTTACAACTGATTATAAAGATCATCATACGGTTGCTGTGATCAACATGGTTGCTATAATCAACATATGATTGTTATGATCAACATACTGTTGCTATGACCAACATACTGTTGTTATGATCAACATACAGTTGCTATGACCAGCTAACGGTTGCTATGACAATATATGGTTGCTATGATCATCATATGGTTGCTATGACAACATAATATGTGACATGAAATATATAAGATGGATTAATAAAAAATGTCTGCCATTATTTAATCTCTTCATATATATCGGATTTGTGATCACCACCACCAGTATGTCTGTGTGATACCCTTCATCTAGTTTGTATATCATTGTCTTCATCTGGTCTGTATATCATTGTCCTTAGAATTTTGGAGCATTAGCCACAAGTAATTATACTAGTTACATAAGCATGCAATAAACGGACTAATCCAAATTCAGAAGAAGTTAGGAAATCAGAGAAATATCTGGTCAACCACTAGTAACAGCTGTTATAAGGAGGAGACGATGGAGATATGTTGGGTATACTCTGAGAAGAAATATCTGGTCAACCACTAGTAACATCTGTTATAAGATGGAGATATGTTGGGCATACTTTGAGAAGAAATATCTGGTCAACCACTAGTAACATCTGTTATAAGAAGGAGACGATGGAGATATGTTGGACATACTTTGAGAAGAAATATCTGGTCAATCACTACTAACATCTGTTATAAGGAGAAGATGGGGATATGTTGGGCATACTCTGAGAAGAAAGGATCAGAGAATCACAAAGCTGGCATTGAAAAGGGACGTTGAGGGTGTGTGAATGATTCAGTGGAAAATAGGAAACTTTAAAATGAACTTTTCTGAAAGAGGTCAAAAACAGACTCAATTCCGTAGAAGAGATTGAACGAGTTACCCAGAATAGAGCGGTATGAAGAAATTGCTTACAATTCTTACTGGAGTGTAAAGCTACGAAAGGTATACAATACTTTCAAATATTTTGTTTAAAGAGGCTTTAGAGACGAAGGATTGACTTCATTGTACTTGGTTGTTCACATATGGCTCCGTCCTTGTCTGCAAACACGACACATGCCGTGGGTGTTGCCCAAAGCACGAACTCCGTAACTCCACCAACAATCCTAGGGATCTATTTAAAAAATGCACATATGAACTTAACGACGTGCTCCAGATTTGAACCCACATTGTATACTTTTCATATGTCGCGTAAGTGCCTGTAAGCAATGTCTTCATACCACTCTATTCGCCCATGTGGTGCCGGGGTCCGCAATAGGAGCAAAGAATAGATCAATGCGACCTACAAGGCATGTCATATGAGGCGACTGGGTAAGGGCCTAGGAAGCTACCCTAGTAAATAAAAAAGCGTAGCAGAAATCGGATGTGCTGGTCTACTTGTAGGTGCATAACTAACAAACGTACAATCGCTCAGATCACATACAGATCACAAAGAGTGGTTTAACAAGTGGTCGATATGGAGCATTGAAAAAAGAATAAGGCATTTATTTAATTCGCTCAGTGAGACTAGATTTGTCAAAACCAAGCAAAAACATTACACATTTAATTCGCTCAGTGAGACTAGATTTTCAAAACCCAAGCAAAACATTACACATTTAATTCGCTCAGTGAGACTAGATTTGTCAAAACCAAGCAAAATATTACATTTAATTCGCTCAGTGAGACTAGATTTGTCAAAACCAAGCAAAAACATTACACATTTAATTCGCTCAGTGAGACTAGATTTGTAAAACCAACAAACATAACATTTAATTGCCAGTGAGACTAATTACAAAACATTACACATTTAATTCGCTCAGTGAGACTAGATTACAAAAGCAAGCAAAAACATTACACATTTAATTCGCTCAGTGAGACTAGATTACAAAACATTCACATTTAATTGCTAGTGAGACTAGATACAAGGAGCAAAAACATTACACATTTAATTCGCTCAGTGAGACTAGATTACAAAAGCAAGCAAAAACATTACACAATGTAGTTTTATCATCTGGTCAATAGTGAAAAAATGAGTAATAAATTGTTTGTCTTTTTATTTCTTTTCTCCAATCATGTTTTGTCTCACAGCGTCAAGATAAGAAGAGATTTCTAGAACGGGCTTTTGTGTGCTTTCATAAATAGTGTCTTTCGTCGCCTTTGTTATCTCTGAGTTCCATCTTTTGCGTGGCCGGCCTTTTGTTTTGTATCCATTGTATCGAAGCAACATCACTCTTTGAGGTGCACTGTCTGTTGGTAATCTGCTTATTTAGCCAAAACATTTAATTTGTTGTTTCTTGATGAAGCTCAGTAATGATATTGTACCCACTTTTTTCCTGATGTCTTCTTTTCTCAACCGGTCTCTTCTTGTTACTCCCAGCATTTTTGTGTAAACACTTCATCTCTGTCGTGACTAGTTTTCTTCTATCATTTGATGTCAGCGTCTGTATTGTATATATATATATTATTATCCAACATAGATGCAATAAATCAAATCATAGGACAAATGACACCAATTTTGAAATACAAGCATGTCACAATGAACACAAAAAGAACATTGTTCAACACAATCTTTCTCCCAACATTATGCTATCAGTGCCAAACCTGGACGCTGACATCAAACGATAGAAGAAAACTAGTCACGACAGAGATGAAGAGTCTACACAGAATGCTGGTGGTAACAAGAAGAGACCGGTTGAGAAATAAAGACATCAGGAAAAAAGTGGGTACAACATCAGAACTGAACTTCATCAAGAAACAAAAAATGAAATGTTTCGGCCACATAATCATATTACCAAACAGATAGTGCACCTCAAAGAGCAATGTTAGCTGATACAATGGATATAAAGCAAAAGCCTGTCCACTCAAAAGGTGGATCTCAGAAATAACAGAGGTGACGAAAACACTATTTATGAAGCGCACACAAAGGCCCGTTCCAGAAATCTCTTCTTAACCTGACACTGAAGCACAACAAGGTTGGAAGACAGAAGACGAAGATATAAACTAAACCATTTTGATTTATTTGTCAAACTGAATTGTAATCTATTTTAACAGATTGACTATAGTCTGTCCATTAATTCGTGAGCACGTTTGAAATTGATTTTCTCGAAAACTACCTGTTGGGATCTCAGTGATTTTTGCAAGCAGCCTTAGAATATCCATGACGCTAGAGAAATATTTTTGTCCAAGAAAATTTGATGTAGTTTGAAATATTTCTTCTTCAGGTTATATTAAAATCAACCTCACCGGATTGTACACAATAGTAACAGATTTACGGTACACAGACGCGTTGTTCTAAAAATACATTATGGTAACAATGAAATATCGTGAGTTTCACGAATTCCGTGCACCTAACCCAGTCGACTTTGAAAGCGGAAAGCATATGACGTTATAATTTGATACCGTTGTATAGTCATAGGTGTATCTCGCTATTTGTATGAAGTATTGATCATATTTGTTGGCTTATCAAAACTGACATTGATATCACATTCATAATGAAGTGCACATTTATAACAATGCAGAAGGTTACAGTTTTACTATACCAACACTTCCGTAGGGAATCTAAGAGAGGTCATCTTTATTGCGATATTCATAATCCTGAGAAACGAACGCAACTGGCGCTTAGTCTGAATAGAGAATCCTTTTCCGATGGATTAAACAGGACACAAAGTGCACTAATGTCAAACAAGGAAGGAAAAGAACAATTGACGACTTTGACATAGATGTCATAAGACGGAGCTCTTGAAAATGTTTGCGACAAATCAACTTGTTACTCTCAGGAAACTGAAATTAAAACTGCAATCAGATTGCTGCATAGACATTTCTAAAAGTACTCTATGGAAATTGTAAGAGCCGCCGGCTTCACCTTCAGAAAACTATAGGCGGCAGGAATATTATTTGTGA
Organism: Arion vulgaris; assembly: GCA_020796225.1. NCBI lineage: Eukaryota > Metazoa > Mollusca > Gastropoda > Stylommatophora > Arionidae > Arion > Arion vulgaris. The sequence continues at coordinate 45,024,056 of CM036760.1, forward strand.
AAAGCCACATTTAATTGCTGCCGAAGTAAATACCTGAGGCAGATCCGTGAGCGGCGGAGGCAAGGCTATGATATTGTATATTTGGACGAATCCTGGGTCAATGCTCACCACACCAATGCTAAAGAATGGCAATCAGTAGACGGTGAACAGAAAAGAAAAATACCAAGCAGCAAAGGCTAGCGTATTATACTAACACATGCAGGAAGCAGTGAAGAAGGTCTTGTCCATGACGCTGGACTTATTTTCCAATCAAAAGTACCGACGGTAGGGACTACCACACAGAAATGAATGGACATATTTTCAGGCACTGGATGGAGAAAGATCTACTTCCAATTCTAAACAGACCATCATGCTAGGTAATGGATAATGCATCCTATCACAACGCAGTATCAGCGGAAGACAAAGTACCAACTGCATCAAATACAAAAGATCAAATTAGGACTTGGCTTGCTAAGGAAAATGTCAGCTTCGATGATACATATTTGAAACCCGAGTTGTTGCACCTGGTGAGGATGACAAATAAGACAAAGGTGTTTCATATTGACAAAATCATTGCGGAATACGGCCACACGTCTTTGGACTACTCCATATCATGCTCACCTCAATCCGATAGAGCTTGTCTGGGCTAAAGTAAAAGGGCAAGTTGCCGAACAGAACAGGACGTTTAATATGTGTGATGTTGAAGTTCTGACACGTGAGTCCTTCTCAATGATACACATGCAGTTCTGGAAGAAGTGTGTTGAACATGTGCTCGAGAGGAAGACGAGTACTGGCATCGAGATGGATTACAATTTGTCCAGCCAGTAACAATTATCAACCTCATGGAATCGTCAGATTCGGGATGATACAAATCATATTTTGATTACAGACTGAGAAATAGCAACGCATACATTTCCATATCCAAATGCGTCTACCATCATACAATTTGTGGTGAGTTAAGACACCTGGGTCTAATGGTGACCGAAGGAGGACTAACTGTTGCATATTGTATCCAAGTTCACGATTGCACATAAAGGGCAACACACTTAATTACTTGACCTATCAAGTTAATATGGAGATACACCTATGAATAGAATTGACATGGACAAATTCTAGGATACTGTAAAATCTAAAATTTGAGCCCTCGTATTTGCAATTGTCATAAAAGATCAAAGGAATTCGCCATGTGCAAAATCCGTAGCATCTATGGACTACTGGTTAGCTTTATTTTAGCGTCATGGATATTCTAAGGCTGCATGCAAAAATCACTGAGATCCAACAGGTAGTTTTCGAGAAAATCAATTTCAAACGTGCTCACGAATTAATGGACAGACTATAACAAATGTCACAGTCTGCGGCAATTTTTTCCTTTTGAATATGAACCGTGAGCTGCGCCATGACTTGTTTCATTTCCAGTTTAGCTGTATATTTACCGTAACATATTATGATAATTACCAGTTTATAATTTTATACAGGGTATTCAAGATAAAAGTAGCCCGGTCAAGAGAACCAATCTGGCATTTGTTTATGAAAATGAGATCAGTTATGACGTAGTATAGGTCAAGTGAGCAAGTCTTTTTATGGTGTGTAATTATGATGCGGGAAGGGACGAGTAACAATGGTGACGAAGGGAGAGCTAGTCAGAACTGGTTTAAATAGTAAATAGACAGAATGCAATGCGTACCTAACCACTTTTAATTTGTCAATGAGGGATGTTTTTATCTTGAACACTTTATATTATGTTATCTTGTGCTAAATGTACATGTATTTATCTGCTAATTTAGCATTCTTGAAATTTCAGATTTAGATGCCAGTTTGGACCACAAATTCTAGGTGTACACGGTTGGACTACATAAAACACTCATCTTTCACTTGAGGTTCTAAATTACAAGTATCTCTGAATTCGGAGTAAGGTTTGCCTGAATGGCAAGAGACACTGGTAATAAAGAAAGCACGCTTCATGCAAAAATCAGTCAGAAGTACCGCAATATGCAACATGTCTATGTTTAAATTAGTAGCAGGCGAACGATTTTTTATTTAAAAAGCACACAACAAAACTTGTTTTTCAAAAAATAATTTTATTAGTTTGTTTTTCTTTCCGTAAGAAAAAGACTTGTTCTTCGGTATATCTACATCACAAAGAAAATAATGCTACAATTGTTACATAAGATTTTTAGTGTAATTCATTTAATTGTGACTGTGCTGCGTCATCTGTTGCATAGTCTACTGTGAAGGTGATGTATGGAAACCTACAGGTGGTCAGACCGGATCAGAACAGATCTAGGGAAACCTGGGAGGCTGCGGTAATACTTAGTAAATAAGCGGTACGGGCAAAGACTGGTATATTACAGTATTACATAAGCAAAGGAAAATAAATGATTAAGTAGGAAAAATAATAGCACTCGACATTTCGACAATATGCATTTATCACGAAAACAAATACAGACATGGAATACTTAATAGACTAAAATATAGTTATATCTAAGGATGAGAAGAAATTGATTCTGTTACCAACGTTCTTGTGAGTCTTGAGAATAGATTGACATGTCCTGCACAGATTGTGTTGTGAGTTGGCTACAATCATCAAGTGAAGATGTTGATGACACGGAATGTGTTGGAGTAACAGGAGTAATATACTCGCCATAGTTAGTGAATTGTTCATCACAACCTCGACAGACGTCTCCATAATCAGGACTTTGTTCAGTGCATCCGTAGATGTGTTGGTCGTCAACTGTGTGACAAATACAGGAAATCGATGACGATGATGTGTTAGAAGAGAAGCATCCATCTTTGTTGTTGTCCGTGTTGAGTGTGTCCATCTCTCCACTGGACATTGATACAGCTAATCCAGAACTTGTGCATCTTCTATCCTCGATCAAATCTGTGTAAGCCGACACCAGGTCACAGTTAGCATAGTAGTGGTTCTCATCCTGACTGATAGAAGGAACACTCATATAAAAAGTTCCCTCTGAAGCCGACTGGTAAGTGTTATTAGGAGGTACACGATCAGAACTCACATAATCATAGTGATAATCATTGCCTGCATACGATTTGGTGATTAAAGTGGGATTTTCATATTTCACGGACTTTGATCTTTTTCTTCGTTTCCACGCATTCATGATTTTCAACACACAAATGCAAAGTGATACTCCAATGATTGTACCAGCTAGTAAAAGGATGCCTGCCAGGTATCTATTTAATAATTCTAACAGATTAGAATCTGACGTACAGGTGTGTGGATCACAGAAGATGTTTGTGTCGCTGCCTTCTTGTTTGGCGGTCCAGTTTGTTGCCCTTTTCAAACGAGAAATAGTATTCATGTCATTTTATAGTAATATCACATTTTATTAAATACATTTTTTAAATAACAGGATTCATATTTAAGATGAGATCTACATACCAGGATAAATTGGGGACTACTGTTTACCAGGATTAGTCTCATGTTAGTTCTACTACAAGGAGCATTGATTCATAAATAACATCATGTCCCGGAAGATGAAATATTTTGACTACGTTAATTAAACGTCAAAGTTGTTTGGCGAGAACGGTAATGGAAGGCATGGTTCCTGTAGTACGAGACAGGAGACGAAGGTGGCAGCAAGACATCAAATAAACTTTGAAAATGACACTGGAGAAGGCCGGAGAACTTGCTAGAGACAGAGAGTTTTTTAGGCAAGCTGTGATAAAAGCGACGTTTCGCAAGGGACATGCTACCACTTGACTTCTACTTACCAGGGTAAATCTCATGATAATACTACTACGGATGAAGATAAATAAAATACTACTACTAAATACCTGAGATTTCAGACCTAATACACAAATAAGACAAGAGACCAAGCAAGAAAATGTATCAAATTTTATAAGAAAGCGCCGCTGGAACTACATCGGCCACACACTTAGAATTGATGAGAGAAGACTCCCTTACCAATCCCTCATATGGACACCAGAGGAAAAAGAAAACGAGGAAGACCAAGAGAGACTCTGCGTAGAACCATCACCAGAGAAGGCTCAACGATGGGACTAGTAAACATTAAAGACCTAAAACAGATAGCAACGAACCGCGAGACATGGAGAGCTATGACCTCTGCCCATGCGCCCCACAGGCCCAAGAGGAAAGACTAACTAACTAACTAAATACCTGGATAGATTTATGATACTCCTACTTACCTACACGATAGTACTACATACTAACAAAAACTTCCCGGAAGGAGAGCAAAGAATAGTAACACTGCGACATACAAGGCATGTCGTAAGAGGCGACTGAGGTAAGGGGCCTATAGAACCTACCCAAGTAAATTAGAAAACGTTGCAGAAATCGGATGTGATAACCTACTTGTAGATGCATAACTGACAAAACGTACAATCGCTCTTAGGCTCGGATCGCATACAAATCACTAAGAGTGGTTAACAAGTGGTTGTTTTAGAGCGTTCCAAGAAATTAAAACTTACCATGGTTTCTCTGAACACTTGAGAAGAAAATATTGATCACTCGTCTTCATGTTTAGACACTCGACAAGTCTTCTCGAGTTGAACTAGATCATCAGGCCCATCACGGAAGCTGAATGTATGGTTAGCTACACGCCCATTTGTTATATTCTAGTGAATGACTAACACAGCAGAGCGTTGTGAGGGTAAGGAAGGGGGCTTGGGACCAGGAAGTTAGTAATAAGATCAGGAGACGATATGAGAATGGATAAGGAGGAGGAAGGAAGAGGTTTTGTGAGGAAGGAGTGGGCAGTGAGTAAAAAAAAAACTTACTTTTTAAAAAAAACTTTCATTTAAGATTACTATTAACCAACAAAAGTAATAGAAAAATAAACATCATATTTGAAGGAAACATGAACAAAAGTAATAAGAAATTCTAATCACATAGATGTCATTAGAAACAAACAGCATCAAACAGTTGATCACATCAAACGGTCAAAAACACAATCGGACGGTAAAAAGCACAATCAGTCAAAAACACCCTCACAGGTCAAAAACACCATCAAACAGTCAAAAACACCATCACACAGTCAGAAATATCATCACACAGTTGAATACAAACAGTTAAACACCAACAAACAGTTAAACACCAACAAACAGTTAAACACCAACAAACAGTCCAACACCATCAAAACAGTCCAACGCCATCAGAAGTTAAATTTCTTCTTCAGCGATCTCTAGTCATGCGCTTAATTTACTGTGGACCACAAACTGGGCAGTCAGCTTCAGGTCTGTCAGGTTTCCCAAAACTTAGTTTTCAGGTCGACTGGGTGTAGCCACATGTTGCTTCTCAGCTCACACAGGAGAGGACAGTCTTGCAGGATATGCGCTGTTGTCTGTTCCGCCTGCTGACACTGGCAGAGAGCTGTTTGACTTATTCCTAGTCTATATAAGTGTTTGTTGAGTCTGCAGTGTCCGTTGAGCAGTCGATATATAATGACCTGGTCTGTTCTGTTTAGGTCTTTGAGGGAGTCTTTTCCATAATCATATCCAGTGTTTGTCTTTCAGTCTACTGCAGATTTTCTCTGTATGAGGTTTTGACCTCTTGAAAAGACAAGGGTTGGTAAATTTGCTTTTTGGCACTGCCTCCTTAGCTAAGACATCGGCACTCTCATTGCCTGCAATGCCACAGTGAGATGGAATCCGCTGCAAGTGAATTTCTGCCTTTTCTGAAAGCTGAGCAAGTTCTATTTTCAGGTTTTGTACTGTGCTGTCAGCGGATTTAGCCTCCAGGGCTTGTATAGCTGACAGTGAGTCTGTAAGAAATACCATCTTGCCTGCAGGTGCTTGCAGCTTATTCATGTGCTGTGCTGCCATCAGAAGGGCTAAGAGTTCTGCTTTGTAGTTGGAACATATTCTTTCAGTAGGGGATGCTAGAGACACAGTAGTTGCATCTAGGTGCCCTCTGCTAATGTACACTCCTGCTCCACCATTCATGGTTGCCTCCATTGCCGATCCCTCTGTGTAAATTCTTATCCAGCTGTCTTCTGGAACATGTAATGGAGATGTTCCATTGTAGTTGCTTTCTTCACTAGATTAGGCTCGGCATCTTTGCTTAATAATTTAGGGATGGAGGTTGAGAAGTTTAGTGGTACTGAGTCTGGTTCCCAGTGATCAAAAGCAATTCTTCAGGTATGGAATTATGATTTAGTAGTTCCAAGTATGACTTTCCTATTTCTTTTGTTTTGTGGTTTAGACTTGTATGCTTTAGTCTGTTCTTTGTTCTAGCCGCCATTTTTTCATGTAGTGGATGGTGAGGCATCCTTTTGATCCTTTCAGTCTGTAGAATCACTTTTCTCCTTCTTCTGTCTTCCAAGGGCTGGATGTTGGGTGCCTTTTCCATTTCTACAATTGGTGTAGATTTCATGGCTCCCAAAATAGTACGTAAACACCTGTTTTGTGTTTTTCCAGTATCGATTTGTTTGAATGGGCTGCTGATATCCATGTCGATGATGCCTATTTCATGGTCGGTCTAACTGCACCAGTGTACACCTGACTTAGGATTCGACTATAACTCCCCAGGTAGCTCCAGCCAGCTTCCGTATCACGCTTTGTTTCCTCATAGCCTTTCTGTTTGTTTCCATAACGTGGTTTTTCCATGTCAGATGACTGTCAAGTTTAACTCTCAAAAGGTTTGGGAGTATGGGAACGGGAACAATATCATCGTTAAATTTCAGTCTGAAGTGTTCTTCCTTTGTTGACAATGAGAAAAGCGTTGCTATAGTTTTGCTCATGTTTATTTCTAGACTCCATTTACTTGCCCACATTATGATGCTGTTCAGGCTTTCCTGGAGTTTAAAGATGGCAGGACCCAGAAACTCGGAGGGGTACCACACAGCTAGATCATCAGCGTGGAGAGAGTGTGATACATGTCTGGGCAGAGTTTGTGGCAGATCATTAATATATACCAGGAAAAGCAATGGGGACAGTACGCTGCCCTGTGAGACTCCTGCTCTTAATTTGAATCTGGGACTGTGCACTCCATCCAATTTTACAGATGCTTGTCTATGGTAAGAAAGTATTTTATCCAATAGTACATTCTACCCGTATTCCACTGTGTAAGAGCTTGAGTAGCAAACCATCTTTCCAGACTTTGTCGAAGGCCTTGGACATGTCAAAGAACACTGCGAGGGTTTTCTTGGAAACCATTTTCTATGTCCTGTGTGAGGTATGCCACTTGGTCATCAGTGCTTCTATGCTGCCTGTAGCCTGTCTGGGCTGGATCCAGTTTATGGTTGGATTCTAAAACCACTGGAGTCTAGTGGTTATCACTCTCTCCAGTAGTTTTGCAGTCCAACTTAACTTAACTTATAGGTCTGTAGCTCTATGGATCCTTTCTGTCTTTTCCACTTTTGAAAATTGGGTGGATTGTGGCATTTTCCAGATGTCTGGGACTCTCCCCCTGTCTCCAACTATTGTTAAATATCTGGAGTAGAAGACTCTGTGCTATTGTGTCTATTTGTTTGAACATATCGTTTGATACTCTATCTGGTCCCGGGTCCTTTTTATGTCTGAGCTTTTTCAGTGCTATCTGCAGCTCAGTCAGTGTTGTTACTTTAGTTGTCATGTACACATAAGCTTCTATTACATGATTTGCATTTTATAAATATGTTACTGAAATCAGTTAATGTTATGGTTATGTGTCTCGGTCACGTGATCGGCAAATTGAAGAAAAAAATCGTATTGTCTACGTTCAGATCGTTCCTATTTACTCACCATCACCTACAAGAAGGGAGAGCCGTCAGCCGTTACATATACATATATACTCACTATCATCTACAAAAACGGAGAGCCGTCAGCCGTTACATATACATATATACTCACTATCATCTACAAAAACGGAGAGCTGTCAGCAGTTACATATACATATAATAATAACAGCCATCCATCGCAAGCCATGATGACAACGGTCTCAGATGTGTACTGTTGCACCTCTCTGGTGTGTGCGGAGGTGACTGTAGAGTCCAATCCTAGAACACAATCCCTACCACATGTGGGGCATACATGATCAAGGTTAGACATGTGGGTGTTGTTGTTCTGTCTTTTTGCACAGCTCGTTTTCTGTGTGCCTCAACGGTACGGTGATTCTCAGCTATATGGTTTCCTCTTGTGCTGTTACAGCGTCACATTTGGAGATATTGCTCAATGTGTTCCCAGTACGTGGTGTCTATATCGAATCATTTCAGAGACACTTTAAAGCGTTGTTTCTGTCCACCAAGAGAACGTCTGCCCCCTTCAAGCTCGCCATACATCAACTGTTTGGGATGCGTTTATCAGGCAACCGGGCAACGTGACCGGCCCATCTCACTTGGGCCTTCTGCAACAGGGTGTTGACGCTTGGGATCTTTGCTCTTGTGAGGACTTCGGTATCTGGAATTTTGTCCTGCCAGTTTATTTTTAGTATTCTGCGTAGACAGCTTGTGTGGAAGTGGTTTAGTTTTCTTGCGTGTCTGCTATATACTCTCCATGTCTCGCTGGCTTACAGCAGCGTGGCTAGCACTATGGCCTGCTAAACTTTCATCTTTGTGGCTACGCTTATCCCTTTCCGCTCCCATACAGTTACACGTAGCCTTCCGAACGCAGCACTGGCTTTGCATATCCTATTGTTGACCTCAGAGTCTATGTTTGCCGACCTGGATAATGCTGCCAAGATAGGCAAAGTTGTCCGCTGGCAGGAGACGCTGGTGTTTAATGTTGATGACTCGATCCGCCCGAGTGATTACCGGGGCCCAAATTTGGGGTGTAAAGAATAGAATCACTGTTACCTACCACGCATGTCGTAAGAGGCGACTAAGGAGGTTTGGCTGAAATCGGATGCACGTGTCCTAAACATGTAAAGGTCTATGCGTTTAGGGGCCTACCAAACCAATGTGCAACGTATATACGTTCTTGGCAAAGATCAAACTTATCACAAAGAGTGATTAAAATTGGTCGTAAAGAACGAACGCAAAGAAGAAGAAGAAGAAGAAGATGACTCGATCATAGTACTGTTCTCTAGGGCGGACTGGAATATGATCTCTGTTTTCTTGGTGTTAATGGTAAGGCCAAACATATCACATGCCATTGAGAACTTGTCCATGTAAGTCTGCATTTCTTCCTCAGAGTTGGTAGCGAGGTCACAGTCATCAGCAAACAACAGGTTTGAGATAGTTGATTCTTTTACCTTGATGGAGGATTTTAACCTCTGAAGATTGATACTTACTATCACCTCCAAGAACGGAGAGTCGTCAGCCGTTACATATACATATGCGTGCATTCACTAGTATTTAGGACCCAAGAGGCATGTCTGCGTTTGCTTTATTACCTATACCAGAGTAGCTCTCTCTCGATCCTTACCCACTTAGCCAGACATGATCTTTGTCTATTTCCAGGGTCACCACGAGGAGGTGGAGTAGGGTCTTGATCAGTACCAGCTCACTTACCCTGGCGCAACGTTGTCCCGTTTAGTATTTGCGTATACGGCGCCAAATCATTATAGTAAAGAGGGAATAACTTTGCGGAATAGACAAATAATAGTAAATATTAAAATATAAACCTAGCCTAAAACCATGATTTTTCTGAAATTTGTGTCTGGCCCACCACCAAAAATGACCACGAGCCGCCACTGAATATTGGATTGATATGTATGCGATAATTGAAACGGGTTCACTATCTTTAATTAAGAACAATCAAGAGAGAGAGAGAGAGAAAGAGAGAGAGAAAGAAAGAGAGAGAGAGAGAGAGAGAGAGAGAGAAAAGAAAGAGTGAGATAAAAATGTATATAAAATAACAAATGATGAACCCATTTGTTAATATTAACAACAATGAACATGTACATTCATTGAAAATGTTGATATCAAGTTCAACAAAAAAAACATAAAATTTATGTCTTGATTTTCCACATAGTAAATTGTTTAACAAAATCATGAATTGTTTGGTTAAATGATATGTTTATATAATGTCTTGTTTACATACGATTCTCGGTGATGTCTAAGCTTTATCTTGAGTGAAAGTTGCTTCTAGTTCATTTTTTGAGTATCTTTAGTTGTGAACTTGACTTTGTGAGTATCTTTAGTTGTGAGCTTGACTTTGTGAGTATCTTTAGTTGCGAACTTGACTTTGTGAGTATCTGTAGTTGTGAATATGACTTTGTGAGTGTCTTTAGTTTTGAACTTGACTTTGTATGTATCTTTAGCTTTGAACTTGACTTTGTGAGTATCTTTAGTTTTGAACTTGACTTTGTATGTATCTTTAGTTTTGAACTTAACATTGTTAGTATCTTTAGCCATGAACTTGCCGTTTTGACTATCTTTACCTGTGAACTTGACTTTTCAATATATTTAGTCGTGAACTTGATTTTGTGAGTATCTTTACTAGTGAAATTTACTTTTTGAGTTTCATTAGTTGTGATCTTGACTTTTTCTTGATCAATACCAACCACTGAAACCATAGTTTCTAAATGTGAAAATGCAGTTTGCTGACGATACGGAGTTCGTGCTTTGTGCAACACTCTCGGTAGATTATCTGCCATTTCTGCCGGAAGGAACAAAGCCACATATGGAAACATGGTGTCATAAAATCAATCCTTCGTCTTCAGATACTTTTTAAAATTTCTAAATGACATGTGTGAGGGGTGTCTCACTGAATGGATGTGTGAGGGGTGTCTCGCTGAATGGATGTGTGAGGGGTGTCTCGCTGAATGGATGTGTGAGGGGTGTCTCGCTGAATGGATGTGTGAGGGGTGTCTCGCTGAATGGATGTGTGAGGGGTGTCTCGCTGAATGGATGTGTGAGGGGTGTCTCGCTGAATGGATGTGTGAGGGGTGTCTCGCTGAATGGATGTGTGAGGGGTGTCTCGCTGAATGGATGTGTGAGGGGTGTCTCGCTGAATGGATGTGTGAGGGGTGTCTCGCTGAATGGATGTGTGGAGCGTCTCGCTGAATGGATGTGTGAAGCGTCTCGCTGAATGGATGTGTGAGGGGTGTCTCGCTGAATGGATGTGTGAGGGGTGTCTCGCTGAATGGATGTGTGAGGGGTGTCTCGCTGAATGGATGTGTGAGGGTGTCTCCTGAATGGATGTGTGAGGGTGTCTCGCTGAATGGATGTGTGAGGGTGTCTCGTTGAATGGATGTGTGAGGGTGTCTCGCTGAATGGATGTGTGAAGCGTCTCGCTGAATGGATGTGTGAGGGGTGTCTCGCTGAATGGATGTGTGAGGGGTGTCTCGCTGAATGGATGTGTGAGGGGTGTCTCGCTGAATGGATGTGTGAGGGGTGTCTCGCTGAATGGATGTGTGAGGGGTGTCTCGCTGAATGGATGTGTGAGGTGTCTCGTTGAATGGATGTGTGAGGGTGTCTCGCTGAATGGATGTGAAGCGTCTCGCTGAATGGATGTGTGAGGGTGTCTCGCTGAATGGATGTGTGAAGCGTCTCGCTGAATGGATGTGTGAGGGGTGTCTCGCTGAATGGATGTGTGAGGGGTGTCTCGCTGAATGGATGTGTGAGGTGTGTCTCGCTGAATGGATGTGAAGTAGGGGTCATATTGTAGTGATGATTGTGGTATTAAATGATGGTATACTTGGACGATAATATAGACAAACACTGTCTTTCAGACTTCATATATATTTATTTTTGTGATGTTCATCATGAGTAGACACACGTTCGTCCATCTGTCTCTATGTTTACTAATTCGTTCTTACACTGTCGCTACACAACTACGTAGTTTTTATTACGTCAAGAATGTCTCGTTGTTATGTGTTGCGCCTCTGCTTAGAGAGTGCAACACATAGTCTCAACTATTAAATATCTAATTACATACTACACTAACTATATGGCTAACTGTCCATTCCTCCGCTGCCATCTGGGAAACTATGACACCCCCCTGGAGACCTCGCCGTCGCCCCGACGGCGAAATCTAAGAAAAAAATCGCACAGGTAGTGTCAATAGGGTTATTAGAGTGGTGAGAGCTGAAAGGAACTAGTCACCTCACGTGATAAACGTGGCTCCACGACAACTAACTATAACAGCCAACCATGGTCGAAAAAAAGAAAAGAAAATCCTGACGGGATCTCAGGAAGACCCAGCTGAACGAGCTAAATGGGAACTAGTCACCACACGTCGTTGAACGTGACTCGTCAACTGGTCATAGGTGACCATGGTTAACAACAACAGTAAACCCTCTGTGCTCTTGTGCTGAAATCATGTAATATAGAAATTAATCAGCATTTCATTAATTAATCTGGTAAATATGCGCCGTATGACTCCGACGGCGACCCAACAGCATAACACTTGGCCAATGTGAGGTGGCTGTACTGGGACATCCATTCCTCACATGAGGTAGTATGGGTATGATGGCAGCTTGCATCAGTATGTCACTATCACTATGTCTTTCTTGCATGTCAGAGTCTTGTCACACTATCTGAAATCTCAAAAAAAAACACAAGTTACAAATCGAAAAAGGAAAAAACATATATATAACGTTAAACTTCTCACGTTATATGTCCTCCACGAGGTAATATTAACCAACCCCCAAACCCAGGGGAAATAATGAACTCCCAAGATTTAACATATGACCAATGAATATGGAACAACTTATATATGATGCCTAATTACCAACATCATATATTAATATTAAACAACCCCCAATCCCGGAGAATAAATAATCCAAGAAACCACATCGCATTACTATCGGTTCTAGAAAGCAATGAAATCCACGCGTAATTCTCAACGATAATGTCCAACCAACATCATCTGACCTCCGTGAGGTAACAATAAATAGCCTCCCCAATCCCATGGGAATGAACAAACCTCCAGTATGCAAATCCGCTCCGAAAATTCTCCACCATAGTGTAAGCCCATGTCTTCCAGACGCAAGTCCACACAAACATTGCAAATTAAGTAACCATCCAAATATTTGGATCGACATCATGTAACTGTATTAAACATCTCCCCGACGATCCGGAAGGAAGAAATCAACAACCCAGTTGTCTAACCTGGAACCCAATTAACATATACAGGACCTATAAAAATATGCCTCTCAGAGATCAGCATCTAACACTGCTCTGATAAGGTTGAAAACTCATAATTTACCAGATGTACCATATGTGTGTTACACACAAAACATATTCAGTGGTCAGAATGCTCACATCTCTTAATGTGGCGCCCTGATATTATCAGGCGAGATTGACCAGTACCTTCAACCGGAATTATAACGTAATAACCCGATTGATTGCCCGGTGTTTGTACCACCCGATATATCTGTTTGGAATACAGGTTATCTAACTTGCTAGCGTCCTTATTATGGCCAATTCTTCTACGAACCAAACTATTCATCGGAACAATATCAACTTTCCCTTGTCTAATGTCACCTCTTTTATGGAGACGTGCTACTCTGTCACTGACATCTCTGTGAACCTCTGCTAATCTATTTCTATGAAAGATCAAATTATCACTTCCCTGCACATCGGGATGAAACAAATCCTCAATGATGAAATTAATGGGCAATTTGGGATGTCGACCATAAAGTAAATAATATGGCGACCATCCTGTAGACGTATGGGGAGTGATATTATAACCCAAGACTACATTTTTATTACGTCAAGAATGTCTCGTTGTTATGTGTTGCGCCTCTGCTTAGAGAGTGCAACACATAGTCTCAACTATTAAATATCTAATTACATACTACACTAACTATATGGCTAACTGTCCATTCCTCCGCTGCCATCTGGGAACTATGACAGATGTGTGAGGGGTGTCTCGCTGAATGGATGTGTGAAGCGTCTCGCTGAATGGATGTGTGAGGGGTGTCTCGCTGAATGGATGTGTGAGGGGTGTCTCGCTGAATGGATGTGTGAGGGGTGTCTCGCTGAATGGATGTGTGAAGCGTCTCGCTGAATGGATGTGTGAGGGGTGTCTCGCTGAATGGATGTGTGAGGGGTGTCTCGCTGAATGGATGTGTGAGGGGTGTCTCGCTGAATGGATGTGTGAGGGGTGTCTCGCTGAATGGATGTGTGAGGGGTGTCTCGCTGAATAGATGTGTGAGGGCGTCTCCTGAATGGATGTGTGAGGGCATCTCACTGAATGGATGTGTGAAGCGTCTCGCTGAATGGATGTGTGAAGCGTCTCGCTGAATGGATGTGTGAAGTGTCTCGCTGAATGGATGTGTGAAGCGTCTCGCTGAATGGATGTGTGGAGCGTCTCGCTGAATGGATGTGTAAAGCGTCTTGCTGAATGGATGTGTAGAGCGTCTCGCTGAATGGATGTGTAAAGCGTCTTGCTGAATGGATGTGTGAAGCGTCTCGCTGAATGGATGTGTGAAGTGTCTCGCTGAATGGATGTGTGAAGCGTCTCGCTGAATGGATGTGTGGAGCGTCTCGCTGAATGGATGTGTAAAGCGTCTTGCTGAATGGATGTGTAGAGCGTCTCGCTGAATGGATGTGTAAAGCGTCTTGCTGAATGGATGTGTAAAGCGTCTCGCTGAATGGATGTGTAAAGCGTCTTGCTGAATGGATGTGTAGAGCGTCTCGCTGAATCGATGTGTAAAGCGTCTTGCTGAATGGATGTGTAGAGCGTCTCGCTGAATGGATGTGTGAAGCGTTTCGCTGAATGGATGTGTAGAGCGTCTCGCTGAATGGATGTGTGAAGCGTTTCGCTGAATGGATGTGTGAAGCGTTTCGCTGAATGGATGTGTGAAGCGTTTCGCTGAATGGATGTGTGGAGCGTCTCATCGAATGGATTAAAGCGTGGGTTCCCATAAAGGAGACGCGGGTTCAATCCCCAGTAAGACCAATTCGGTTTTTTTCTGTCTGGGGCATAAAGATAAATCATAACATGAACAGTTTCGTGGCGACTGCACTAACCATGCGGCCATCACATTTCACCGATTTATCTCCCATCACATTTCACAGATTTATCTCCCATCACATTTCACAGATTTATCTCCCATCACATTTCACAGATTTATCTCCCATCACTGTCCAACATCGCCCTGAAAAAAAAGCGGTATTACGGGCAGTAACGACATATTCTTTTTTCCAATCCAGAAGCACTTGAGCCAGCTCTTCGGCTCGGTGCCATGGACATCGTAACCCTTCGGTTCGGTGCCACGAACACCGTAAATCTTGGGAATATGTGGCTTTTTCTGCCATCCCGCGGAATTGAACCCACACACCCAGAGGGATAGTCACCCGTAGCCCAACGCGCTACGAACACGCTGGGCAGACGGGCAATATATTTCTTTTTAAAGGACACGTGAAGTCACAAAAGAGATCAACCACCGAGTCGTGCAAGTTTATTTTAAGTTACTACACCATCTTCTGGTTGACATATCATTAATGTCCATGTTTCTGAGCTACTTTTATCCATGTAGTTTAAACATCCAGAAGAGATGGACGATGTAGGAGTAGTGGGCACAATGTAGTCTTCGAAAGTTCGACGTCTTGTATCTCCATTCGCAATGATACCGTGACACAAAGAAAATCTACAACGAGGTGGTGTGCTTGGGGTGATGTACTCTTCAGACATGTATGATTGAGTTGTCGTTTCAGGGATGTACTCAGATACTGTACCACTAAATGATGATAGTCTGCTTGGGAACGACAAGTCATCCTCTTGCCCTCCTTCTCCTCTTATTCTTGGACATACCTGATGTTCTTCTTGTTCGTCTGTGTTCATGCAAAACTGTAATAATGGGTTTGAGTCAACCGTATTCAGATGAATCTGCTCGTTATCTGAACGTTGGTACACCACATTTGGGTAAGAAGAAGGTGAAGTTGTGGATATAGATGTATTTCGATTCGAAAGTATTAAATTTGTAGATGTCTCCTGCTGGTTCATGGTACCTGCCTGTAGACTTCTCATCGGTAGACTATTTTTCTTCAGTTGGCAAGACGGACATAAACTCTGACGTGAAATCCAGATTTTCTTGAAGGCCAGTGTCACAATTTCCCAACAAAGGCACCCAACCACGGCACCTGATATAAACACGTACAACAAATGTATATGATAGCATCCGAGGTCACACGCTTGGGTCATCGCTCTTAAGGTTGGTCAGTTCCTGGAATAGGCAAAGTAGAAAACATTGAACAAGGGTCACCACAGAGAGGTCAAACATTTAACAATTTAACCTGCCAGAGAGACAGATTGATTGACATCATCATTGCACTTCGGTGAGTAGCCATGTGTGATACGATCTCTTTCTTACACAGGAAGATCTCAGTGGCAGTGCACGAGCTTCGTAGACCGGCAAGGGTCCCCGATGTAATTTTTGAAGATATTTTTGTAAGAACTTTTATTTTAAATATTTTCTAATGAATTTTGCCCGGGCAGTGGCTTTCCAACATGCTCTTCCCGATTTTGAATTGCCAAGGGTTCTTTCACGTGCTCAAATTGAACACGGGACCTACGTTTTATCGTCCGTCTCCGATAGGACTAGAAACTCGATCTCACCTACACTGAGATACAGGGATCTCTGGACAAATATCCAGATGTCACCACGAGGGAACGAACCTGGTACCTTTTGCACGAGATACGAGCACCTAACCTCTACGCCACAGACTCCCTAGAGATACAGAGAAATCACCACCCCTTCCCCCACCCCCACCCCGCCCCAAAAACAAAAAATTTACATAAACAATATCGAAACTTTTCAGTGTATCAGAAATTCTTATTCTTATTTATAGTATCAGCCAGTTTTCTTAAATTCTTTCTGGATATATCTATTTGTTCTCTTCTCTGTTCATGCTATACAGCTAGTCTATTTGTTCTCTTCTCTGTTCAAGCTATACAGCTAGTCTATTTTTTCTCTTCTCTGTTCATGATATACGGCTAGTCTATTTGTTCTCTTCTCTGTTCATGCTATACGGCTAGTCTATTTGTTCTCTTCTCTGTTCATGCTATACGGCTAGTCTATTTGTTCTCTTCTCTGTTCATGCTATACAGCTAGTCTATTTGTTCTCTTCTCTGTTCATGCTATACAGCTAGTCTATTTGTTCTCTTCTCTGTTCATGCTATACGGCTAGTCTATTTGTTCTCTTCTCTGTTCATGTTATACAGCTAGTCTATTTTTTCTCTTCTCTGTTCATGATATACAGCTAGTCTATTTGTTCTCTTCTCTGTTCATGCTATACGGCTAGTCTATTTGTTCTCTTCTCTGTTCATGCTATACGGCTAGTCTATTTGTTCTCTTCTCTGTTCATGCTATACAGCTAGTCTATTTGTTCTCTTCTCTGTTCATGCTATACAGCTAGTCTATTTGTTCTCTTCTCTGTTCATGCTATACAGCTAGTCTATTTTTTCTCTTCTCTGTTCATGATATACAGCTAGTCTATTTGTTCTCTTCTCTGTTCATGCTATACGGCTAGTCTATTTGTTCTCTTCTCTGTTCATGCTATACAGCTAGTCTATTTGTTCTCTTCTCTGTTCATGCTATACAGCTAGTCTATTTGTTCTCTTCTCTGTTCATGCTATACAGCTAGTCTATTTGTTCTCTTCTCTGTTCATGCTATACAGCTAGTCTATTTGTTCTCTTCTCTGTTCATGCTATACAGCTAGTCTATTTGTTCTCTTCTCTGTTCATGCTATACAGCTAGTCTATTTTTCTCTCTCTGTTCATGCTATACAGCTAGTCTATTTGTTCTCTTCTCTGTTCATGCTATACAGCTAGTCTATTTGTTTCTTCTGCTTGCAGCTAGTCTATTTCTCTGTTCATGCTATACAGCTAGTCTATTTTTCGTCATTCTTCTCTGTTCATGCTATTACGAGCTAGTCTATTCTCTGTTCATCTATCTCTGTTGTCATGCTATACACAGCTAGTCTGAGTTCTTATCTCTTCTGTTCATGCTAACAGCTAGTCTATTTGTTCTCTTCTACTGTATGCATAGTATACAGCTAGTCTACCCTGAATACGTAGTCATCTCTCTGTTCATGCTATACAGCTAGTCTATTTGTTCTCTTCTCTGTTCATGCTACACAGCTAGTCTATTTGTTCTCTTCTCTGTTCATGCTATACAGCTAGTCTATTTGTTCTCTTCTTGTTGCATGATATTGCTGTTACTTGCTCTCTCTGTTCAGAAAGCTAGAACTTTCTTGTTCATGCAACAGCAATCATTGCTTCGCATGTATCAGCTAGCTCAATTGTAGAGCTTCTGTTGAATATTTGGAACCGCTTGTTCTCACAAACTGAACATGTGCATAGAAAAAGCAAAACTAGGGTAGGCTCAATTAGTGAAAGAATAGAACACTGTTACCGCCACGCATGTCTGAGGAATAAGAGTTGAGGACTAGTACCCACTGTAAAATCAGAGATAGCTACGAAACCACCAGGACAATTCTTAGTTTGCTACCGAGGAAGAGGTACCCGCAAGAGGGAGTCATGGCAAGAAAATGGAGAGATAATGGGGAGATCTGGTAAAGATCACATTGGATAGGTGGGTTTGGAAGGTCTTGGTTGTTGACCTATGCCTCCTAGGGCGAAGGTGAAGAAGAACCAAGAAACAAACAAAACAAAAACAAAAAAATTACCACATTATCCTACTCAAACTGGAGACATTCCAGTAGATATCTGGGAAGTAATCCTACTCAAACTGGAGACATTCCAGTGTAGATATCTGGGAAGTAATCCTACTCAAACTGGAGACATTCCAGTAGATAGATATCTGGGAAGTAATCCTACTCAAACTGGAGACATTCCAGTAGATAGATATCTGGGGAAGTAATCCTACTCAAACTGGAGACATTCCAGTAGATAGATATCTGGGGAAGTAATCCTACTCAAACTGGAGACATTCCAGTAGATATCTGGGAAGTAATCCTACTCAAACTGGAGACATTCCAGTGTAGATATCTGGGAAGTAATCCTACTCAAACTGGAGACATTCCAGTAGATAGATATCTGGGAAGTAATCCTACTCAAACTGGAGACATTCCAGTAGATAGATATCTGGGAAGTAATCCTACTCAAACTGGAGACATTCCAGTAGATAGATATCTGGGGAAGTAATCCTACTCAAACTGGAGACATTCCAGTAGATATCTGGGAAGTAATCCTACTCAAACTGGAGACATTCCAGTGTAGATATCTGGGAAGTAATCCTACTCAAACTGGAGACATTCCAGTAGATATATATCTGGGAAGTAATCCTACTCAAACTGGAGACATTCCAGTAGATAGATATCTGGGAAGTAATCCTACTCAAACTGGAGATATTCCAGTAGATATATATCTGGGAAGTAATCCTACTCAAACTGGAGATATTCCAGTGTAGATATCTGGGAAGTAATCCTACTCAAACTGGAGACATTCCAGTGTAGATATCTGGGAAGTAATCCTACTCAAACTGGAGACATTCCAGTAGATATATATCTGGGAAGTAATCCTACTCAAACTGGAGATATTTCAGTGTAGATATCTGGGAAGTAATCCTACTCAAACTGGAGACATTCCAGTAGATAGATATCTGGGAAGTAATCCTACTCAAACTGGAGACATTCCAGTAGATAGATATCTGGGAAGTAATCAAACTAAAACTGGAGACATTCCAGTGTAGATAGATATCTGGGAAGTAATCCTACTCAAACTGGAGACATTCCAGTAGATATATATCTGGGAAGTAATCCTACTCAAACTGGAGATATTCCAGTAGATATATATCTGGGAAGTAATCCTACTCAAACTGGAGACATTCCAGTAGATAGATATCTGGGAAGTAATCCTACTCAAACTGGAGACATTACAGTGTAGATATCTGGGAAGTAATCCTACTCAAACTGGAGATATTCCAGTAGATAGATATCTGGGAGGTAATCCTACTCAAACTGGAGACATTCCAGTTTAGATATCTGGGGAAGTAATCCTACTCAAACTGGAGATATTTCAGTGTAGATATCTGGGAAGTAATCCTACTCAAACTGGAGATATTTCAGTAGATATATATCTGGGAGGTAATCCTACTAAAACTGGAGATATTTCAGTAGATAGATATCTGGGAAGAATCCCGCATATGAAAATGAAAATCGTGGCATATCCTTTATGCGACTTTGTCATCCACACCAGTAAACGAGTGACTGATTTGCTAAACACCACTTATACGTTCAGTAGTTTGTCAATGCTTTCTGAATCTATCTATCTATATCCTCTTCGTGTCTCGACTGACACATAAGGCTTCCACAAGAGACTTCCACTGTTGCCGTTCTGCTGCCTTTCTACCAACCGTCTCCCACGTCAAGCCGCACTCCTTCAAATCTCTCTCCACAGTTCTTCTCCATGTTTCCTTTGGACGTCCATGAGTTCTCTTCCCGTCCGCTTTCTGAATGGTGATGTTTATTTTTATCGTCCGTAAAAATTCACGCCGAACAAATTTGAACCGGTGGAGTTTGAACCAGGTACTCTTGTGTTGTGATCAAGTTCACTAACGCTAAGCCACACACACGCACACATGTTGTGATCAAGTTCACTAACGCTAAGCCACACACACGTACACATGTTGTGATCAAGTTCACTAACGCTAAGCCACACACACGTACACATGTTGTGATCAAGCTCACTAACGCTAAGCCACACACACGCACACATGTTGTGATCAAGCTCACTAACGCTAAGCCACACACACGTACACATGTTGTGATCAAGCTCACTAACGCTAAGCCACACACACGCACACATGTTGTGATCAAGCTCACTAATGCTAAGCCACACACACGTACACATGTTGTGATCAAGCTCGCTAACGCTAAGCCACACACACGTACACATGTTGTGTTCAAGCTCACTAACGCTAAGCCACACACACGCACACATGTTGTGATCAAGCTCACTAACGCTAAGCCACACACACGTACACATTTTGTGATCAAGCTCACTAACGCTAAGCCACACACACGTACACATGATGCATATATTCTGGCCAAATACGATAACAAATGAAAAGATTTTTGAAACAAACAAACAAACTGTGCATCGGTGGAGACCAGCATTAAAAGAAGAAGATGGAGATGGATTGGGCACGTATGTCGTATACCATTAGTGGCATTCGCTAGAACAACTCTTCGATGTACAACGAATGGGAAAAGAACATAAAAATGAAACATAGGGCGATATATAAAATTAAGAACGAAAATCCAGTCCTTCGAAACTAAATGCTACAGAAAGATCCTACGAATACCATGGACAGAAAAAGAAAGAACACTGATGTCCTGAAAGAACTAAATGTTAAAGAAATTTGCTGATAAACAACATACTATACAGAAAAATTACATACTTTGGTCACATCAAGCATCACGATGGCCTGGAAAAAACAATACTAGAGGGCAGGATCCAAGGACGCAGAGGCAGACCAAGAAGATGGCTACAAGATATTAAAGAAACCATGAACATGACCATCGACGAAGTAGGTGAACTGGCAAAGAGACAGAGTGAATTTCAGATGTGCTGCAAGAGGCAACGTCCTAAAAAGTATGCGCACCTTGATGATGATGTGATGAGGGCGATATATAAGACATGTAAGTAGAATATCAAGACATGTAATTGAATATACAAGACATGTAAAGTAGAATATACAAAGACATGTAAAGTAGAATATACAAAGACATGTAAATTAGAATATACAAAGACATGTAAATTAGAATATACAAAGACATGTAAATTAGAATATACAAAGACATGTAAATTAGAATATACAAAGACATGTACAGTAGAATATACAAAGACATGTAAATTAGAATATACAAAGACATGTAAATTAGAATATACAAAGACATGTAAATTAGAATATACAAAGACATGTAAATTAGAATATACAAAGACATGTAAATTAGAATATACAAAGACATGTAAATTAGAATATACAAAGACATGTAAATTAGAATATACAAAGACATGTAAATTAGAATATACAAAGACATGTAAATTAGAATATACAAAGACATGTAAATTAGAATATACAAAGACATGTAAAGTAGAATATACAAAGACATGTAAATTAGAATATACAAAGACATGTAAATTAGAATATACAAAGACATGTAAATTAGAATATACAAAGACATGTAAATTAGAATATACAAAGACATGTAAATTAGAATATACAAAGACATGTAAAGTAGAATATACAAAGACATGTAAATTAGAATATACAAAGACATGTAAATTAGAATATACAAAGACATGTAAATTAGAATATACAAAGACATGTAAATTAGAATATACAAAGACATGTAAATTAGAATATACAAAGACATGTAAAGTAGAATATACAAAGACATGTAAAGTAGAATATACAAAGACATGTAAATTAGAATATACAAAGACATTTAAAGTAGAATATACAAAGACATGTAATTTAGAATATACAAAGACATGTAAATTAGAATATACAAAGACATGTAAAGTAGAATATACAAAGACATGTAAATTAGAATATACAAAGACATGTAAATTAGAATATACAAAGACATGTAAATTAGAATATACAAAGACATGTAAATTAGAATATACAAAGACATGTAAATTAGAATATACAAAGACATGTAAAGTAGAATATACAAAGACATGTAAATTAGAATATACAAAGACATGTAAATTAGAATATACAAAGACATGTAAAGTAGAATATACAAAGACATGTAAATTAGAATATACAAAGACATGTAAATTAGAATATACAAAGACATGTAAAGTAGAATATACAAAGACATGTAAATTAGAATATACAAAGACATATAAATACATAGACACAAAGAGTATTACTTAAGCTAGGAAAAGTAAATGATTAAATATGAAATAGGAAAAAAGGACATATATATCGCCCATTTACCGAGTATTATCGCAGCCTCCCTCCCCTTCCCCCGGTTTTCTCCAGTTCTGATTTGATCCGGTCTGATCACCTCGGATCTGTAGATTTTCATACATCGCCAAAATGAAAGCTAGAGAAGAACTGTGGTAAGAGAGTTGAAAGACTGTGGCCTGACATGGGAAATAGTTGGTAGAATGGTGGCAGAACGGTAACAACAGAAATCTTTTGTGGAAGTTTTATGTGTCAAATAAGAACCGCAGTAGCGTAGTTGTTAATGAACTCTCTTCTTAGACAGGTGATCCCCTTTCAATTCTACTCTGAGAGCGGATTTTTTTCCGACCGTAACGGCTCTCAGATCGACACAACCTATATTTGGTACCAGAAAAGCTGGGAAGTAAAGGCGGCCGGTGTGATGATGACCACGTCACCCATCGTGTGCTAACGGTCAGTGAAAAATACAGGAATAACACCTTATTGCCTTATTTTTTTTTTTAACACGTATTTTTTTTTTCCGATCCAGAAGCACTTGAGCTTTCAGCTCCTCGGCTCGGTGCCATGGACATCGTAGCCCTTCGGTTCGGTGCCACGAACACCGTAAATCTGGAGAAACTGTGGTTTTTCTGTCAGCCCGCGCAATTGAACCCGCACTCACAGTTAGCTTGTCATCCGTCGTCCAACGCACTACGAACACGCTGGGCAGGCGGGATAACACGTGGTATTCTTCTTCTTCAGCGATCTCTGGTCATGCGCTTAATTTACTGTGGACCACAACTGGGCAGTCAGCTTCAGGTCTGTCAGGTTTCCCCAAAGCTTAGTTTTCAGGTTGACTGGGTGTGGCCACATGTTGCTTCTCAGCTCACACAGGACAAGGCAGTCTTGCAGGATATACTCTGGTGTCTGTTCCGCCTGCTGACACTGGCAGAAAGCTGTTTGACTTATTCCTAGTCTATATACCTTTATGTGACAAACTGGACACGAAGAGAATACAGACAGATAGGAGCATAGAGTAATACATACAGAATTAATTAAATAACTAATTAATTAACAGAACTGTTAATGAAATAACTGACACAAAGTCCATGAATGTACATAACAGAACTGTTAATGAAATAACTTACACAAAGTCCATGAATGTACATAACAGAACTGTTAATGAAATAACTGACACAAAGTCCATGAATGTACATAACTAGACTCTGTGACAGACACATACATTTTCATCATAAGTTCCCCAAGATAAGTCTGTATCATCATCATCAAGTAGCTTGCCCCTTCCGGAACTTTTCTCCCATGACAGCAGTCGTGAAAAACTCTGTTCTGTGCAATTAGGTCGGCGATATATGTCTGTATATGAGACATAAAGTTGGACTTCTTTCTTACATAATATCCAGTCTCTCATCTGATCTCTGATTGTTAATATTCATGTTACTCACATGTGACTAGGTCCGGATTCGAACTGACAACTTTCATAACAACAGTCAAACATCTTAACCACTTCGTCATAGAGACTGGTAAATTCAAGTTAGGAATGAAATAATTTCTAAAATTTATAAATAAATGCACTGAGAGCAGAAACACAGCACGACCTACATACACAGTACGCTCAAACTAAGAATATGTCGCTAAACTGAACGTCGTGAATCATAAGTTAGCGACATACAAACATATAAACTGAACGTCGTGAATCATAAGTTAGCGACATACAAACATATAAACTGAACGTTGTGAATCATAAGTTAGCGACATACAAACATATAAACTGAACGTTGTGAATCATAAGTTAGCGACATACAAACATATAAACTGAACGTTGTGAATCATAAGTTAGCGACATACAAACATATAAACTGAACGTTGTGAATCATAAGTTAGCGACAAACAGAACATATAATTCAACGTCGTGAATCATAAGTTTAGCGACAACAAACATGTAAACTGAACGTTGTGAATGCATAAGTTAGCGCACATTAAAGACGTCTAAGGCAAACATAACGACATGTGAATCATGTTGAATAACATATAACAACTCTGATCATGTTACAAAAACATATAAAGAACGTGAATCAAGTACGACATACAACATATAAACAACTGATCAGTTGGACAAACAAACATATACTGAACGTCGATCATGTTAGACAAACAAACATATGAAGAAGAGAAATCGTACTTAACAGTGAGTCTCAAATATTCTCTTGGATATGGGTAATAATTTAAAAAAACAAAACTGTCGTTACTGTCTTAGTACCGTTTTAGGGTGATGTAGGACATGTGGGACGAGAGCCTGAGGAATTTAATGGCCGCATGGCTAGTGCAGTCGCTGAAGCTGTTCAGGTTAGGATTTTCATTTATGCCCACAACAGAAAAAATCCTTGGCCTTTCCGTGAATTGAACACGGGTTTCCCGTATATGGTTAATAATAATAAGATAACAGCCGTCCATCGTCAGCGATGATAACATGATGACAACAGTCTCAGACGTGTGCTGCTGCATTTCTCTGGTGTATGCGAAGGTGACTGTAGAGTCTAATCCTAGAACACAATCCCCTACCACAGGTGGGACATACATGACCAAGGTTAGACATGTGCGTGTTGTGTCTTCTGTCTTTTCGCGCAGCTCGTTTTCTCTGTGCCTCAACGACAAGATGATTCTCAGATATGCGGGTTCCTCTTTTGTTGTTACAGCGCCACATTTGGCAATTTTGCACAAGGGATTGCCAGCACCTGGTATCTATATCGAAGCATTTCAGAGACACTTCAAGAGTGTCTTTAATGCGTTTTTTTCTGTCCACCAGCAGAATGCTTGGCCCCTTCAAGTTCGCCATACATCAACTGTTTTGGGATGCGTTTATCAGACATTCGAACAACGTGACCGGCCCATCTCACTTGGGCCTAGTGCAACATTGTATTGACGCTTGGGATCTTTGCTCTTGTGAGGACTTCGCTATCTGGAATTTTGTCCTGACAGTTTATTTTTAGTATTCTGCGTAGATAGATTGTGTGGAAGTGGTTTAGTTTTCTTGCGTGTCTGCTGTACACTGTCCATGTCTCGCTTACGTACAGCGGCGTGGTTAGCACTATGGCCTGGTACATTTTCACCTTTGTGGCTACGCTTATCACCTTCCGCTCCCACACAGTGACACGTAGCACTGGCTTTGGATATCCTATTGTTGACCTCAGATTCTATGTTTGCCGATCTGGATAGAAGGCTGCCAGGATAGGCAAAGTTGTCCGCTGGCAGGAGACGCTGGTGTTTAATGTTGATGACTCGATTGTAGTACTGCTCTCTAGGGGCGGGCTGGAATATGACCTCTATTTTTTTGTGTTAATGGTGAGGCCAAACCTATCACAGGCCATTGAGAACTTGTCCATGTAAGTCTGCATTTCTTCTACAGAGTTGGTAGCGAGAGCGCAGTCATCAGCAAATAACAGGTTTGAGATAGTTGATTCTTTTACCTTGGTGGAGAATTTTTACCTCCGAAGATTGAATAGATTACCGCCTGTCCTTATCTAATCTTTACCCCATGTTCATCGCCTTCATAGAAGACATCCATGAGCATGGCAACAAATATCATGCTGAAGAGTGTTGGGGCCAGCACGCAACTCTGTTTGACGCCGTTGGTGATATGGAAGGCCTTCGACAGCTCACCTTCATCAAGTACACGTGCCATCATGCCCTCGTGAAACTGTTGGACGATCTTAATGAATTTCACTGGGCATCCACATTTTTCCATGATCGTCCATAGACCCTCTCTGTTGACCGTGCCGAAAACCTTCGTCAGATCGACAAAGATCATGTAGAGGTTACAGTGCTGCCCTTGGAAATTTCTCCTGTAGTTGGCGAGCAGCAAATATCATGTCTGCTGTTCTGACCTGCTGTTCTGACCACGACCCGCTCTGAAGCCACATTGGGTCTCAGGGAGTAAGTCCTGTTTCAGGTGATCAATTAAGCGATTGAGGACTCTGGCCAGTATCTTGCCAGCCATTGACAGGAGAATCCCCTACCGCAAGTGGAGCATACATGATCAAGGTTAGACATGTGGGTGTTGTGCTTTTGTCTTTTCGCACAGCTGGTTTTCTGTATGCCTCAACAGCACGACGATTCTCAGCTCTGCTAGTTCCTCTTGTGTTGTTATAGCGCCCCATTTGTCGGTCCTGTGTCAAGGATTACCAGCACGTGCTCTATATATCGAAGCATTTTTGAGACACGTTAAGAGTGTCTTTAAATCGGTTTTTTCTCATCCACCAGCTGAACGTCTGTCCCTTCAAGCTTGCCAAGAATCAACTATTTTGGATATGGCTATGTCTTCAAATAACATCAAATGGCTATGGCTACCAAGTATGTGGTTGTAGTTGTTGAACCCCAGGAATTATGAGTTTTCACCCTTTTCCCTATATGTGCATTGAGGAGAGTACCGACTTTCTTGCAGAACCAGAAACCTACAACAACTCTAGGCGTGTAGTGTGCTATGCTTAGGGTTGCAGAGACTCCCACTCAGGTAGGGTCTAGAGTATAGTACCTAGTATGTGGTAAACTGAGTATTTATTTCAAGTTGCTCTGTTCGCGAAGTAAGTTAGTTAGTCTTTCCTCTTGGGCCTGTGGGCGGCGCATAGGGCAGAGGTCATAGCTCTCCATGTCTCGCGGTTCGTTGCTATCTGTTTTAGGTCTTTAATGTTTACTAGGCCCATCGTTGAGCCTTCTCTTGTGATGGTTCTACGCAGAGTCTCTCTTGGTCTTCCTCGTTTTCTTTTTCCCTCTGGTGTCCATATGAGGGATTGGTAAGGAGTCTTCTCTCATCCATTCTATGTGTGGCCGATGTAGTTCCAGCGGCGCTTTCTTATAAAATTTGATACATTTTCTTGCTTGGTCTCTTGTCTTATTTGTGTATTAGGTCTGAAATCTTACCATTTGAGGTTCAGTATTCTTCTAAGACATTTATTCTCAAAGTTATCTAATTTTCTTTCTAGAGCTTTTGTTGCTTTCCAACTCTCGCATCCATAAGTTAATATTGGAATCACACAAGAGTTAAAGATCTTTAATTTTAAGTGCTTGCTGAGTGAATTGGACTTCCATATATTTGACAATTTGTCGCAAAGTAAGATACATGTCTGAATCCGTTCTACCTTGTGAGTCGATACACTAGCTCACTGTATTATTAAAGATGACACAACGTCCATATACTGTTTAATTAAGTATACCGCCCCAGTGGTTACCGGGGCCCAAATTTGGGGTGTAAAGAATAGAACCACTGTTACCTGCCACACATGTCGTAAGAGTCGACTAAGGAGATTTGGCTGAAATCGGATGCACATGTCCTAAACGTGTAGAAGTCTATGCGTTTGGGGCCTACCAAACCAATGTGAAACGTATACACATTCTTGGCAAAGATCAAACATATCACAAAAAGTGATTAAAATTGGTCGTGAAGAATGAAAACAAAGAAGAGAAGAATTATATATACTTTACAGAGTCAGTGCGTCCGAAAGTCAAAGAAATTGCGGATTGAAAAAGTTACGAAAAATATATCTGTGCTGTGGCTTCAAACTAGATTTTCTAAAGTGTATCTTTTATCTTCTTCTTCTCTTCCATCATTTACTTCTTTATAGAAGTGTTGGGGGCGGGGCGGAGGGACGGGGAGGGAAAGGGAGGGGGCGTAGTGATCTTGTGTGTGCTTGTTTTAAGGCATTTTGTAAGCTGATATTCATTTTCGTAAGGCTGTTCTTGATGCCGTCGCTCCATCTTTTGCGTGGTCTTCCTCTTGCTTTGTACTCATTATACTTTTTCTGTGTGGTATCTTTTATCATTGTGTTATAAACCAGTAATCTATATGCACACAAAGTCGCTGAAGTTTTAGCATGTCACGAAAGTAGTTACTCATATTTCAGAGTATCTTTCATTTGTCCTGGATTGTGCAAGAATAATTTGATATCAGATACTGAACATCAAGATGTAACAGAGGTCCCCCTGGGGCGTAGATGTTAGCTGCTCATCTATCGTGCCAAAGGTACCAGGTTCGCTTCCTCGTAAATCCATCTGGATATTTTTCCAGAGATACCTGATCTCAGTGTAGGTGAGATCGAGTTCCTAGTCCTATCAGAGACAGGCGATAAAACGTAGGTCCCGTTTTCAATTTGAGCATGTAAAAGAACCCTTGGCAATTCCAAATAAAAAAGAGCAGGCTGGAAAGCCGCTGCCCGAGCAAAATTCATTAGAAAAGATTAAACATAAAATTCCTACAAAAATATCTTCATCTTCAAAGTTACATCGGGGACTCTCGCCGGTGCTACGGAGTTCGTGCACTGTCGCTGAGGTCTTCCTGCGTAAGATAGAGATATGAGCACACATGGTTAATCACCGAAGTGCAATGATGATGGTCCTATCAATCAGCCGACCCTTGTTATTCTAATAGGCTGTCCAGTTTTCTTAAAATGAGTATATAATAGGAAATATCACAGCCATAGAAAACTCATACGGCCGGCGGATGCAGGTAAAAGTTCTAGTAAATCAGACCACAACCATCACGTGACCTCACATTCCTGAATTGTTGTATACAGACGAATTTATTTTAAAATCAACACAACATACTAAAACAAGATTATATTATGTAACAAGTTCAGTTTATCAATAAGGAATATCAAAATTATGAATATTTTTCAGCAATAAATAACCATAGACTCATAGAATTGAGTCATCATCTTTGATCTCTTTGTCTCAGGAGACAATAGGTCTTGCGTCACGTAGTATATGTTCTGTGCTGAATCACAACGTTTCTTGTGGCTGTAATGGCCTATTCTGGAGTGGCACTCCTTGCCACGGCTGCTGCAGGTAAAACTGGATACTGGAGTTGATACATCAGATGTTCTCTCTGTTCTCTGCGCTCTCTTTTGCCTCCACATGTGATGTCGTTTTTCTTGTTTTCTTTATGAGCCGCCCCTTACTGCCGCTCGCCATGCTAGAATTGAGTAAAATTGCAAAAAAACTTAGTGTTCTATCAAACATATATATTTTTTTTCCCGATCCAGAAGCACTTGAGCTTTGAGGGGCCATGGACATCGTAACCCTTCGGTTCGGTGCCACGAACACAGTAAATCTGGAGAACCTGTGACTTTTCTGCCAGCCCGTGGAATTTAACCGCACTCACAGGGGGCTATCAAATATATATAAAATCCAGCCCCCAACTCTAATTAGGTCAGGGTTTTCCCGGTCAGTTATGCGACCCAATATTAGAGTTGTCTGTGGATATATATATATATGTTCATTTATTGATGAATAGTTATAATTTTTTATTTATTTATTCCCCCACTTGAATGAACTGTGTAAAACAGGAAATAACTGCGTACGGAAAGATAATATCATATCTCAAGTTCTCCCAGTGTGTGGTGCCGGGGCCCGCAAGGAAGCAAAGAATAGTAACACTGCGACCTACAAGGCATGTCGTAAGAGGCGACTGATGTAGGACCTAGGAAGCTACCTAGTAAATAAAAAGCATCGCAGAAAACGGATGTGCTGGCCTACTTGTGGGCTCATAACTGGCACAACGTGCAATCGCTCTTAGGCTTAGATCACATACAAATCACACAGTGGTTAACAGGTGGTCGATATTGAGCGTTCGAAGAAGAAGAAGAAGAAGAAGAAGAAAGAAAATATCTCAAGCCTAAGAAGAACGGACAAGGTCATTATATTTCGACTACGTACCGGACACACTGCAGACTCAACAAACACTTTCATATACTAGAAATACGTCAAACAGTTTTCTGCCAGTGTCAACAGGCGGAATAGACACCGGAGCATGTCCTGCAAGACTGTCCTCTCCTGGGTGAGCTGAGAAGAAGCATGTGGCCACATTCAGTCGACCTAAAAACTAAGCTTTGGGAAACCTGACAGACCTGAAGCTGACTGCCCAGTTTGTGGTCCGTAGTAAATTAAGCGCATGACCAGAGATCGCTGAAGAAGAAGATGAATTACAAGGAAATGGTCGAGGTATCTCATGCATGATAAATTCAGTAAACGAGTTTCAAAAGAAATTAAAACTAGTGTTTGAACATTTAAACAGAAAATCACTTTCTCTCGTTTCAAAAATATGTTGCAAATCTGGGTCGGGTTGGAAAACCTAAAGAATGCTAATATCCACTTGTCCCAAGTCGAGAATTCCAAAATGCCCCCATCCTCCGTTTTAGAACCACTGACACGCAAGAAACAATTGTAGATTATCAAACTAGAATTTATATTTCGAGAGTGAGTTTATATTCAAAGAAGGAGCTGTGTTTTCAACGAAAAACGGAAATCTGAGTGGTATTTCCTGTTACTATTAGGTCATCTGTGAGCACGTTAACTAGAAGACTTGAACACGTCTTTACTGGATAAGTAGGTTAAGCTTTGTTACACGTTAAAGTAACACACCGAATGAGATCTTGTTTAAGATATTGTTGTGAAAATAAAGAACCAAACTTCAGACCAGGATGTGTATTGATTAATAGGGCAGGGAACGAAGAAGAAGAAGATTGATAGGGCCATCATCATGGCACTTAACAATGATACAATGTGTGCGCAGATGCATTTCTAACACAGGAAGATCTCAGCGACAGTGCACAAACTCCGTAGCACCGGCAAGAGTTACTTTCTGAGGATTTATTTTGGGAGATTATAAAAAAATAAATTTTTAACAAATTTTAATATTTTGTTGATTTATTTTAACGGGCAGCGGCTTTCCTGCCTACTTGTTTTCAAATTCAGCTGCCAAGGGTTCTTTTCCGTGCTCAATTTCAACACAGGATCTACGTTTTATCATCCGTCTCCGATACGACTAGGAACTTGATCTCACCTACACTGAGATCAAGGATATTTTCCCGATCCAGAAGCACTTGAGCTTTCAGCTCTTCGGTTCGGTGCTATGGACATCGTAACCCTTCGGTTCGGTGTCACGAACACCGTGAATCTGGGGAACCTGCGGATTTTCTGCAAGCCCGTGGAATTGAACCCGCACACACAGAGAGCTAGTCACCCACAGTCCAACGCGCTACGAACACGCTGGGCAGGCGGGCAGATCAAGGATATATGGAAAGCTATCCCAATCACTACACACGGGAACGAGAGACAAGCACCCCCACGCCACATTGACCGCTGTGTGTATTGCCAACACAACGTTATACCTGTATCTAAGTCTACAGTGTGTGTTCTGCTCCTGGTTCAGCATCCAGCAGAGTTGGGATCGTCTAGTATCTCTTAGGAATAGTGAAATTTGAAAATTAACATCCTGATGATGACCCACAGAACACACAAACCAACACTACCTCCCAGGGGAATAGGAACGAAATCTTTGACAAGGTAAAGGACAGCAGGGTTCTTGCTCGCTTATCTTCTTCTTCTTCAGCGATCTCTGGTCATGCGCTTAATTTACTGTGGACCACAAACTGGGCAGACAGCTTCAGGTCTGTCAGGTTTCCCCAAAGCTTAGTTTTCAGGTCGACTGGGTGTGGCCACATGTTGCTTCTCAGCTCACACAGAAGAGGACAGTCTTGCAGGATATGCTCTGGTGTCTGTTCTGCCTGCTGACACTGGCAGAGAGCTGTTTGACTTATTCCTAGTCTGTATAAGTGTTTGTTGAGTCTGCAGTGTCGGTGCGTAGTCGAAACATAATGACCTGGTCTGTTCTGCTTAGGTCTTTGAGGAGTCTTTTCCATAATCATATCCAGTGTTTGTCTTCCAGTCTACTGCAGATTTTCTCTGTATGAGGGTTTTGACCTCTTGAAAAGACAAGGGTTGGTAAATTTGCTCTTTGGCACTGCCCTCCTTAGCTAAGACATCAGCACTCTCATTGCCTGCAATGCCACAGTGAGATGGAATCCACTGCAAGTGAATTTCTGCCTTTTCTGAAAGCTGAGCAAGTTCTCTTTGTAGTTTTTGTACTGTGCTGTCAGTGGATTTAGCCTCCAGGGCTTGTATAGCTGACAATGAGTCTGTAAGAAATACCATCTTGCTTGCAGCTGCTTATTCATGTGCTGTGCTGCCATCAGAAGGGCTATGAGTTCTGTTTTGTAGTTGGAACATATTCTTCCAGTAGGAGCCGCTAGAGACACAGTGGTAGCATCTGGGTGCCTAATGTACACTCCTGCTCGCTTATGAGGATGGACTCCCCTAGGCCAGGTTCTGCTCCCCACCCCCCACCCCCTCTTTGAAAATGGGATCACCTAGGTCTGGTTCCTGATCCCCTTATCAGGATGGACTTTCCTATGTCAGCTTCTGACTCGCCTACGAAGATGGGACTTCTCTTGGTAAGTTTCTGACTCGCCTACGAAGATGGACTCCCTTAGGTTAGCTTCTGGCTCGCCTACGAAGATGGACTCCCTTAGGTTAGCTTCTGGCTCGCCTACGAAGATGGACTCCCTTAGGTCAGCTTCTGGCTCGCCTACGAAGATGGACTCCCTTAGGTTAGCTTCTGGCTCGCCTACGAAGATGGACTCCCTTAGGTCAGCTTCTGGCTCGCCTACGAAGATGGACTCCCTTAGGTTAGCTTCTGGCTCGCCTACGAAGATGGACTTCTCTTGGTAAGTTTCTTACTCGCCTACGAAGATGGACTCCCTTAGGTCAGCTTCTGGCTCGCCTACGAAGATGGACTCCCTTAGGTTAGCTTCTGGCTCGCCTACGAAGATGGACTCCCTTAGGTTAGCTTCTGGCTCGCCTACGAAGATGGACTCCCTTAGGTTAGCTTCTGGCTCGCCTACGAAGATGGACTTCTCTTGGTAAGTTTCTTACTCGCCTACGAAGATGGACTCCCTTAGGTCAGCTTCTGGCTCGCCTACGAAGATGGACTCCCTTAGGTTAGCTTCTGGCTCGCCTACGAAGATGGACTCCCTTAGGTTAGCTTCTGGCTCGCCTACGAAGATGGACTCCCTTAGGTTAGCTTCTGGCTCGCCTACGAAGATGGACTTCTCTTGGTAAGTTTCTTACTCGCCTACGAAGATGGAATCCCTTAGGTCAGCTTCTGACTCGCCTACGAAGATGGACTTCCCTAGGTCAGATTCTGGCTTGTCTACGAAGATGGACTCCCTTAGGTTAGCTTCTGGCTCGCCTACGAAGATGGACTTCTCTTGGTAAGTTTCTTACTCGCCTACGAAGATGGAATCCCTTAGGTCAGCTTCTGACTCGCCTACGAAGATGGACTTCCCTAGGTCAGCTTCTGGCTTGCCTACGAAGATGGAATCCCTTGGGTCAGGTTTTGTTGCTGTTGTTCTAAGTTGGGAGCCGAACCTCAATAAAAGGTAAGCAGAAACCGGAAATGCTTGCTGTTTCGGTTTTCCATTTTCAAAATTTGGTGACCATAATTTTTTTTTAAACAAAGTCTCATGAAATATATAAATGCAGTACCCACCATTATATAATCGAGGAAACGCCTCTGGAGTGGCACGAAATATCAGAGAACGGATGTTTATTCTAAATCCTTGACCTTTCCCCTTGCGCGCACTGAAATGTTGCTTGTTATAAATCATGGAAACTTTGAACTATAATGTGGAAAGGAGGTATGGGGAGGAGGGGTGAGAACAGTAAAGGTTACAAATTCTGAAAGTCTGTGGACTAGAGAGATAAGGCGCGTGATATCTAGAAAATAAATTGTCAAAGGCGACGCAACTGCAGAATCTGATATAGATACTGGTGGTGACTTGATTACTTACTCCGCTCCTCGTGGAGCACAGGGCCTCGACAGTTGTTCGCCACTTATTCTGGTCTCTGGCTGTTCTCTTTATGGTCTCCAATGATTGTCGAGCACTATTCAGTTCCTCAAGAAGACTTCGTCTACAGGTCTGTTTAGGACATTCTCTTTTTTCGTTTTCCTGGCTGGTTCCGCTCAAGTTCTTGTCTAGTGATACTCGACTTTGTCTTCGTAGGGTATGCCCGACCCATTTTCTCCTCTTAACCTGGGTTATCATTGGTTCCTGTCCTGCTATCCACAGGTATGTGCAACTCTATCATACCCCACAAGTCTGTGTTTGCAACTATCATACCCCACAGGTTTGTGTTGGCAACTCTGTCATATCCCACAGGTCTGTGTTTGCAACTCTGTCATATCCCACAGGCCTGTGTTTGCAACTCTGTCATACCATCTCAGTCTGAGAATACGCTGAAGACATCTGTTGACAAAGGTCTGAAAATTATTTGTATTTACCTTAGTGACTCGAAAGACACTGGGATACTGGTCATAGCCTCTAGGAAATATATTTCTCAGAAGTACTTTACCAGATTGGACCATTGACAAAGCAGCGGGTAAGATCGTTAATGCCTTTGAATGCAAATGCTACAGAAGAGTACTTAGAATAGTATGGACAGAGAAAATAACAAATGCTTCAGTTTTGCAACAGCTTGATATTAAAGTCAGCTGGCTATTTAATAACATTATCATTGTCCTCTTTGTCTCAGGAGACAATAGGTTTTGTGTCACAGTTTGTTCTGTATTGAATCACAGCGTTTCTTGTGGCTGTAATGTCCTATTCTGGAGTGGCAATCATTGCAACAGTTGCTGCAGGTGAAGCTGGAGCTGATACATATGATGTTCTCTCTTTTGTTTCCACGTGTGATGGAGTTTTTCTTCTTTTCTTTTTGAGCCACCCCTCACTGAAGCTCGCCATGCTTGCCAGTCTTTGGCCAACCGCTCCCAATTGTCTTTGTCTATGCTGCATGAAGTTAGATCACGCTTGCAGGTGTCAATGAAGCGTAGTAATTGGCGGCCATGCTGTCTAGTACCTGTTGCGAGTTGACCATATAGAATGTTTTTGGGGATTCTACCATCGCTGATACTGCACCCGTATCCCAGCAAATCTAAGATGTCGCCGACTCAGCAAGGTGTACATGCTTGGAATACCAGCACTGTCCAATATTTCTATATTGGAGATGTGGTCCTGCCATCCCATCGAATGTTGTATATTCGCCTGAGACAGCACACATGGAAGGTGTTGAGACGATGTTCTTGTCTGGCATATGTGGTTCACGTCTCACTACTATACAGCAGAGTGCTGAGAACACAAGCGGTATATACTTGTATCTTGGTGTTTCATGTGAATGTCCTATTTTCCCATACACACAGTGCTAGCCAACACACACTGCATTCAAAACAAAAAAGTTATATTGTTTTTATAACAAAGTTGTGTTACTTTAAGTGAAGATTGTCTGTTTTTGTTTTGAATTACTTTATTGCAATATTAATATCAATTCAATACAAAGTTTATAGTACAGTATTGGGTATAGTATTAAGTTTCAGGATATACCCGGAGAAGAAATGATCAAAGAATACCAAAGCAGGCATTGAAGTGGAGGCAAAGGGTTCAAGAAAGTACGCCTAAGGAAACCCTGAAATGAACTTTGCTGAGAGGCAAGAAATATCAGACTCAATTTCATGGAAGAAATTGAGCGAGTTGCTCAGGACAGAGCTGTATGAAGAAATTACTTGCATGTCCTGTGTAACGTATGACGGTACAAGATATATATATATATATAGTATTAGTTAGGCATCTTTGAATAGTAACTCTCGACAGCAGTGTTTCCCAAACTTTTTTGTGACATGCCCCACCTAAGCCTGTCTAAAATGTGTATACTCCTATGTAACATATACATAATTTTTAATTTGCATAAATTGAATTGTTCACTGAAGAAACTTAAATGATAGGTTTTAGGAAGAAATCACTAGGAAATTGTTGTTCAAAACATATAATAAAGCGAATTATATATATCTTTGGAGGTAGTGGTACTTTCTAATGATTTACAGAACAACATTTCTAAAGCCAACCCCCTTTATCAATATACTGTACGTAAGTTACCAATACAATGTCACTGTCTCTCAAAGTGGATTTATCCATTTGCAGCCTTCTTTCTTTGCAATTTTCTTGTTATCAACATTTCAACAAGTTGTATTTCAATATCTTCACTCATTTCCTCTATTCTTCTGCTAACAGTATTGTTACTGAGTGGCATAGCTTTCATCTCTTTGTCATCTTTTTCCAGAACCGTTTTAAGAAATGCTGATATTGATTAAATTCTCTCCTATAGTATGATTTTTCACAGATTTAGCTATGAGTAAGGAAATTTGATAACTAGCCTCAAGAGTATGATTGACAGTTGCAGTATTAGCAGTAAATAGAGACTAAAAAATGCATATTTAATTGCCTCCCTTAACAATCAAATTGCCGCCTGTGGGCGTGGCCCTTATGCTGGAAACACTGCTCTCAAGTAACCAGAAACTACATTTATCTGGCATCTAGCAATCCCCATGGCTGTTGGCTAACTGAGAGTATACTGTCTGTGTTATCACAAGTCCTGGGTTGCTACCGTATCGTCTGGTACAGTGTGTTCGGGGCTTGCATGGGGAGCCAGGAATAAAGAATAGCTAAAGAATAGTAACACTGCGACCTAGGGAAACAACCCTAGTAAATAAAAAGTGTCACAGAAATCGGATGTGCTGGCCTACTTGTAGGGGCATAACGGATCACATAAAAATCACAAAGAGTGGTTGTTTAACAAGTGGTCGATATGGAGCGTTCAACGAAGAAAAAGGTACAATATGAGACCCAACAGGTTGAGTTTGGTACAGTACGATGTTTAAAAAGTTGGAATTGGTACAGAACTTTTCAGAGTAACAGAAACCACCACAACTAACACCCCTTTCCTCATCTGTCCACACAGAAACTAAGTACACATGGCACCGTCCACAGACAATGAAATCACATGTAGGCTGACTCTGCCACCATATCAGGAGACCAGCCAATAGACAGAGCTGACGCCCTCATAGTGCAGCCGCAAAGAAAATTTTCATTTAACCCAATCCACATCAACTACTAGATTACAGGAGCTGGGATTGAAGTGATCAGAAAAGAAGAGCATAACAGGTATATGAGTAGGCTTATTAATCAACATTAAACTGGTGCGGTCAGTCACTGTTGGAGATATTGCGAAGGAGATCAGAGCACCTATGGACATGTCCGGCATGCAATGAAGATAAACATCCAAACTAAAACCTATTCTATTGACAGTTTAACTGGTAAATATCCAAACAAAAAGATATATGTGACTGTGTACTGTTGAGCTTTGACCTGTGCTGCACATCTTAAACACACCATGTCAGATGTATGTAACAGTGTACTGTTGAACAGTGACCTGTGCTGCACATCTGAAACACACCATGTCAGAAGTGACTGTGTACTGTTGAACCTTGACCTGTGCTGCACATCTTAAACACACCATGTCAGATGTAACAGTGTACTGTTGAACCTTGACCAGTGCTGCACATCTTAAACATACCATATCAGATGTGACTGCGTACTGCTGAACTTTAACGTGTGCTGCACTTCTTAAACACACCATGACACATGTGGGCGTGTCCAATTGGATCAAGACACAAGCTGTTTGAGTTTAACTGTTTTGTGAGACCGCACATTTTGACAATAGGCAGCTGTTTTGTTTGAGGCAAGACGAAACTATTGTGAAAATGTCACAGTCAATCTGCAGTCGAGATATACTTATTGTGACAATGTCACATTCAATCTGGAGTCACGATATTCCTGTTATTGTGACAATGTCACATACAATCTGAAGTTTGATAGTTTTTTCTGGGCTTTCAAGATTTAGTATTGTTTTCTCCATTAATGGAGGAGATTTGATTGTTTCAAATGTTTCAGATTCGTAGCAAGCAGTAAGTCCCTGTAAGTGCGTAGCATGACTGCCAGTACTTGACAAATGAAATGCTGTGCATGTGAGGATCAAGTATTAACATCTTACGGTTAACTGTAGTAGCTGGGAACAGCGAGCAGCTACATGCTACTAATGTCTACCGCAAACAGCTGCGGTTGTTCTTAATGTTGATAGTGAGGCTTGTAGGAGGGAGACAAGCTAATGGTGTCAGCTTTCAAAATCGTGAAGAAAAGTGTTGAGAAAGTCGAATGAAGGTCTCGAGTGTGCGTTACTTTGCCAGCACATTTGCATAACATCGTAGACTTCCTGCGGACAACCTTCAGGCTTTTCCATACGATATCCATCCTGGACACTTTCAAAAGCTTCTTTGCTGGCTTTGTCTGTTTGGACAAGAAATGGTAGAGGTTAAAGGTTACCGAGCTAGTATTAGTTTTTATAACTGTAGCATTAGTTTGTCTGTGTTCATATGTTGTTAATATGGGGTCACTAAAAACTGTATGGTATGGAACGGATAGGAAAACAAAGATCACCTACACATGTAAAACAACACAAATCTACCTGTCACAGATAAAACAACATAAATCTACCTGTCACAGATAAAACATAAACTTACCTACACAGGTAAAACAATATAAATCTACCCGTCACAGGAAATACAAATCTACCTGTCACATGAAATACAAATCTACCTGTCACAGTTAATATAGCTAGAGAATAAGACACTGAAGCAGGCCATGACATTTACTAACCTTCATATGGCTCTTTTCCAAATGTGAAAATCTCCATGAGAACTATACCAAACGACCAGACATCAGCCTTTGTGCCATACTTGTTGTACTGTAGTACTTCTGGTGCCATCCACTTAATGGCCATCTTTAGACCTGGCACAACAACAACAGCAAGAAATAGTAGACAATCATGGCCAGAAATTTTGTTAACAGCTAGGATTGTGAGAATTCTTCTTTCTTCATTGAATGCTCCACATCAACCACTTGTTAGCCACTCTTTGTGATTTGTATGTGATCTGAGCCTAAGAGGATTGTATATTGTGCCAGTTATGCACCTACAAGTAGGCCAGCATATCTGATTTCTGTAACGCTTTTGTATTTACTAGGGTAGCTTCCCTTGACCCCTACATCACTCGCCTCGTACGACATGCTTTGTATTTGTAGGTCGCTGTGTTAATATTCATTGCTCCTTGTGCGGGTCCTTCTCATTCATGTGGAAATCTGATTCATGCAGCCTTAGCATTGGTATGTGTTTTGTCACATCTTCAGCGCTACTTGGAGCTCATCCTTTGGCGATGTGTTTGGTTTTAGCCAGCGTTTACTGGGTTCGCTCTCCGTCAGCCTTTGGCTGCCCCCGGTCGACCTCAGCAGGTAGAGTACAATATGAATAATTAAATGGGGGTGGGGGGGTGTGTGTGTGTGTGTTAAAAACAGAACGAAAAGATTAAGTGATAAGACACTTTCTTCTTCTTCCTCTCTTATCTCCCCTTGAAGTATAACGCATCAACAAATTTCCTCCAACCAAATCTGTCTTGAACAAGTCAGCTTAGTTCATTCCAGGTCTTTCCTACCTTTTCTCTGTCTACAATTCGTCTCCATAGATTGTCCCCTACCTCTCTTGCCTCATGGATTCCTTAAAAGTGTTTTCAGGGCTGCCAAGGATCCTGTCAGAGATTGGGCTTCCTTGCGAGTTTGTTGAAAAAATTTGCTGACGTTTCAGTAGCTAGCTTTTTTCTAAGGTGGGCTACCAACCCAGCACAAAATCCTCCAGTCTGAAGTGCAGTGGGTGTTCCTCTTAGCCTGATACCTATTCTTTGATCTGTTTGGCATGGTTAAACCTACCAGCAGCAATGCTACTTCCGACCTAACTCTCTGGGTCACTGGGATACTTAAGCCCTCCCACCAACTACACAAGGAGGACACCATTGTGAGTGACGAGATACCCTAGCCAACATACAATAAGGAAAGTAAGTATTCATGCAAAAATCAGTCAGAGGTGCCTGAATTCATAGGAGGTGAGCATAAGACAAAAAAAACCTCACTCACACATTCATGCAGTCTCCCCTCCAAACACAAATCTTAACACTTCCCCCACTTCTTCATCTACATAGTTTTTCCCTAAACTACTTGCTCACCTTTTCTAAAGTTAAAGTCAGGATCATCCATTGCCTTGGTCATGCCAAACCCAGCCACTTTGATACGATTCTGCTCGCCAACCAGAATGTTCCGAGCTCCGAGGTTCCTATGTACAAATTTCTCCTTCTCCATGTAAGCCATAGCGTCGGCTATCTGTCAACAGTTATATACGGACAACATTATAGACACAATCATTTATCGCAATGAAATCACCAAACCTTTTGAACACGAGGCAAGGGCTTAACTACTTAGCCAACCCCCATATGCCTTTAAACCATGATTGGGACATAGGCCCTCAACCAACTCATACTGTTTTCATATATTTAGCTATCTCCTTCCGCTCTTCTATATATCGATAATCTCTGCCTCCCAATCTCTTCTTCATGAATATCTAGATCATTATTTTGGACAGACATCTATTTTCAAATGCATTGTTCATTGGAGGATCATCATCATCGCACCTGTCCATAATTTCTTTGATCTCCTCCTATGCATGTATTGCAGTGTGTTTAGACTATTGCAGTGTGTTTAGACTAACAACTCCCGTCCTGTGTTGACTGATGTATCTACTGGGGTTTCTCTTGTGGTTTTCCAGACTTGGTATGCATAACTTACGCAACCAACCGAGATAGAGAATACCCTTCATATTTTTCATTGAAATCTTCAGAGTGTATGCTTTCTTTTCGAGCATTGATGATGTCGCTTTTGTCCATAGAAGACTCCTCGATCGCAGCATTGCTCACTAATGCATCCGCTCTCTCATTGCACTTCACCCCAGAATTTCCCAGGACATTGATGAAGGTAAGTGTCTGGAATGTCACATTTTGTATTAATTGCATCCACTACCTTCGTATATAACCGGTCTTGATCTTCCGTATTCAACTTACTTTCTATATCTTTAGTCATTTTCCAACTCTTGCCAACATATGTTAGGATTGATACAATATTGAAATTAAAAATCCGTAATTTAGTTTTAAAACTATTTAACTTGAAATCAATTGCCAATAATCAAAGACAAATCAAATAAAAAATTTCATATGACCAACCTGTGCGCCAAAGTGTATCAGCTGTGACAATGTTAAAGTTGCCCCTTTCTCCCTGAGATGTTTGGACAGCTGCCCCTGGGGCATAAATTCCATTAGAAGATAACAAGGTTCCATCTCGCAGCAAACACCCTTCAGTTCCAAGATATTTGGATGCTGTAGTGTCTTCAAGATCTGAGCTTCATCCAGGAAGGATGCTGTTGTGACACAGTCCACATTCTGTATCTTCACTGCAACATCCATGGAGTCTTGCCATTTTGCTGTTGGTGAGGGTAGTCAAGGTTGATGTGAGTTTACAACATTTTACCTGTGTACTAAACACTAAACATTGAGCAGGAAGGCAGGGCAGATGTGAGTGTACAATAACATTTTACCTGGGCACTAAACATTGAGCAGGTAGGTGAGGTAGATGTGAGTGTACAATAACATTTTACCTGTGCACTAAACATTGAACAGGTAGGCAAGGTAGATGTGAGTGTACAAGAACATTTTACCTGTGCACTAAACATTGAGCAGGTAGGCAAGGTAGATGTGAGTGTACAAGAACATTTTATCTGTGCACTAAACATTGAGCAGGTAGGCAAGGTAGATGTGAGTTTACAATAACATTTTACCTGTGCACTAAACATTGAGCAAGTAGGCAAGGTAGATGTGAGTTTAAAACAACATTTTACCTGTGTACTAAACATTGAGCAGGTAGATGAGGTAGATGTGAGTTTACAACATTGTACCAGTGTGTTAAACGTAAAAGAGGACGACCTAAGGAGACCCTGAAACAAAAGCTGAGAGAGATAAGAAATATCGGTCTCAGATTCATGGAGGAGATTGAGCGAGATGTCCAGGATAGAGGGGTATGGAGAAATTGCTTTCAGGCCCTATGTAGCGTATAACGGTACGAGAGGAATTATTATTACTACTAAACATTTAGCAGGTAGTCAAGGTAGATGTGAGCAGATCTTACTTTGGTTCAACCAAGGTGTTATCATATCCAAATGTTTTGCTACTGCAAATAGGTGACTAGACAGTTTTCATAACTAATCACATGCACACTTCATCAAACTGACTGATAACCAACCATCTAGCCAGCAACACAATCAATTCATTAACCCCAAAACCAATTAATCAACCTACAACCCAGACAACCTACTAACAACACAAGTTACCTACCCCCCAGGCAACCTACTAATAACACATGCAACCTACAACTCAAACAACCTACCAATAACCTGCAACCTACAACCCAGCAACCTACTGCCAACCCAGGCAATCAACCAACAACACAGACAACCTACCAACAACCCAGGCAACTTACAGACAACCTATCAACCATAGACTGAGAGTACTAACTAGGAAAATAACAAACTAACAAGTCCTGACAAATGATGTCCACATTGAATGTATGATTACTAACCATGCCAGACTTGTGCAAACTGACCGCTGCCCATGCGTTTGATGAAATGTAATGTGTTACGATTAGTAGTGTACTCATCCTCCTGCCCTCTCTCCATGGCCCAGATAAGTGAGCGAGGTTTGGGACATGTTGACACCAGCTTACAGCACAGTCCATCAACTGAGTCTGCAATAATATCCACAACAGTTATGATAACTTGGCAACATGGAACAGTCTGAGTTGCAACAAAGTTCCAGTCATATTTCACAGTAATAAATTACAGTCATATTTCATCAGTAATAAATAATATTTCACCAGTAATAAGTCATAGTTCACTAGGAAAAAAATTGCACACAAAGTAATAGCGCACTAGAAATAAATTGCACACAAAGTAATAGCGTACTAGGAATAAATTGCACACAAAGCCATAGCTCACCAGTAATCTTCTTCGCGTTCGTTCTTACGACCAATATTAATCACTCTTTGTGGCATGTTTGATCTTTGCCAAGAACGTGTATACGTTCCACACTGGTTTGGTAGGCCCCTAAACGCATAGACTTCTACACCTTTAGGACATGTGCATCCGATTTCGCCAAACCTCCTTAGTCGCCTCTTACGACATGCGTGGCAGGTAACAGTGGTTCTATTCTTTACACCCCAAATTTGTGCCCGGTAACCACTCGGGTGGCTCACCAGTAATAAATTGTACACAAAATCATAGATCACAAGTAATAAATTGCACACAAAGTATAATAGCTCACTAGGAATAAATTGCACACAAAGCCATAGATCACCAGTAATAAATTGCACACAAAGTCATAGCTCACTAGGAATAAATTGCACACACAGTAATAAGAGTTGAACAAAACAATAGAACACAGATAAAGATCAACAAAACCGAGAGAAATCTGACAATGATATGCATTACTACTGACCTTGGTAGTGTTTGACAAGGTCGGCCAGCGAGTTGAAGATTCGATGTTTCGTAATAAAGTAACACTCACTGCCTTTGTCCGAGACATGCCGAGTCATGATCTTGTAATGTCGAACTAGGTAGCCTCTGATTTCATCGCAGTCTCGTACACTCAGAGTGTATGTGTCTGCAGAGTGGACAAAGAGTGGGGGTCAGTTTTAGTTTAGTTGTCAGATCGTAATCACTGTACATCGAACCAATTAGTCCATAAGTGCTCCAATCTTCTACTCAGTCAATCTCTCAGTTTAGTTTAATCGTCAGATAATCATCACTACACATCAAATCAATTAGCCCATAAGTGCTCCAATCTCCTCTTCAGTGTGTCTCTCAGCGTGTGGCAACTAACGACACCGGTTCTTTTTTTTATTTACTATTCTTCTTTGGCTACCAGCATAGTGTTCTTGTCTAGCTACACCACATTTGTCTTGGTATTCTTGCAGTCTGGTTAGTGTTGTAGATTCACCACTATTACTAAATCATTTACATATCCTCTCTCCTTCAGAGAATTTATAATATCAGCATGGTCCATTGCCCACCCGCTTTTTATAGCAGCCATACCTGCAAGCTTATCGGCATGTTCATTTCCCTTACATCTGCAGCCCTGGCACAATAAAATAAAACTGATTTTTGTCAGCCTAGATCTCCTCAACGACTCCAACCATTGACTATGAGCCCAGCCTGTTTCAATCTTTTTGAGCATACTCGTTGAGTAACTGAGAAAACATGCATGGATAAAAGCCTGTGATTCCAGCTAAACCATCGCTTTAGTTACTGCCATGATTTCCATAG
Organism: Arion vulgaris; assembly: GCA_020796225.1. Lineage (NCBI taxonomy): Eukaryota > Metazoa > Mollusca > Gastropoda > Stylommatophora > Arionidae > Arion > Arion vulgaris. Next base: position 45,068,794 of record CM036760.1, read on the forward strand.
TGAGACTGCTCACAGTCATAGCAAAACCACCATTGTTTTCCTTCACAAATTTCCCCTCTGACTTGTTCAGCAGTGAAAACCCACAAGCTCTACACATGTTGAATCACTGAACCATCTGTATAAATGATCACATCATTCTCAGAAATGAATGCATGAACTTCTGCCTCCACGACCATTGGGTTGTCTTGTCTGCATTCTTTATCAAATCTGATACACACCGAAAATGATGTATCGATTCCTGTTGGCATTGGTTCTTCACCAGGTTCAATGTCTTCAAGTGAACACACCTGTTGAATACAGTCCTCGGCCTGACCCATTCAAGATTTTCCTCTTTTCAACATATTTCCTTTTTCTCTCTTTATTTCCATGCGCAGAGGATGTTGTGTATCACCAATGACTTGAAGGTATGCCAGTGCACAGCACATCTGTGTTCTATATTCCATCACAGGATAGTCAAGAAGATAGCCTATCGCCCTGCATGATGTGTCTTTAGTGCACTCAAATATGATGCAGATCTCTACCAGTCTTGGTACAGAATATCTTTGAGCATTCCACATCGGCCATTTGTTAATCATTCTTTGTGATTTGTTTGTGATTTGAGCCTAAGAGCAATTGTACGTTGTGCCAGTTATGCGCCTACAAGTAGGTCAGCACAACCAATTTCTGTGACGCTTTTTATTTACTAGGGTAGCTTCCTTAGGCTCCTACCTCAGTCACCTCTTACGACATGCCTTGTAGGTGGCAGTGTTACAATTCTTTACTCCCTTGAGAGTCCCAGCAACAGACAGGCGGGTACAGAACAGAACGTATTGCCTCGTCAGTTTGTTAAATCTAAAATGTAACCTACCATCAAGTCCTTCTTCTTCGCGTTCGTTCTTTACGACCAATTTTAATCACGCTTTGTGATATGTTTGATCTTTGCCAAGAACGTGTATACGTTGCACATTGGTTTGGTAGGCCCCTAAACGCATATATTTCTACACGTTTAGGACATGTGAATCCGATTTCAGCCAAACCTCCTTAGTCGCCTCTTACGACATGCGTGGCAGGTAACAGTGGTTCTATTCTTTACACCCCAAATTTGGGCCCCGGTAACCACTCGGGCGAAGTCCTTCTTACACATACATACAAACAAAGCATACAAACCTGGTGACATTTCTCCAAGACGTATCAGGAATGTCCCTTTAGCATGCCCTGGTGACAGAAGCCATTCTTCGGAAGCATTTCGACTGACTTTGCCAAAGTACCAACTGAAACCATTTTAAAGAAGATAAAATATATCATACTAGGTATAGTCAGCAAGAACAGATAGAGAGATGTCAGAATAAGAATATAGAAGGTAAGAGAAGATTTCATTGTATTAGGAAATTTGAAGAATTATAAGTGAGCCAAACATAACAGTACAAATTCAAACACACACCCTTCACAACACAAGGCAAACTGCTTAAATACTACGCCACAGAGGCCATCCACATTGTCAATTTTGCTTCATAATGTTTCTCTGTTTATCTAATACTGAAAAACAAGAATAACATAAACATGGACACTAGTCAAATATCAAACATGGACACTAGTCAAACATGAACACTAGTCAGATGTCAAACATGGACACTAGTCAAATGGTAAACATGGACAGCAAAAATATTTCAAACAAACACTGACAACTTACTCAAACACCCTGTGTCTCTGCTCCCTAGGAGAGGGAGGGTACAAGCTTCTGGGTGGAGATGCTTGATGTTGTTGGTCTCCTCCAAGAGGTGGTTCCCAGATTTCTTCATGTATGGTGTCAGCTAGACTGGTCAACATGAAGTTGTCAGGGAAGCCAGCCACCCCGTTATGGGGCACTAGTGTGCTCTTACGACACATGGGGCAGGGGAAGTAGCCTGGACGGTTGCCAGGGATACGGCGGACATAATCCTGAAAGATTAGAAGTTAAAGTTCATTAAAAATATATACTGAACCGTTATGAACACACCTGTATGTCGGTATGACATTGATATAACACACCTGTATGTCAGGTATGCTATTGTTATAAACACACCTGTAAGTCAAGTATGACAGTGATATAAACACACCTGTATGTCCGGTATGACAGTGATATAAACACACCTGTATGTCCGGTATGACAGTGATATAAACACACCTGTATGTCAGTGATATAAACACACCTGTATATCAGCTATGATATTGATTTAATTAGGAATTTCTCCCACCTGTACTGTGGACTAGCAGTCAATGAACCAACATCACTGCCCCTCATGTATACCTATAACTAAGTACTATCAGCAAATGGCAAAAGTAATTCATGCCGATGGTTCCCATAGTTCCTTGAATACACTAGACTTTGGCTGTTTTCTTTTTGACTTATCAGAAGTTCAGCATCCTTCAGTTTCTGAAGAACACTCTGTCTCCAGGTCCATTTAGGACGTCATCTTTTCCATTTTCCTGCGGGTTCCACTTAAGTGCTAGTCTAGTTACTCTTAACTGTATCTTGTGCAGGGTACGCAAAATCCATCACCCTTTAATCCTCTTAACCTGGGTCATCATGGATTCCTATCCTGTTCTTATCCACAGGTCTGTGTTTGCAACTATGTCATACCATCTCAGTCTGAGAATACGCCAAAGATATCCGTTGATAAAGGTCGGAATCTTATTTATATTTAACTTGATGACTCGCCATGTTTCCGAGCCATACAGCAACACAGATTTCACATTTCAGCTGAATATCCTGAGCTTTGTTTTAGTGGAGATGGCAGTAAATTTTCACACTGTTTGCAGAATAGCAAAAGCTTGTCAGGCTTTCCTAATCCTGGCATTAGTCGGAAAATGATAGTCTGTGGTAGTCGTCACTGGATAGTTTAAGTTCTTTTCTAATGTCCATGATAGCTCTTTTTTTTCAAAGTGTGTGAGTTTGTTTTCTACTTGTTCACATTCTCCTCCCTTCTTTGCAAGTTTGTCTGCCTTCTCATTACCTGGGACCACACAGTGTGATGGTACCCACTGAAGTGTAGCTCTCCTGTTGGCAGACATCTTGCTGAGCTCTTTTTTCAGGTGGTCTATATGTGATATGCGCCTAAGAGCATTAGTTCATTGGACCAGTTCGGGAAATCCGATAGAGAAGTTGCACTTTATTTATTGTCACTGGCCACAAATGTTCCAGGGGTACGAGCACTCACGGCAAGTGGTTGGGACTAAAGGTTTCCTGTAACGATCACGCCTGAAGGATCTAATCTTTGCGTACCTCTGAAGTCGGCGAAGGCCCACCTGCATGGCGAGGGACATCAGTCAAATGGTAGAAGCAGGCCTTCACTCAAAAATCAGTCAGAAGTGCCATACCATGCGTCATGGCTAACGCCTGAATTCACAGCGGGCGAATGAAGAAGAATTGAACCAGTTAAGCACATACAGACATATTAAGTACCAAGTTCTGATCATGTACCCACCCACATAAACCTTCTTACCTTGAGGCATACTTCACAGAAGGAGTGTAGGCAGGGTAGAGCCTTGGGGCGCGGCGACTCAAGACATATTTTGCAGGATAGAAATTCCTCAAGTTTTTCCTTCAAGCTATCGTTGGAGTGGGGTCTTGCCATTGTTAGCCATTCTGAGGATGAAAATGTGAAGGAGATATGAAGAATGTCAAACATCACATCAGATGTTGCAGACGGGGCACATGGACCATCTATTGCAGCATGTGACATAGCGGTCTGACTTTAGAACGCAGTAGGCAATATTTACAGTAACTAACAAATTCTGATATGTCATATGACAAATTATTGCGACTAAGTGATTACGCTATTCGTCTTGCTTTCCGAAAGTTGTGGGTTCGAATCCAAACAGCTTTGATCTGTTCAAATGTGCATTTTTTCCCAGAGATCCCTAAGAATATTGCCAGATCTACGGAATTTACGTTTTGGACAATACTCTGTACTGGCTGTGTGTTATTTCTGCAGATAGTGTCTGAGCCATAGGGAAAAACCAGGTGCAATAAAGTCAATTCTTCACCTTCTTACTCTTTTTTCTAATGTCTGATCAACACAGTTTTAGACATGTCACATGACAATCACAACTATGAAAATAGTATTGCGAAATCTCATAAGACTAGAGGAAAATTGAATAAATCGATTAAATTGATTGAGCCATCATCATTGCACTTTGGTGAGTAACCATGTGTGTTCCTGTGTAAGAAAGAGATCGGAGCACACATAGTTATTCACCAAAGTGCAATGATGATGGTTCTATCAATCAATCAATTTTCACATCTTCATACAGGCATTAAGTTTTCAAATCTTCATACAGGCATTTGCTTTTCATCTTGCTGAGTCATTAATTGTTCACATATTTATACAGCCACTAATTTCTCACAACAGCATCACATTATTATTTTTTTTTAAACGCGTTTTTGTAGCTAGGGTGTACACGAAATAAGGCCTAGGTGTATCAACAACATGGCACATAACTGGCTCTCCTAGTTAAAACGGGCTACTGCATGATGATGTTAGTTTTGTGTTAAAAATCGTGACCTATTTCTGCCAGAAAACGGTCAGGATTGTGTGTGTATGTATGCTGATGCTAGTCTAGACGGAAGACCATCTATGTGTGCATGTATTAGTTTGTGTGTGTGTGTGTGTGTGTATGCTGAGGCTAGTCTAGAACGGTAAATAGGCCATCTATGTGTGCATGTATGAGTTTGTGTGTGTGTGCTGAGGCTAGTCTATAACGGTAGACCATCTATGTGTGCATGTATAAGTTTGTGTGTGTGTGTGCTGATGCTAGTCTATAACGGTAGACCATCTATGTGTGCATGTATAAGTTTGTGTGTGAGCATGAATGAGTTTGTATGTCGCGTATGCACACAGATAACACCCCAACTAACTAACAACGTTAAGCAATAACTTAAATGTCTTGTATTCTACATTCTTATTCTTCTTCGATCGTTCAATATCCACCACTTGTTAAACCACTCTTTGTGATTTGTATGTGATCTGAGCCTAAGAGCGATTGTACGTTGTACCAGTTATGCACCTACAAGTAGGCCAGCACATCCGATTTCAGCAACGCTTTTATTTACTAGGGTAGTTTCCCTAGGCCCCTACCTCAGTCTCCTCTTACGACATGTCTTGTAGGTCGCAGTGATACTATTCTTTGCTCCTCTTGCGGGCCCCGGCAACACACGGGCAATTCCTCTAAAACAAGAAACAACGTTAACTCTTTCCGTACAATGAGAACGTTAATGAGCTCTGACCACAATTTCTTTATGATACCTAGATTGTGTTACACAAAGATTGTTTGCAATCAATCAAGTGCCATGCCTGATGGCGATCATGCCTCTACACAGTTAATCAGTTCTAACGTCGAGCCTTTGTCGAACCACGATGTCAGGACCATCCAACATCTTCTCCCTCTGTCTTCCACGAATTTTACCTGTTGTTACCAAATGTTCTAAACCTCCTCTTCGTATTATATGTCAGAAGAACATTGATTGCCTGATGCTTGTTCTTTTGATAAGGTTTTGTGTGCAGTCCTGTTTTAAAACCTCAGCATTTGTTTTCTTAGCTGCCCATGGAATTATTCGTATTCTTTCGTAAAACCACATCTGTGAATTAAAATGATCTTATTGATTGTTTGTTAATTGTCCATGATTCGCTGCCATACATAAGTATTGGTTCAATATAGCACTGGATTACACGTTTTCGCAGTGTCGTTGGTAGTGAATTGATGCATAGTGTGTTTTTCATAAAAGCTGCTTTAGCTTGAGCTATTCTACTCCTAATCTCTGTTTTACATCTTCCATCTGATGTTAGGAATGTTCTCAGATACTAGAATCGATGGACTCGGTGTTGCGTTGTTTATTTTGATATTGCATTGTAGTATTTTTATACCAGCTTACCCCAATTTTGAAACACCCAGCTATTCCAGTAGTGACTAAAAGACAGATTATAAATTCAATCTTTCTACCAACACTGTGCTACCAGAGCCAAACATGGGCACTGACAAAAGAACAAGAAAGGAAAATTACCACATGCGAAATGAGATGCCTGAGGAAAGCAGTAAATAAAACAAGAAGAGACCATATAAGAAATGAGGAAATTAGAAGAACAGTCGGAACAACACCTGCTATTAGATTTATTGAAAAACAGAGACTCAAATGGTTTGGCCACTTGGTCAGAATGAACCCGAATACACCAGTTGCAAGAGCGTACAACCTGAAAATGGAATCATCAAGAGGAAGGGCAGACCAAGAAAAGATGGGTTGATGGAGTTACAGACATCTTAAAACTCCACAATACCACACCATATCAAGCGACCGAGCGTGCATTATCTCGAAAACCGATCATCAGTTAAACCTGCTACGCCTAGCGGCAAAAAAGCAGAGAAGGACAAAAGAAGAAAAGATTGTAGTATTTTTGCAGTAGATATTACGATTTATATATAAAAATAATCGCCCGAGTGGTTACCGGGACCCAAATTTGGGGTGTAAAGAATATAACCACTGTTTCCTGCCATGCATGTCGTAAGAGGCGACTACGCAGGTTTGGCTGAAATCGGATGCACATGTCCTAAACGTGTAGAAGTCTATGCGTTTAGGGGCCTACCGAACCAATGTCATGTGCAACGTATACACGTTCTTGGCAAAGATCAAACGTATCACAAAGAGTGATTAAAATTGGTCGTAAAGAACGAACGCAAAGAAGAAGATATAACAATATACTATTTTTTTTTTAAATTTATACTTATTTTGCCGGTGATAGAAACTGTATATTTCCTATGGGTGAATTAACAAGTAGCAACTTATCTAGTTCCACACAATACCGTCAGAGTGTAATTCCACTATCTAGTTCCACACAATACCGTCAGAGTGTAATTCCACTATCTAGTTCCACACAATACCGTCAGAGTGTAATTCCACTATCTAGTTCCACACAATACCGTCAGAGTGTAATTCCACTATCTAGTTCCACACAATACCGTCAGAGTGTAATTCCACTATCTAGTTCCACACAATATCGTCTGTAATTCCACTATCTAGTTCCACACAATATCGTCTGTAATTCCACTATCTAGCTGCACACACAATATCGTCAGAGTATAATTCCACTATCTAGTTCCACACAATATCGTCTGTAATTTCACTATCTAGTTGCACACACAATACAGCCTGAGTGTAATTCCACTATCTAGTTCCACACAATACCGTCAGAGTGTAATTCCACTATCTAGTTCCACACAATACAGCCTGAGTGTAATTCCACTATCTAGCTGCACACACAATACCGTCTGTAATTATACTATCTAGTTGCACACAATACAGTCTGGGAGTACGGAGCACTTACATGATATAGCATATCCAGCGCGTAGAACGAGCGGGCAAGAAGATGAGTATAATTATCACATGATGGTTACAGACACGATGGCGTAGTCATGTACTAACTGGTCGAGGTAGACTGTGCACTGTGCATGGCGTTCAGAACATCAACAACGAGGATGACGATGAGAATAGTTATATATCAAATACAACATCACAACTACAACTCACACTACAAGTACACACTGCGAGTCACACACACATGGACGAGTGCTGACGGGAACACACTGTCTCTTACACATCACGGTGGCCCCTCTAGTGGGATGGGCAGATGTGCATCACAGCATACCAAACACTGTGTGACCGACCGACCGACTTCCTTCCTCTCTGTGTATAACCGTATCGGCTGCAAGTGGAGTTGTTCTGGACGGGAAATAGGAGGAACGGGGGTTCCTTCACAACCTCAGCGTGGGTGTGAGACGGCGAACTTCCTCCCTCTACAATGTGGCAGCGAGTCCAGTGTCAAACCGCCGAAACGGATCAAGCCCTCATTACCCTCACACACGCCACCACCCCACATCCCCCTCTTCTCGTTTCCGCTCCTCGCGCAAGATACGGTACTGCATGCACTGCCATTTACCAGACCCTGCTCGTCGATTGTTCAACTTGAAATGAGCCTCGTGGCCCAAACATTGAACCCGTCCAACTAAATAACTCTCAATTTTTTGGGGGCAATCGTTTCATGATTGTCAATGATAATACAAACAAGACAGAACAAATCAACGTAGTGAGAGTTGAACTAGATTCATTTTGAAGGTCAGAAGAATGTACACTCCCACGACAAACTAATGAAAGACTTCCGTCTGTCATTTTCAGAAATTGTAACAAACCAGGATATGCTGATTAGAATCACACTAAACAACTGTGGGCTCAGTGACTAGTCATTTGTTTGTGTTCTGAATGTCGTGGGTTCGAATCCGGACCGCGTCGTTCTGCTCACGAGTACATTTTTTTCAATCTTCTATACACTTATCTACATTTTCACTTATGTTGTATCCTTTGCTTGATAACGGTCTTTTAGTCGAAACGTTACCCTGTATTGTTTTTGTAAAACTACAGTACTTGGTTTTTACGTGATTCAACATTTCTAAAGCCTCAATTGACTCGTCTTTTCTATATATCTGACTAAATGATAGGACCATCATCATTGCATTTCGGTGAGTAACCATGCGTGTTACAATCTCTTTCTTACACAGGAAGATCTCAGCAGTAGTGCATGAACTCTCTAGCACCGGCGAGGGTCCCAATGTAATTTTGAAGATAGTGAATATATTTTGTAGGAATTTTACTTTTAATCTTTTCTAATGAATGTTGCCCGGACAGTTGCTTTCCAGCCTGCTCTTCTCTTTTTGAACTGCCAATGGTTCTTTTACGTGCTCAAATTGAACATAGGGCCTACGTTTTATCGTCCGTCTCCGATAGGACTAGAAACGCAATCTCACCTACATTGAGATTATGAACCTCTGGAGAAATATCCCGATGGCTCCACGAGGGTTCGAACCGAATACCTCTGGAACGTGAGGCGAGCACCTAACGTCTACGCCACAGAGACACCCCCCGTATCCACATTTCAAAAGCCTCAATTCGTGCTTTCAGCTGTTTAATCAGTATCCACATTTCAGAAGAGAATATGGATATGGACAAAGCTACATTGAATGAGACCGATGTTCGTTGGATACTTAAACTACTGCTTCTCTTCTACTATTTACTTCTTTATAGAAGTGTTGGGGTGGGGGAACGGGTGGAGTGATATTGTGGGTGCTTGTTCTAATGCACTTTGTAAGCTGTTATTCATTGTCTTAAGGTCGTTCTTGATGCCGTCACTCCATATTTTGCGTGATCTTTCTCTGTACTCGTTATATTTTTTATGTGTTTCTCTCTGTGGTAGGCAATACCAGTGCATTCTTGTCAGGTGCCCAAAACAATTTAATATGTTGTTCTTTTATGAATTGCGTGACTGGTTTCACATCCAGTCTTCTTCTGTTTCGTCATTTCTAATTGTGTCTCTTATTGTCACAACTGCAGTTCTTCTAATGCATCTCATTTCCGTCGTTACGATTTTTCGCTCATTAGCTGATGTTATTGCCCATGTTTGACACTGGTAACATAATGTTGGTCAGATTTATTGTCACGCCTGCAGCGCATCTAAGGCACTTCATCTCCGTCGTTATGATTTTCCGCTCATTAACTGCTGTTATTGGTCATGTTTGACACCGGTAACATAGGGTTGGTCATAAAATCGTTCTTATAAGATTAGCTTTAGTTTATACCTGTATCTCTTCATGTGACAACATACACTGTGTTAACTGACCCAGTACCTGGACACTTAACTGACAACGGTAAAGTTCCTTAGCAAAACTGAACAACCCAAACGCACTAATCTGGGGACAACAACAACTCACTGCAGAGTGCCAGCTGTGTTCACATCATTATGAAATAGCTCACCACGACCTCTTCAAGTGCCAAGCACTAGATGTTGTAAGCAAGATCCTTCTTCATCCAAGGCCAGATAAATGGAACCAATTTTCAATTAATCAAGTGCCATGACTGCCGGCGTAGGCGATCACGTCTCGCCCCAACTCCCTCTCCTTAGTGCAGTTAATCAGTTCTTACGTCTTTCTTTTGTCGTACCACGATGTCAGACCATCCAACATCTTCTTCCTCTGTCTTACACGATCTCGCCTTCCCTGAATTTTATTTGTTGTCACCAAATGTTCTGAACCTCATCTTCGCATTATATCCCCGAAGGACCTTGATTGTCTGATTCTTACCAGGTTTCTTTATATCAACACATTATACGGAACAAAAGAACCAACTTACAAACACATGCAGATACCACTACATCTTTTTTCTTCTGCGAACGTTCATTTCGACCACTTGTTAACCACTCTGTGATTTGTATCTGATCTGAGCCTAAGAGCGATTGTACGTTGCGCCAGTTATGCGTCTACAAGTAGGTCAGCACATCCGAATTCCTGAGATGCTTTTTTTTACTAGGTAGCTTCCTAGGTCCTAATCAGTCGTCTTTTAGGTCGCAGTGGTACTATTTTTGTTTCCCTTGCGGGCCCCAGTACCACACGGGCGACCACTACATAACATTAGGCCGAAAGGCAAGAGCTCAAGTGTCGCTGGATCATTGAACAAGAAGAAGACTAATCTGGGTGAACAGGGGGGGTGTACTTTGGAATGCCTAGTGTTAATAAGTTATGTATCCGTCAGTCAGTGGTATTGTCATGCACTGGTAACACGCACTTGTTGACCTAGTCTCCGGGTCATATCCGGTTCAGATAAATGACTTGGACGGAAATAAGAGAAAATTGAGGGCTACAACAAGTAGGGTGTCCTTGCACCTTTGTTTATCTGTTCTTACATGTTACTTGAAAGGATTTGGTGGGGCGAGGGAAAGGAGAACGTGCTTCTCAATCACTTTATTTCATTACGAATATGTTTGTATTCTAAAACAGTAGTAGTAGTAGCGGCGGTTACAGTAGTAGTAGTAGCGGCGGTTACAGTAGTAGTAGTAGCGGCGGTTACAGTAGTAGTAGTAGCGGCGGTTACAGTAGTAGTAGCGGCGGTTACAGTAGTAGTAGCGGCGGTTACAGTAGTAGTATCGGCGGTTACAGTAGTAGTAGCGGCGGTTACAGTAGTAGTAGTGACAGTTGCAGTAGTAGTAGTGGTGGTTGTAATAGTAGTGACTGCAGTAGCAGCAGTATCAACAGTAGTCGCAGTAGCAATATGAACAACTTTTCTATCAGTTCCAACAAATGAAGAAAAAAAAAAACTGATGACCGAGTTGTCCCAACAAATGAAAAAAAACAACTGATGACAGAGCTATGTGGAAAACAACATTATGCAAAGGCGTAGAATCTATTGAAGAGAGACTTAGGGATGAGCTGAAAGGCAAGAGAGACGCGCGCAAAGTCAGAAGCTGTCAGTCAAACATTGGCCAACTCTGTAGAGACGAAAAAAGTCAAACAGTAGTAACAATAGTAGTAGTAGTAGATGTAGTAGGCGATGTACTGACACCTTCACATCTGATGTGGTTAGAGCGGATCAGATTAGATCTATAGAAAACTGAGGGGAGGCTGCGGTAATACTTAATAAATTGGTGTAGTAGAAGTAGCAGTAATAGTAGTATTAGTCGTTGTCGGCCATAAATGACTACCGGAAATTGTATATCTCAATGAATGAAAGGTATGCCAAACCTTCTAAGTCAAAAGTTGCTACTTACAAGCGTTGAAGTTAACAACTGGCACCCATATAAGGCTGCACATCTGGCCTATGAGAGAAATTCCACCAAAGGACTGTTAGGGTGGCAAAGCTCGCTTGATTTCTTCTAATGAACTGAGTCCAATATTTCTCGTCTTTCTCAGCAAAGTTCGTTTCAGGGTTACCCTAGGGCGTCTTCTCTTTCTTGAACCCTTTGCCACCAACTTCAATGTCTGATTTCTTGATCCTTTGATCATTTCTTCTCAGAGTATGCACAACATATCTCCATCGTCTCTTCTTATAACAGTTGTTACTAGTGGTTGACCAGAAATTCAGATTTCATCACTTCTGAATTCGTCCCATTTAAAGTTCCTTATTTTTGTGATACTAATACAGGACGATACAGGCCAAGGTTATCAAACTGGGAGGGAGGGGAGGAATAAACAATATTAACAATGAAGTGCCCCTTGCATCCGTTGGTGGTTATTGAAGTCATGTTGGTGAAGTAGATAGATCAAAGACCATGTCCCCGTTTGTTCAACTACAATAGCCTTCTCATCTGGGGGACTAGTCTATGATCACTGGTCACCCTTGACTGCAGACACGCGCTGAAAGTACGTTAAAATATGCTACTCGGGTCACGACCCCTGGTACCAGTCTGATCTCATCTGACGCCCACGTCGTGGCTACCTGGCTGGATACATGACCAGCGCAGTGACTAAGACGAGCTTAGATGAAACATCAAGAGCTGTTATGTGATCGACGTCATGGCACATTGGGCATTCCTATGATGTTTCATCTACCCGTCTTAGTCACAGCTCTTGATGTTTCATCTACCCGTCTTAGTCACAGCTCTTGATGTTTCATCTACCCGTCTTAGTCACAGCTCTTGATGTTTCATCTACCCGTCTTAGTCACAGCTCTTGATGTTTCATCTACTCGTCTTAGTCACAGTCTTGATGTCATCAATGCGGTACGTTCTCATTTATCTGATATGGGCGAGTCTCATACACTGCAACGAGTGCGAAAATTAAAAGCTACGTTTGGACATGCCAGACAGTGTCAGTGTCGTCTTCGTGGTAGAGAGAGAAGATATACTTATCAACTTCTCATGGGTACGGTGAGCAGGTGGACTTTGGTATGGCTGCTGCAGCAGAGGATAAAGCACGCATTGGAATGTCCAAAGTGCCATGACGTTGAACGTATAACATAACACTGAAATAAATGCTTGGGAGGAGATCGGAGCAATTATTGACATGTCCGATGTGAGATGAAGGCAGACATTAAAACGAAATCACATTATTTATCCTGTCAGAGACATATATTAAAATGTATGCCCCGTGTTCAAATTGAGCAAGCAAAATAACCATTGGCAGTCCAAAATCGAGTAGAAAAATAATTTAAAATATCAAAATAAAATTCCTGCAAAGATCTTCACATCTGTAAAATTACATCGATACCCTTGCCGGTGTCAAGGAGTAAGTGCACTGCCACTGAGTTCTTCCTGTGTAAGAAATATATCGGATCACTCATGGTTATTCACCGAAGTGCAATAATAATGGTCAGTCATATCAATCAATCGTAGAAATAAAGAATATATGGATTGTTGTAGATGATTGAGTTCCGGCTGCTGTTGGTGATGTCATTAGTTAGTTGTATAAACATCTGACAAGCATACGAAACCAAACGCAAAGAAGAAGAAGTATAAACGTATTTATTCTACCAGCAATGATATACGATATAAGGTTCTACTGTCTTTCTTTTCTTCCTGTGTTTTCTTCCTTCTCAATGGTGAAGTGTTCAAGTCGTTTGTATTTCCTACTGAAGGCTGTGGGTTCCAATCCGGACCGAGACAAATGTGCAATTTTTCTCATGAGATCGATATAATTGTTGAGAGAGCTACGGAGTTCGTGCTTTCTGCAATGTTCTCGGCAGATGACAAGCCATCTCTGCAGACAGGGGCGAAGCCATATGGGCAAACCCAGTGCAATGAAGTCAATCCTTCGCATTTGGACCATTTTTAAAAACTCTTCCTGTGTTACATATCATACTTCTTCCTCGAACGCTCCATATCGACCACTCTTTGTGATCTGTATGTGATCTGAGCCTAAGAGCGATTGTACGTTGTGACAGTTATGCACCTACAAGTAGGCCAGCACATCCGATTTCTGCGACACATTTTATTTATTAGGTAGCTTCCCAGGCCTCTACCTCAGTCGCCTCTTACGACATGCCTTGTAGGTCGCAGTGGTACTATTCTATGCTTCCCTTGTGGGCCCCGGCACCACACGGGCAATATATCATACACGTCTACTGAATCAAGAACCAGTGGGCATTCCAATCATCATCATCTTTGCTAGAAAGGATATGCCATATGTGAGTGCATGAACTAGCATTCACCCTGAGACGGGCACTTCCTAGGGTCAGACAGGCGGGCACTATGTCGCTGCCCTCTGTACCATATCTCACACCTGGACAGGAAGAAATCTTGCGATCCCCACCAACAACCGGAAACCATTAAGGAAACAAAATTGGTGGGCAGGAAACCATTACATCTTCGTTCCCAGCAGTCATCAGCAACTTCCGCTTGGCAGTCTCTCATCTTTCTCTCAACTTCCCCTCACTAAAAATTCTGATATTTGACAAACTAACCAGCCGTAGCTCGTTGCTTCCTGTACACACTTGCGATCCACGTACGGCTTCTAATTAATTATACACACATGTAGCAGCTATACAAAAAAACATAAGTCCATCGATTCAAGTATATGGGAACATTCCTAACATCAGATGGAAGATGTAAAACAGAGATTAGGAGTCGAATAGCTCAAACGAAAATAGATTTTATGAAAATGAAAAACACTATGTGGGAATTCACTACCAATGACGCTGCGAAAACGAGTACTCCAGTGCTATATTGAACCAATACTTATGTATGGCAGCAAATCATGGACAACTGACAAACAATCAATAAGATCATTTGAAGCCACAGAGATGTGGTTTTACAGAAGAATGCTGAATATTCCATGGACAGCGAAGAAAACAAATGATGAGGTTTTAAATCAGGGCTGCACACAAAGAAACCTTATCGAAAGAATAAGAATCACAATCAAGGTTTGTCGTGCATATAATGCAAAGAGAAGGTTTAGAACATTTGGTGACAACGGGTAAACTTCAGGGAAGGAGAGACCGTGGAAGACAGAGGGAGAAGATGTTGGATGACCTGACATCATGGTTCGACAAAAGATCGACATCAGAGCTGAATACATGCACCAAGCAGAGAAAGTTGTGCAGAGACATGATCGCCTAAGCCAGCAAGCATGGCACTTGAATGATACAAAAACAAAACTGTCTTTACTACCTGTGTTACCGTATTTTAGGCCGGTGTAAGACAGGGAGGAGGAGGAGGGGAAGAAGGAAGAAGAAACGAGACTGAGGAATTGAATGGTCGCATGGCTATTACAGTCAACGCGAAACTTCCGGTTATGAATTTGTTCTTTGGTGATAGTTGCTTTTTTCTTCTTCTTTTTAGTTGCGTTCGTTCTCTACGACCAATTTTAATCACTCTTTGTAATATGTGTAATCTTTGCCAAGAACGTGTGTACGTTGCATATTGGTTTGATAGGCCCTAAACGCATAGACTTCTACACGTTTAGGACATGTGCATCCGATTTCAGCCAAACCTCCTTAGTCGCCTCTTACGACATGTGTGGCAGGTAACAGTGGTTCTAATCTTTACACCCCAAATTTGGGCACCGGTAACCACTAGGGCGTTTTTTTTTTTGGACAGGATTCTGCTATGTCACCTAACCATCTTTCTCGTGGTCTCCTCTTGCCTTCTTTCCTGATGTTCTATTGTATAAGACTGCATACTGTGAAGTTTGATGAATTCTTAATATGTGACCAAATCACTTCATTCTTTGTTTCTCAATGTAATTCAAGCAAATTTATGTCCCAACTTACTTTTTTATGCTGATGTTGGTGACTGTCTTTTCTGGTGGTGTTGGTAATTTTTCCTAGGCATCGCATTTCACATGTAATTAATTTTTGCGACTGTGCTTTGCTCGTTGTCCATGTTTGGCTCTCGTAACATATAGTAGGCATGAAAATGCCGTTGGTCATGTGTTGTTTACCTATCCGTGAGATGTTTGAGTGCCTTAACAATGGGGCTAGCTAGTAGGTAAGTGATTAAGCCCTCACCTACCGCTCTGAAGGTAGTGGGTTCTCTCTCGATCTTTCTGTATTGGTCGTCATTTTTATCATTCTCATTGTCATCTATAAACAGCCTTTGCCAAGAACGTTTGTTTTACGTCACAATCTTCAGTACCATTTGGAGCTTCAGTGCTTGTCCTTCGGCGACGTGTCCAATTTCAACCAGCGTTTATTAGGTTCGTTCTCCGTCAGCCTTTGACTGTCCCTAGCCAACCTGCAAAGCAGCAGGTTGATGGAGGATTTGAATCCAGACCGTGACGTTCTGTTTACGAGTGTATTTTTACAGAGACCCTAAGATTGTTGCCGGAGCTTTGGAGTTCGTGCTTTGTGCAACACTCTCGGCAGATGGCGTCCCATTTCTAAGAGAGAGGGCCGAGCCATATGGGGTAAAACCCAGTGCAATAAAGTCAATCCTTCAGCTTTAGACACATTTTTAAGGTTTTCTTTGCGTTTTGCACGCTATCCTATATCCCTCTGTCTAGTCTTCCATCTTCTGTGAATATGCCTTATATTTGATTCTTTCCTTGATGCAACTGTGACTAATTCTCCTTGTTGCACTTGCCTCTATCCTCTGTCTAGTCTTCCATCTTGTGAATATGCTTCCTAGTATTTAATTCTTCACTGGTGACAACTGTGACTCAATTTTCCTTGTTGCCTCTATCCTCTGTCTAGTCTTCCATCTTCTGTGAATATGCTCCCTTAGTATTTGAATTCTTGCACTTGGATGTACAACTGTGATTCAATTCTCCTCTTGACTGTACACTTTCAGTGTTAAATTTATATTTCTCTTACAAGCTGTCCACTTCTGCTTTGTTTCTAATGTTTTGCCTCACAGTGTCAGGATAAGAAGAGATTTCTAGAAAGGGCTCTTGTGTGTGCACTTTATTCATGGGGTCTTTCACTGCCTGCTATTTCTGTGGTCTACTTTTTGTGTGGATGACCTTTTGTTTTGTATCCATTGTATCTGAATAGCAATGATCTTTGAGGTGCACTGTCTGTTGCTAATCTGCTTCATTAGGTCCCTACCTCTGTCGCCTCTTATGACATGCCTTGTTGGTGGCAGTGTTATTATTCTTTGCTCCTCTTGCGGGCCTTGGCAAAACAGGTGCATACTCTTCCAAGAGTAATGATAATGTTGAGGTAGTTGACCATGCCAACATCTATTGGGATCCATTCTTCCCTTTTTGGTAGGGTCGCAACTGTGGTCACTTGGCTAATTGTTCTCTCAGCCTGGGCGATCTACGACATGTCCTGCTTGATTTTCATGCATTTAACGTCATTAGTATTCTTGTACAGTGGATGTCTCTTATCCGCATATATGTTTTGGTTTGGACGATAGCATATCGAGAAAGAAGTGACAGAATGCCAAGCGTATATCTCACCTTTACAATGAGAGTATCTGTATTGCAATCAAGGACAATATGCATGCCTTCATTTTGAATACATTCGAGTCATTCACACTGTGATTCTGATATTGTGAGGATGCCAAGTCTGTAATCTACTATGGACATAACCAATTGAAACAGAAGGACAAGTAGTCTCTGCTCAGTGTGTGCAGCTACCATAACTGTGTGAGCAATGCAAGACCACGCATGCAACGTTGTATCGTTTGTTCAACAAGATGTTTGAAAGATAGACTATGATCAAATGTTATTCCAAGATAATGCAGCCTGTCACAACATTTGATGGCCTGTCCATCAAAGGTGACTCTGGGTAGGTTAGCCTTGACTATGGAATTATTCAAAGAGCACCACCACCACCTCGCCTTCTTAGGGTTGACCTGAGGATGAGACTCCCAGCACCAAAGCAAGATGGTATCATCTAGATTAATTTATCGCCCATGTGGTGCCGAGGCCGGCAAGGGAAGCAAAGAATCGTACCACCCTGACCTTCAAGGCATGTCATGTCGTAAGAGGCGATTCATGTAGGAACTAGGAAGCTACCTAGTAAATAAAAGTATTGCAGATATGCTGGCCTACTTGTAGGCACATAACTGGCAAAACTTACAATTGCTCTTAGGCTCAAATCACATACAAATCACAAAGAGTGGTTTAACAAGTGGTCGATATGGAACATTCGAAGAAGAAGAATTTATGCCACACTGTATGCATAAGTCTCACTGACAGTGTCATCTTAATAATGTTTCAATTATAAAAAATATAAATGCATGAATTTGGAACATTAATCGTGACAGACACATTTTTGTCAAAAGCCTACAAATATCAGGTAGATTATATAAATGCTGGGGGAGGTTCAGTACCTATGAGTCGTTCCCAGAGTGCTATGATGTTTTCAGTAACTAATATAACATACATATATTAATGGAATTTTGCAGTTTCTCTAGTTCTAATAAGTATTCATAATAACATATGTCCTAGGCTAGTAAACCACAATATTGTCAGTATATGTTCTTTTGTTTCTGCCAGCTGTGAATTTAGGCGTTTTCAGGTTGCCTAATATGCATGTGGTAGTAGCATGCTAATATTAATCTATTAATATGATAAGTAATGCTTCTGCTCTGCAACAGCTTGATATTAAAGAGAGTTGACTATTAAAGAGCATAAAATCAAGAAAACCTAAATATTTCAAACATATAAAACGACTACATGCCTAAAGAGGAATGAGAGGACAACATAGAAGACGATGGAAGAAGATGTTATTGATGATCTGAGAATGACTGCTGCTGACGCCGGTCAACTTGCACAGAACAGAGTTTTTCAGGACTCCTACTATAGGAGCCGAGTTCCGGAAGGTACAAGCTACGTGATGAATGAATAAGCAATTATACACGTTACTTGTTTTTCATATGTGGACAGTTTAATTCTTATGTAAATTGTTTCAAAATTACTTTTGTTATCTTTGTGGTCCCTGTGACCATTTAGTCGACCAATTATATTTGTAATTTTTAAAAAAATGTTTATTAATCTTTACAATGAACCTTTGAAAAAATGATGATGACATTCAGAAAGTGGGTGCAATGATTAAATTATATTATTCACATTGTTTTCGTTCACGAGTTATCACTTTGTGTTGAAGTATGCCCCTATGAGGCTCCACAGAGTTCTTTGTGGATTCCCCATTGCTTATTCTGTGAGCTTCGTTCATAAGGCCATGTTTCGTTTTGTTGGCGTAGGTACGATGGGCAGGACTGCAGGATGTGCTTTAGAGTCTGCGTTTCGGTCTGACATGCACACTGTACAGCCTGAGTAAGCTTCATTTTGTGCACATGATGGTTGAGCCTGCAGTGTCCTGTTCTGAGACGGAAGATTGTTATGTGTTGTTTTCTGTTGTGTGCCTCTTGCTTAATAAGTACTAGTGTCACATTGCTTGACAAGTGGTCTGGCTATTTTTCCAGTGAGTCCTAATCTCAATGTAGGCAGATCAGATTCCTAGCCCTATTGGCGACA
Organism: Arion vulgaris; assembly: GCA_020796225.1. Taxonomy (NCBI): domain Eukaryota; kingdom Metazoa; phylum Mollusca; class Gastropoda; order Stylommatophora; family Arionidae; genus Arion; species Arion vulgaris. The sequence continues at coordinate 45,087,985 of CM036760.1, forward strand.
AATGATAACACTATAGTTCCCATAGAGAATATATGCATGTGACAGAACCTTTGGCTATTGAAAATTGATGGGAGAGGGCTAGAAAACAGTGGTTTGAGCAAAAAATCATTAATAGAAAACAGTTTTGACAAATCTTGACAATCACATTGGGGGCTCTCGCTGGTGCTAGGGAATTAGTGCAACAATTTTGAGTTTGTAATGTGTTTGAAAATCTACAAGCACACGTATCTAGCTATTCATGAAAATGCAATGATGATGGTTCTATCAATGAATCAAACACAAAAGTTATATTACTTAACTAAGCTCCTGATTGTTCAACTTTAAGTAAAAGAAACAAATCTCACTACACTATCAAATATGTAGGTATGACACTGACAAATGTAAAATACATGATAATGCTGAAATCATATTGTAGGGAAAGGTTGTGACTTATTTCTTTCTTTCCTCTAATCCTGGTTGGCCTCGCACTAAGGGTAAGAAGAGATTTATAAAGCTGGCTTCTGAATGAGTTTGTGAGTTCATCACTGCCTGTTATTTCTGAGGTTCACATTTTGCGTGGACGACCTTTTGTTTTGGATCCACTGTATCGGAAAAGCATTTCTCTTTCAGGTGCAGACAGTAAATGTCTTTTGGTAATTTGTTATGTGGCGAACAACTAATTAATTTGTTAATGTTGTTTCTTGATAAAATTCAGTATTGATGATGCACCCATTTTTCCCCCTATCTTCATTCCCAAACCGGTCTCTTCTTGATACTTCCAGCATTCTGCGCATAAGCTGCGACTTATGAGACTAATCGGGTAAGAGGAAGATAATAAATAATTCATTAATTGCGAGTGAAAGCAACCATATTACCATCCAGTCATTGAGATGGACAACACCATGGGCCATGCAAAGAACAGATAGTATTGAAGATCAATTACATCTGATCTTCGATGTAGAGATGGCACCTAGTTAATAAATCGATTAATGTGGCTGCTCACTCACAGTCAGTGTCACAGTTTTTAGTATTTTAATTTTTATGAATAATTTAACATTATTATCATTATGATCCAACTACTAATATTAATAAACTAACAATTACTTGATTAACTTTTGAAACAATTTGTGACGGAATTAAACAGTCTACGTATTAACAAGACCAAGTAATATATGCACAATTACTGATAACAGGATTAATATTATGATGCAACTGATAATGAGAATACTAGTGACATATGTGCAATATTTTTCTTAATGAGAAAAGTCGAAACTTTTTGGTGGGATGATACGACAGGAAGTGCAGTATTTTAGATGGCTCTGCGTGGCCGCGTTACTGCGGACGGCAATATTGCCATGTGACGTCACAGGCTGAGGCGGTGTATTCTCACAGACTAACTATGACTGTTACTATTGGAAACGCTGATCTAGACAATACATCTTGCAGATGTTAGAAACTTGTTGTTGGATGCATGTGTATTACAGAAGATGTTTTCTGATAAGTAGCTATAGTTGTTGCTCTCACATACTATTTTAGTTTAATTTTATACAGAATACTTAGATTAATTTTAAATATGATAACTATTGTACTACATCAGCTTATGGTAGTCTCTCTTCAGTTATCCATGAATAAGTAAGCTACATGTTTGCACAACACATCTTGATTAGCACATAAACTAACATCACTTATCAGTAATCCACGAATTAGTCAGTCACAAATTTGCACATCACCACAGCATTAGCACAGAAACTAAACAGTATTACATAAATATATTTATCTACTACTGAATTTTGCTACTTTCCTTTTTGTGAAGAAGCAGTTTGCTGAACATTGCATTGATCATTCCTTATTTTCCTTAATTGTTGAGAAAATGTTGTAAATGTTGGAACCATGGACAATAAGTTTTTCTTTTTGAGCTCCAGGTTACATGCAGTACTGTCTAATGAGAATTTTATGTAGCTGGCAGTTACAATTTGTATGACAATCTCCTTCTGGTTTATCGTGACCAAGAACTTATCTTCATAGTCAGATGATATCGGCTTTTGAACAACTATATATGATATGAAGCAGAGAACAGTGAGATCTTGTGATAGGTACTTCCAGTCCACCCTATCTATTAAATATGTGAGTTAAATGAAACACCATTTTTATTACATTATGTCGAAGGAGATCAATAGTCTACATACCAACTTTATTACATTATGTCGAAGGAGATCAATAGTCTACATACCACTTTAATACATTATGTCGAAGGAGATCAATAGTCTACATACCCACTTTTATTACATTATGTCAAAGGAGATCAATAGTCACATACAACTTTTATTACATTATGTCGAATGAAATCAATAGTCTACATGACAACTTTTGATACATTATATCGAGATGAAATCAAGTCTACATGACAACTTTTGATACATTATGTCACAAGAGATCAATAGTCTACATGCCAACTTTTGTTACATTATATCGAAGGAGATTAAGTCTATTGACAACTTTTGATACATTATGTCGAAGAGATCACTAGTGATACAGGATAACAAGGGAAAACAAAATGATGTGCCAATCAATTTCACAACACTAACAGTTAGCACATAAACTAAACATGTATTACACAAATATATTTATCTACTACTTAATTTTGCTTCTTTCCTTTTTGTGAAAAAGCAGCTTGCTGAACATTGCATTGAACATTCCTGATTTTTATATCATTGTTGAGGAAAATGTTGGAACCTCAGACAATAAAATATTTCTTTTGAGCTCCATCACATACAGTACTGTCTAATGAGAATTTCATGTAACTGGTAGTTACAATTTGTATGACAGTCTCCTTATGGTTTGTCGTGGCTAAGAACTTATCTCCATATCCAGATGATATGAGGACAGATCAGGTTCAATTTAATATGTCATAAATGCAAAACACTGAGTGTTATACCTTTTCTGTTATCTTTAGTTCTGACCAGATGGAACTTCTCAGCTGGAATTGGAGTAGTTTTCTCTGGCACAAAACTAATGCTTGTTGTGGATGATAAACTGTTAGCAACAGATTATCATTGCCATTGTCATGTAATAGTCAATAGTTGGTGCTCTTCTAAATCTTTTCATGATTTGCATGGACAAGAGTTTCAACAATGAAACCATCTCTCAATTTTCACTATTTGACAGCCAGTTAAAGGAACTCTTATCTATGAAAACTTTCTTTAGGTGAACAGTAAAAGACATGTCTTGATCTATTTTAATACTGAGTCATATAGCTGGTGCTTTCAATAATTATACAATAGAATATGTTCCTTGTCTACATTTCGGTACACAACACTTTCTAGGCAGCGTTATTTTGTTGTTATGTTTATTAAAGAAGGTAATTGTTAAATTATACACATATAATTATAATCGTAATTTGATCTACATTTTGGTACACATTACTTACTAGCTAGGCATCGTTATTTTATTGTTATGTTTACAACACTGACAACAGTTAGGTTTACTGAAGAAGGTACTTGTTAAATTAACTTATATTATACATATATAATTACAATCGTAATTTGATCTACATTTTGGTACACAGCACTTACTAGACATCGTTATTTTGTTGTTATGTTTACTAAAGAAGTCTGTTTGAGTTCGTATGTTTACTAAAATGTCCATATGTTTACTAAACACGTTTGAATAATCCATCTCACCCTCCATCTTGAATAATATAGCGCTTCGGCCAGTAGTTACGTTGGCCACGGCTCTAGACATTCCCCAAGTAAGTGCCAGAAACATGCGCAACAAACCGCCACATTTTCTGTCTAACTCACTTTTTTCCTGCTTATAAAGTTAATAAATATGTGCAAGAATGTGAGAAAAGAAATTTCCTACCTCTTTTGAGCCAATCATGGCATGTTTTGAGTATGAAACTTGTTGAATAATCACATCATATCTAAAATCCAGCACGCAACACACTTTTGGCAAAATATGCAGGAGGTCAAGGTCACGACTGGTGGAAGGATTTCTCCTCCTTCTCCTCCCTCCCCTTGTGACGTCACCATTTCCCTAAAACCTGGCAAGCAGTTTTCATTGATAAAGTTGGAGGGTAGGGTCGAGTTCTAATCTTTCATCAGTGGTTCCCTAAACATTTCGTAACAATGCCACATCTGTAAGATGGATCCATTTTTATTATGAGCTTTGTCGACATGTTTATCTTGTACTATTTCAGACATCATCTTCATCTAGTAGCTTGTCCTGAGCAAAACTTTGTCACTCTTAAAAGTCTTTCGGAATTTCTATCTTTCATAGGTTCGCTCGTGTGGTGCCGGACCTGCAAGGGAAGCAAAGAATAGTACCACTGCAACCTACAAGGCATGTCGTAGAGGCGACTGATGTAGGACCTAGGGAAGCTACCCTAGTAAATAAACAGCTCTGTAAAATCGAATGTACAAGCCTGCTTGTAGCGCATAACTAGACGTACATTCGCTCTTAGGCTCAGATCACATACAAATCACAAAGTGGTTAACAAGTGATCGATATGGAGCGCTGGAAGAAGAAGAAATCTCCATGAGCTAGATGTCCCCTCTGCAGCCGTCATTTTCAGGACAAATCGTGGTTTTGGGTTGGGTTATATTTTAGCGTTTACTATTGTTTGTCTAATCCGGGAAGTTATCCACCCTCCACTAGAATATATAGGTCACAACTCGTCAACTTATCTAAACATGCATTGTCGCACACAGATTTATAATGATGGAATGGGCGATTTACTCAAGTGGGCAGAAGCATGGACAGAGCCGATATCATCAATGCGGTACGCTCTCAGTTGTGTGACATGGGCGGGTCTCAGACACTGGAACGAGTTCGAGATTGGTGTTAAGTTTGGACATGCCAGACAGTGTAATCTTCGTGGTAGAGAGAGAAGATATAGTAATCAACTTCTCATAGTACTGTGAGCAAATGGACATTGGGATGGCTGCTGCAAGAGGACAGAGCACGAATGGAATGCCCAATGTGTCATGACGTCGATCGCATAACATAACATAACGTTAAATTATTCTATTAGCAGATAATTATTTTTATTGTTTCTACCATTTTTATATATTATTTGGTATTTACGCACCCAGACTAACTTTGCACAATCCGTTAACTGTGTACTGACTTCGCCACGTAAGAATTTTCCTACTGAATTAATGAAATCACACATTTGTCCGTGCTAAATAACCAGTCGAGAGAGAGCTAGAGTCGCTATGTTGAGACGGTCTAAATAGACCACATTTCTACTAGCCTAAAAATAGTACACTGGAAATGCTTGAAGTATCTTTTTTCCTTTCGTTTGCCTGCTACAAGTCCAGGCAGCAATGGCGCCTGATATAATGAATTAACTGTATTTTGCGTGAAGTTTTGCTTTCCTTATCACCAGTGTACATCGCCATTCAGGCAAGTCTTACTACGACTTCAGAGGTAATTTAGAAGAAAAACTGCTTACATATTCAAGAGGATGAGTAGACGAGCAGATTAGAACAAATACCAACCGGCAGTGGATCGTCATTAGGGCTAGTGGGCTAGACCACAAAAATAATATCAACGTGCATTTATTATTTTACAAATTATTTGTTCATAATTATTACTTTTAACGTGATACTGAATATTTTTGAAAGTTAAATATATAACTCTAAAATAGAATATACAATCTGAAATTCAGCGTCTTTCCTCCATACGTAGTATATATGTATGTGTGCGTCCTTGTGTATCTGTGTGTGTATATGTGTGTGTGTGTCGGATTATCGCAACGTGTAGAATGTTGGGTGGTCAAATCAGACTCGAAAAGAGTTGCAGGTCAATTCCCCGCACCGGACGCTCTACAGGCGAGGAAAGGAATTGGTCCTCATACCTCCTACATACTTGGTGTGGAAATGTGACATGACATACACGTCATACCATACAGTCATTTTTTCCTTTTTATATTTGTGTGTGGGGACATTTTATATTTTATATAATTTGTGTGTGTGGGGCATTTTCCATATAATGTGGGGGTGGGGTGGAGTGCTGATACATTCCTGTTTAATTCTTACATGTTCAACATTCCTATCATGCACATGTCAACATAACGATTCGACGGTTTATGTACTCCCAGTTTGAGGACCGCTGATGTATGCAGACATGACACGACACAGATGCTATCTGGCAAATCTGGCATTCTGCTTGATTTCTGAAGGCTATCAACAAATGCATACAGCCGGCGCATGTCTTCATGTTTGTATGGTGGTCATTTAGGGTGTGTGTTGTGAGTGAACAGTACTCGATGGATGGACGGAATTTGTGGAGCGATCGGTCAGTGTGTGTGTGTGGGAACAATCTTTATGTCTGCGTGTGAACGGACACTGTGTAGGTTTGTAAATATTCTTGTTTCTGGAACGATCTTTGTATGTGATTGTGTGTGGAGTGTCCATATGCGTGTTTTTGTGAATTATTTATGTGTGTGGAAGTGTGAAGGGTTTTAGTGTGTGTAAGTGTCAAGTGTGTGTCATGAATGGTTCGTATGTCATTTTTGTGAGTGGGGTGTGGCAAGTATTATTGTGAACGATCTTTGTGGGGACGGGCTTTGTGTGTGTGAGAGAGAACGATCTTGTATGTGTGGGTATATGTGTGTTTGGTTTTGGGGTGAGGTGAAGGGATGAAATTGACATCCATATTTTCCTGCATGTCTTCTAGTCTTAAAAAAAGTATACAAGGTGAAGGTTTGTCTTCACTGCACCCGGTTTCCCATATGACTCCGTCCCTCTAGGCAGAGATGGAATGTCATCTGCCGAGAATGTTGAACAAAGTACAAACTCCGTAGCTCCGACAACAATCCTATCGATCTCATGAAAAAAATTACACATGTGGTGGAACCAGAACGACAGGCAAACGCCGCTATTAAGACTCCTACATTTCTTGTAGTCTGTGTCAGAGCAAGGCAATAGCATCTGCGATATCCAGGTCCTCTAATTTTGACATAACTGTTCACTGAGTGCCATTTCACGCATATGATGTGCGTGTAACCCATAGATTCCCAAACTTTTTAAGTCGACCGCCCACTTTGCACAACATAAACGTTGTAACGCCCCCCCCCCCCCCCCCCCCCCCCCCCCCCCCACATTATAACAGTTTGCCAACGCTCCCGCCCCACCTTATATACATGCTCTATTTTCTCATATATTTCTGTCATACATGGTCACTTTCCAAATGATTATATGCATGAAATAGAAAATTGATGAAAAAATGTAAGACGGGTATAAGATGAATTCAAATGCAGAATTCAAATTTTAAATGATTATTCAATCGCAAAATCACGAAAATAATTTATTTTAAAATATTTATTGTTAATTTCTTCTTTAAGGAACTACCGACCCTAATCGCATGAATGCCCCCAATTCTTCTGAACCAACTATCCTTCCCCATCCTTAGAACGCTTCAGCGCTCCACTGGTAGGCGGTACCGCCACTTTGGAAACGCTGGTATAGCCCAATTAAGAGGCACCAAGACTAGATCGGAGGGTGGGGTCAGTGAACGTCTTTTCTATCAGCAGGATCTATCTCGAACTCCTTAGGCAGTCTTCCATCGTGGATAACCTGAGCAAGCAAACCCCAGATGGAAGCTGTGCAACAGAGATAAACTCTAGCGAAGCAACTTTTAGAAAAATACAATGCGTGAACTCACTACCAAACACTGTGGAAAAAGTACTCAGTGCTATCTGAACCAATATATATGTATGGCAGCCAATTATGGACAAGAGCAAACCGCCACAGAGATGTGATTTTACAGAAAATACTGAAAACTCCATGGACAGCGAAGAAAACAAATGAGATTTTAAAATAGGCCTGGACACAAAAAAACCTTGTCAAACGAAGAATTGGGCAATCAATATTCTTCAGACATACAATACGAAAAGAAGGTTTAGTATATTTAGTACTACAGGTAAAATTAGAAGGAGAGTGGAAGACGAAGGAGAAGATGTTGTATGGTCTGCATCGTGGTTCGACAAAGAACGATGTCAAAACTGATTAACTACAATAGGGAGAGAGCGGTGTGGAGAGCGCGTTGTGGAGAGACATGATCGCCTAAACCGGCAGGCATGACACTTGATTGATTGATAATGAAAAATGAACATGTGTTGGGAGAAGTCATCATTCTCAGTTGCCATCTCCGCATCAAAAGTTTAGTTGCATTGGAGCTTCAACGTCCATTGTCTGTTTCCCTTATGTTGTACTCCCTAGTCTGTATGTGTCCATCTCTTGATGGCTCCTCCACTTGTTCCTCAGTCTTCCTCTTGCTCGTTATCTTTCAATTTCTCTATCTAATACGTTTTAAATCAATATGTCATGTCTCTTTATGTGTCCAAAATATTTTATTTCTTTGATTTTCTTTTCTTCTTCTTTGCGATCTTTTCGTCTAAACTTACTTAGGTACACTTTTTTCTTTCTCCCAGACTTGCTAAGATTTTATTATATAGCCTGGTCATTCCTTCCTTGCTTGCATTTTACTAGAAATATATCTTCACTTATCATTATCTCCTTTCGATATTAATATACCGAACCTCACTGCTACAGATTATTCAACATCGAACTGTCGTGTTGGGCCGCTGGACACTGCTGGATTTTCTGAGGTGGAGATCAGACACCTATGGATATGTCCGGGTGCTATGATGATCGTCCTCATATAACTGATGTTAGTTTATTTGATATCGATTTAGATGTTAGTTAGCTCATGTCATTGAAGCTACTTTTGGGTATTCCTAAATCTTTTCTAATATCTTTACATATCATCACCTGAATCACGTGCCTCACCTGTAATCACGTGCCATCACCTGTAATCACGTGCCCACACCTAATCCGTGCCCTCACCTGTAATCCCTGCCCTCACCAATCCCTGCCATCACCTGAATCACGTGCCATCACATGTAATCACGTGCCATCACCTGCAATCACTTTCATCACTGTAATCATGTCATCACCTGTAATCCAGTGCCATCACCTGTAATCACGTGCCTCACCTGTAATCATGTATCCTAGGTAAAGATATCGCCTATGTGTTGCCGTTGTTGCAAGTGAAAGCCAAAATAGTAACACTGCGACCTCAGGTCAGTCTAAGAGTCGACGGGAGGTAGGCCTGGAAAGCTACCTAATAAATCTCTTCTTCTTCTTCTTAAAACGCTCCTTGACCACTTGTCAACCACTCTGTGTGATTCATGTGATCTGAGCTTAAGGCGATTGCACGGTTTTCCAGTTATGCGCCAAGAAAGGCCGCACATCCGATTTCTGCGGTTTTTTATTTACTAGGGTAGCATCTCTGGGGCCTCATCGGGTCGCCTCTTGACATCATTGGAAAACGTTGATGGTATATTCTTTGTTTTCCTTGCGGGCCTCGCACCTCGGGGCGATCGTAGTAAATAAAGGTATCCGGGAAATGGGATGTCTGCCTCTTCGGGCACAACTGGCACGTCAATCGCCTTAGGCTCAGATCACACAAACAATCAAAAAGAGTGGTTAACAAGTGGTCGATATGGAGCGTTCGAAGAAAAGAAGAAGATATAAGATATTGTTTACATGCTTCAGTAGTTCTCCATGTATTTGAAAAATTTTTGACCACTTCTTCCTTCTTTTCTACAATAAGTATTTGCTTTTTGAATGTTAATGTCTGGTTCATATTCCTTGCTAGTTTTTTCTAGTTCATATTCTTTTTCAGTTTAGTTCATTTTTCCTTGCTAGTTTTTTCTAGTTCATATTCTTTGCTAGTTTTGTCTAGTTCATATTCCTTCTAGTTTGTCTAGTTCATATTCTTTCTAGTTTTTATTCATATTCTCTAGTTTTTGTCTAGTTCATATTCCTTGCTAGTTTTTTCTAGTTCATATTCCTTGCTAGTTTTGTCTAGTTCATATTCCTTGCTAGTTTTGTCAGTTCATATTCTTGCTAGTTTTGTCTAGTTCATATTCTTCTAGTTTTGTCTAGTTCATATTCCTTGCTAGTTTGTCTAGTTCATATTCCCTTCTAGTTTTTTCTAGTTCTATTCTTTCTAGTTTTGTCTAGTTCATATTCCTTTATTTTTTCTAGTTCATATTCCTTTAGTTTGTCCAGTTCATATTCTTTGCAGTTTTGTCCAGTTCATATTCCTTCAGTTTTGTCGTTCATTTCCTTCAGTTTTTTCCCGTTCATATTCCTGGTTTTTCGCATATTCCCTAGTTTTTTCATTCATTTCCCCCCAGTTTTTTAGTTCATATTCCTTGCTAGTTTTTCATTCATATTCCTTCAGTTTGTTGTTCATATTCCTTGCTGTTTGTCTAGTTCATATTCTTTTCTATTTTTTCCAGTTCTTTTCCCCTTCTATTTTTGTCATTCTTATTCCTTCTATTTTTGTCTAGTTCATATTCCTTTATTTTTTGTCTATTTCTATTTTTCCCATTTTTGTCAGTTCATATTCCCAGTTTTGTTGTTCATTTTCCCTTTCAGTTTTTTAGTTCATATTCCTTGCATTTTTGTCTATTTCATATTTTTTGCAGTTTTTCTAGTTCAATTTTTTTAGTTTTGTCAGTTCATTTTTTTAGTTTTGCCCATTTCTATTTCCTTCTATTTTTGTCCAGTTCATTTTCCCTTGGTTTTGTCTAGTTCATTTTCCCTTGCTAGTTTTTCAGTTCATACTTTCATTTTTCTGTTCATATTCCTTGCTAGTTTTTTATTTCTTTTTCCCTTTGCTATTTTTGTCTAGTTCATATTCTTCTTTTTTGTCTAGTTCATATTCTTTATTTTGTCTGTTCATTTTCCCTTGCATTTTTTGTTAGTTATATTCCTTCTAGTTTTTAGTTCTATTCTTGCATTTTTGCCCAGTTCATTTTTTTCAGTTTTGTCTAGTTCATTTTCCCTTGCATTTTTGTCTAGTTCATTTTCCTTGCTTTTTTCAGTTCAATTTTCCTTGCTCCCCCGGTGGTTTAAAGGGCCAAATTTTGGGGTGTAAAGAAAGAACCACTGTTACCCCCACAGTGTAAGAGGCGACTAAGGAAATTTTGGGAAAAAAACGGGTCATGTGTCCCTAGAATTAACCCGAAACAAATAAAAACGGGTAAGGGCCTGGGGCCATGGTGCAACAACCCCCCCCAAAAGAGGAAGGGGTAACGGGTTTAGGTGTAATTTCCTCGGGGGAAATTTTGAAAAAAGATGAGACCATTAAAAATATTTGATTGGAAAAAAACAAATCCCGTACTGGTTTAAAATTCAAAAAAAATAAAAAAACAGCAAGTTTCGACCCAAAAAGGCCTTTTTCAAAAAAACGAAAAACAGGAGTGACAAATTAAAAAAACAAATGGGCGACCAAAAACAAACGTTAGCATCACAAAATTAAAAGAGATTAGATACCAGAACCAAGAGAAGACCAAAAAAAAAGATGGATAGACTATCAAGATCATACTAAATAAACACAGATATAACACAACAAAGGCGACTCATCTGGCCCTAGAAAGCAAGATAAAGCTCCCACCTCTACGCTTAACTCAAAAAGTGGACAACCAATTCCATCATCCACCTGGGAAGAGACAATAGTCTACTAGTTCTTGTTTATTCTCTGCTACACTCTTCTTCTTCTTCTGCGATCAACTTCTGCTATGCGACTAGTCCGGTATGTGTCATAAACAGGGCGGTGCGCTTGAGGTCTTCACCTGTTCCATTGTTTGTTTTGTAGGGTTGTTTCTGTTGGCAAGATTTCCATTCCCACACTGGGACAGTCTTGCAAGATGTGTTATAGGGACTAATTGGACTTTTCTCTGCTATCAAATACAGTGTGTTCTGTGTATCCCAGGTTATTGATTGTCTATTGATCTTGAGCCCTGGCAGTCCTTCAAGCTGTTTATTGATTTATTTTTTGTAGATAGACTGGATTCTTCTTCTTCTGCGTTCTCACTAGTTTGGGATTTTGGATTCTCTAATAAAGGCAGCCGTCTGCCTCAGATTATATTCCATGCCATACAGTTTGTCTTGGACGCTAGTGTAAGTGGACCACTCTCTTTTTCTCAAGTCTGCATACTGGGAGCAGCTCTATAGAATATAATTCCTATGATTTCTGCTTCCCCGTTTGTGCCAACCTCTTCCGCAGTAAGTTTTGGCCACCCTCGTGATGGTAGATCTGACATTCTTACTGCGTGGCTAAATCGCCGAGGTAGATTGGAGACCGTAGAATCCATTATCCCATTCCTCATTGTGAGGGGTCGTTGCACCATGCTATGCGCCTTACGGCCTAGTTTTCTGTAAGCAGTTGTTTCGGGTTAGCATTCCCTAGCGGACACGTGCATCCGATTTCAGCCACATCTTAGTCGCCTCTTACGACATACGTGGCAGGTAGTAGTGGTTCTATTCTTTACACCCCAAATTTGGGCCCCGGTAACCACTCGGGCGAGATAGATCGGATGACATGGTATTTTCCTGCCTAACTCCACTATTTTTATGTTAGTTTCTGTTTGGATTATCTTCATTGCACTCCAAACATTAGGCCATAGGTGCTCTAATCTTCTTCGCAATATCTTCAACAGCGTCCAGCGACTGACTGTACCAGTTCGATGTTGATTAATGAGCCTACTTCTATACCTGTTGTGCTGTTCTTTTCTTGCTACTCTAATCTTCAAACCCAGCTCCTGCAATCTAGTAGTTGACGTGGATTCTATATCCTCTTCGTGTCCCGATTGACACATAAGACTTCTACAAGAGACTTCCACTGTTGCCGTTCTGCTGCCTTTCTACCAACCGTCTCCCACGTCAGGCCACTCTCCTTCAACTCTCTCTCCATTGTTATTTTTCATGTTTCCTTTGGACGTCCAGGCATTCCCTTTCCATCCGCTGTCCAACTGAGAGCTGTCCTAACCAATGTCCCCACTGGTATATGACGTGGATTGGGTTAAATGAAAATCTTCTTTGCGACCACACTCTATAAGGACGTTTAAAATGTTAGCTCTATCCATTTGCTGACCCCCTAATATGGTGGCAGATAGCCAGCCTGTCTGCTCTCTCATTGCCAACGCCACCCATTTGCCCTGTGTCAATATATTGAGAGCTACTGCTTTCAGTTTTTACTGTTGCTGTTGGTTTCCATAATAAATTTCTCATTCATTTGTTATCTTTTCCATCCAAGCCTATTTCTAAAAAACATATGATTAGCTTATTCTTTGTTTAGCGCGAAGACATGCTTTCCTTAGTAACAGTGTCCCCCGCCATACAGACGTGTCTCTCCGACTTCATAGGTAATGTGACTAGCTAATTGTTCGTGTTGAATTAAGTCACAAATTTTGTTAAGGGAAGTAACTCACGAATATACAATACGTCGCTTGTCCGTGATTTATATTGTCCCTTAGTTCAGAGAGCGGTCGTTAACGTTCCGCCGAGTATTGTAAACATAAGTCGTATTGTAAACGTTTATCAGTTAGCTGAGGGCCTATGCCCCAGCTGGGGGCTAAATGTTTAGAGAGAGAGAGAGAGAGGCCAGTTTTTTTCCCCAGGTCTCTGTATGGTTATGCCATCTCTAAAAAAATTTAAAAACTAGTAAGACAATCCAACTAACTCATTAATGTTTATGAGTTAGTTGAGGGCTTCTCTCCCTGCTGGTCCTAACGTGCTATATTTATTGATTCATGTACCAACGGTCTACGAAGCAAGTGTTTTAATCACTACGCTACCACTGATCTTCCTCCCTCCCTCCCTCCCTCCCTCCCTTTCTTTCTACCTACCTTCATTCCTTTCTTCCTTTCATTCTTCCTTCTTGTCTTCATTCCTTATTTTTTCTCTATCTACATTCATCCCTCATTCCATAAATCTATTTCTTCCTACCTTTCTGCCTTCCTTTCTTCCTCTCTACCTTTCTCCCTGTCTCTTACTTTCCACCGCTCCGTCTCCCTTAAGAACTCCAATTCATATTCCTTCCTTCCTATCTCTCTTCTCCCTTATCAATTTCCTCTTTCTTCCGTCCTTCCTTCCCTCCTTCATTCCTTCCTGCACCAATCATAAATATAATTTTTATCTCATGACATAGCAGAAAGTCAAGAACAGAAATACATATCAAGAACAGAAATACATACAAATTTACTTCGTGACAAGAAACTCAACATCATAGCTAGCTAACAGCACCAGTAACTGAGGTTGTGAATGTTCATTATCATCCACGCCAGCCGGTGCGACAAGAGAGATAGAGAGATGGAAAGAGAGAGAGAGAGAGAGAGCATTAGTGAATAGAATGACTTTAAATAACGGTTGTAGTTTGTGTGTTTGATTTTGTACCGAGTGAGATATGCTCCACAAAAATAATAATTTGAAGAGGAAAATCCGATAGGAAAATATAAACACAGTTAACTACCTTAGATAACGATTGTCGCAGTTTGACAAATTTCATATTAATTGAGTTGTTTCCCTTGCATATAAACTATTCCGATATTGATGTATATTTGTTATCCGATCTCTTTCTTATGTAGGAAAATCTTATCGGTAGTGGCATGCCATCTCTGCCGACAGTGACGGAGCCGTATGGGGAAGCCCTGTGCAATGCTGTCAATCCGTCGCCTCTGGCCCATTTTTGGGACCCTTTTTCGATCATTAGTGTCCCCATTAAAAAGCATAACAGCAAAATAGAAATAAAGAGAGAGAGAGAGAGAGAGAGAGAGAGAGAGAGAGAGAGAATTTTCTTCTTCTTCTTTGTATTCGTTCTTTACGACCAATTTTAATCACTCTTTGTGATATGTTTGATCTTTGCCAAGAACGTGTATACGTTGCACATTGGTTTGTAGGCCCTTAAACGCATAGACTTCTACACGTTTAGGACATGTGTATCCGATTTCTGCCAAACCTCCTTAGTCGCCTCTTACGACATGAATGGCAGGTAACAGTGGTTGTATTCTTTACATCCCAAATTTGGGCCCGGTACCACTCGGGCGAGAGAGAATTTAATACTTCTGTATGCATATTTGTTTCAATACTTTTTTATGTCTTCAAACGCTCCATATCGACCGCTTGTTAACCACTATTTGTGATTTGTATGTGATTTGAGGACAAAAGCGATTGTACGTAGTGCCAATTATGTGCCTATAAGTAGGCCAACACATTCGATTTCTGCGACGCTTTATATTTACTAGGATGATGGAAGACACTATTTATGAAGTGCAAACAAAAGCCAGTTCTAGAAATCTCTTCTTATCCTGACACTGTCAGGCAAAACAGAATTGGAGAACAGAAAGAAAGAAAGCTCCCTAGTTCCTACTTCAGTCGCCTCTTACGTTGCAGTGTTACTATTCTTTGCTCCCTTGAGAGCCTCGGCAACATATGAGCGGTTTTAATACTTATAACTACGACAAAACTTGGCAGGGTTTACTACAAAAAGAAAGAAGTTGATATCAGCGGCAATGATATATTAGACATGTTGGTTGACTCTGCCACCATACCAGGAGATCAGCCAATGGATAGAGCGGACATTCTGAACGCTATCATAGAGTGTGGCCGCAAAGAGGATGTTCATTTAAACCATAGATTCACAAACATTTTCAGTCCACCGTATACTTCTTAACTTTGTTACGCCTGCCCCTCCCTCTCATATTGTATACTTCTTAACTTTGTAACGCCCCCTCTCATATATATATATATCACATATATATATATACATATACATGCTCTATTTTCACTTTGACAAAGAAAATTGATATATATTTCTGTCTTACGTGGTCAATTTTCAAATGATTATATACATGAAATAGAAAATTGATGAAAAAATGGATCGTGTAAGATGGGCATAAGGTAAATTTAAAAATGCAGAATTCAATTTTTAATGACTTCAATCGCAAAATCAAAAAAATCTCCCCCAAATGCTTCCTGTAAACACTATAGCCCCCTCCTCCACCCTAGAAGGCTTTAGCGCCCACTGGGGCCCTGTACCGCCCACTTTGAAACCCATGATTTAAACCAATCCACGTCAACTACTAGATTTCAGAAGCTGGGATTGAAGATTGGAGTAACAAGAAAAGAACAGCATAACAAGTGTATTAGTAGGCTTATCAATCAACATCAAACTGGTACAGTTAGTCGCTGGAAGTTGTTGGGAGATATTGTGGAGAAGATCGTAGCTCATAATAGTAAAAGAGGCACAGTGCGGAAAAGACATTGATATTGAGAATGGAAACTACGATTCAATTAAATAACCAAATCAATTATTTACTTTTAGCAGAAGAACAAAGTCTAATCTATGAAGATGAAGATCAGCTACAACATAACATGAATTCATTGTTAATAGCATGCAGGAAGTACAACATGAAAATCAACAAACAAAAGACAGAGACCATGAAAATCAACAAACAAAAGACAGAGACCATGAAAATCAGCAGAACACCTAGCCAAGCAAACATACAAATAGATAACACCAGAGTAAAGTCAGTTTCTGAATTCAAATATTTATACAGCATTTTCACAGAGGACGAAAACTCGATAAAGAAATTGAGACAAGATGTTAAAACAAATGCAGTGACCTACCAGCTGGCACCATTACTACAACACCCAAAACTCAAGATGGAAGTGAAAATACAGATGATAAAAAATATTTTTCTACCAGTGTCAAGCTTGGTCTCTGCCAGCAACACACCACAGAAAGCTCACCAAGTGGGAAAGGAAATGCTTGAGGAAGGCAGAGGGGTAGCCAGGAAGGATAGACTACGAAATGAGAACATCAGAAGCAGAGTTGGCATAACTTCATTCACCGAATACACTGAAAGACAACAAATGCATTGTTTTGGACATTTAATGAGAATGAAATACAACCAACCACCAATAACAGCATACAATAACAAGAAATCGGGTACTAGAGCTAAGGGAGGACCAAGAAAAAGTTGGAAAGACAATATCAAGACCACACTAAATAAACTTGGATATAACACAACAAGGACGACTCATTTGGCTCTGAGACGCAAATTAAAGGTTCCATCCCTACACTTAACTTCAAGAGTAGACAATCAATACCATCATCCACCTGGAGAAAAACAATAGACAATAGATCAAAGCACATATGTACATGTCCGGAGTACAATGAAGATTTTTCAAACTGAAACTGTGAAAAAAGTGTTGTGTGTAAAAAGCCACTATAGTGTCCTGTTTGTTGCACATGTGTACGCCCAAACAGTGGTTGACGGTATGAAATAAGTTAAGAAATACAATTCTGATAAGTGTGACTGGCACGGACGAAATGACTTTTTAACCCCTTCTGCTATGAATTGATTGATTGGAGGACCATCATCATCCCACTTCATGGAATAAACATATATGCACTATCTTTTTCTTACACATGAAGATCTCAGTGGAAGTGTAGGAACTCGTAGCACCGGCGAGGATCAATGTGTAATTTTGAAGGTGATTAAATTTTTTGTAAGAATTTTATTTTTACTATTCTAAAACGAATTTTGCCCGGCAGCAAACGTGCAGTCTATTCTTAGCGAATGCTTTAGAACTGTTGATGAAATGAGATGGTACCATCAATTTCTCTGAACAAGTTGAAGTTGAAGTTGAAAATAAATGACTCACTATAGTCTTCTAAACCTTGGACATGTCTGATACTTAGACGTCAGTTCTCAAATCTGGCTCTAAATCTCACGTGATGTGTTGACCCTGACGTCACCGGAAACTGAGCTGCATCCCATAATCCTCCCAGAAACCACATGAAGCAAAGGATGCCCAGCGTCCATCATTGTGACCCGGAAGTGGTCCAGTGTTGTTTGACTCCTGTACAAAAACAAATCTGCCCAAGAGAATAGCTTAAACAGAGGGGATGCTACTTTGCCCACCAGGTGTGGCCACAGTTGAACACGCGCAAACAAACTCGGACCCTGCGGGAACATTTTCCGCTCAAACTGGCTTCGTTAATAGACAGTTTATTTAAGAAAAAAATAATTCTACCCCTGGTTTGAAACATTTGTGAAAAATAAGAAACATAATATCTGACAAAGCCAAAACCATCTGTGTCCATCAACTAACTGACCATACCCTTTTTTTACCATTCCCTTGTTGGAGACAATTACGACTTTATCAGCGGTTCTTAAACTTCTTATTACTCAGGTCACCTGCGTGGTGCCAGGGCCGCAAGGAAGCAAAAATAGTGCCACTGCGACCTACAGGCATGTCGTAGAGGCGACGATGTAATACCTAGGAAGCTACCCTAGTAAATCTTTTTTCAGATGTTCCACAGCGACCACTTGTCTAACCACTCTGTGTGATTTGTATGTAATCTGAGCCTAAGAGCGATTGTAAGTTGTGCCAGTTATGCTCCTAAAAGTAGACCAGCACAACCTATCTAAGCGACACTTTTTATTTTAAAATATTTTACATATTATTTTA